>JAJPUD010002371.1:284938-302962 GCA_023553655.1 Myrmecobius fasciatus
CTTCCTTCCTTCCTTCCTTCCTTCCTTCCTTCCTTCCTTCCTTCCTTCCTTCCTTCCTTCTCCCTCTCCATCTCTCTCTCTCTCTGTTTCTGTCTCTGTCTCTGTGTCTATCTGTCTGCCTCTGTCTCTTATCTCTGTCTCCGTCTCTCTGTCTGTCTGTCTCTGTCTCTCTGTGTGTCTTTCTCTTGTAAACCTTGGATTGTCTGAATGCTATATTCTGTAAAATAAGGAGTGGATGCTTTATTTAGATCTCTTCCAACTCTCAAATTATGTTCTTCTTTTGATGTAAATGCTTATCCAATTATCCATAATTGCATTTCTCTTATCTGAGCACCAAAGGGAAAAGGAACTAAGCCCAGACACCATGCACTGAGAGCCCCACCACCCCATCCATAAATCTTTCTGTAGCATTGTGGGCCTGTCAGCCAACCAGCTGGGCCTCTTCATTGAGGATGATTTTTCAACTCCCCTGGCAGATCAGCTGAAAGCTTGCACCTAGGTAGCATTTTTAACAATTCGTGTAGCCCAATGGAACTTTGAGCTAATGTTCAAAGGTACCATCACAGACTCCCATTCTTATTCCACACACCAGTCACTTTTATTGTACCAGAGCAAATGACAAAGTCAGGAGCTGAGACAGAGGGAGAACATAGATTGAACTCTAGAAACTATTGAAATGGGCCTTTCCCTCCCTTACCTTTTGTTGGCAGCTTTATGTTTCAGTCTCATAAAAATGACAAATTGGGAAAGAAAAGAGACCGAGGTAAAGGGTTTAAGTGTTTCTTTTAAGAGTCGATTTATTTCTTTCTGATATGAGTCTGACAATAAGTAGTAGTAACTTTATGCATATGTTAGAAACAACTCACCACATAGCCTTGGCTTCCATGTTGGGTACAATGACTATGGGACTCTGGGATAATAGATTTAAAGCTAAAAAGATCATTTGTCCTTTGAGATCAAGAAGAATAATTCTCTTCCCTCTTTGGCATGATGGCCATTTGAACATTTGAAGACAATTTTCACATCTTCCCTAAGTTTTCTCTTTATCAGGTGAAACGGTCTTTTAAAAATATTTAATATATTAGATATATACTTAATATCTGAGTATATTTGAAATATACTAAAAAAAACCTTCACCATCCTAGTTTGCCTTACTCTGTGTGGTGTTCAGATTATCAATATCCTGAAAATGTGACTATTGGAAATGAACATAATACCCTAGAGCAATGGTTTTCAATTTTTTGGGGGGCATCTCAAAACCTCTTTCTTAAAAGCTCAGGACCCATTCACCAAGACCTTTTGTTTATATGTGTTATATCCATTGTTAATTCAAGATTAGAAATTAAAGTGGCTTAGTATTATTATGAAAATAATTTTGACTTTAAAGACACTCTGAAAGCATTTTAGGGACCTCTAAGGATCATCAGATCACACTTTAGGGAACACTGTTCTAGATATTACCTTAGCACTTTCTCCTCCCTAGTCCACTGTGCTTCTCCTCATGCAACCTAAGTTTATAATAATTTTCATATCCTGCTGATGACATAGGTCAAGCTTACCATTCATGAAAACCCTATATCTTTACTTCCATCTGACAATAATTCCTCCATCTTGTATTTTTGTTGATTTTTTGGATCCCAAAATAAGATTTTACATTTTCTCTCATCGTGTCTCTCATCGTGATTTAGTTCATTATTCTAGCCTTTCCAAAACTTTTGATCTTGACTTTTTTCTGAGTCTAGGATTTGCTTAGGTTAACAAATGAACCAAACTATCAAAACTGAGAGAGGGAAGAACAAGAGATGATTATGTTAAACTCCAAAAATAGGATGGAAAAAATCTGGAAACTCCCAAAACTTAAGTAAAACTCAGATATTACACATAAGAAGAAAATACCAAATAGTTGAGGAGCCTTCACATCCTCTCCCTCTGCCCCTCCAAGAATTAATTAAAGTGAATAATGGAGAGAAGAAACATGGTATGACGGGAAACAAAGAAATAGATCAGAAAATAGAATCAGTCAAGAAAAATATGTTGAACATTAAAGAGACTATTGTAGAAGAATAATCCACAGAATGAACAAAAACCCATCATCATAAGAATGAATCCTAGAATGAGGAGAAAAAAGACCATAAATCACATTTTAAGAGGAACACAAAATCAGTAGGAAATCAGGCAGAGAAAAAAGCAGCTTTTGTAACACAAAAGAAAAGATAGATTTAGATTCCTAGGCTTAGACCTTAGAGATCATTTCATCCAAAATATTCATTTCACAGATAAAGAAATTGAGACAAAGAGAAACTAAAGTGACTTCACCAAAAGTCAAATAAGTAGTGAATGGAAAATGGAGATTTGGATGCAGGTCTGCTGACTCCAATCCAATGCTCTTGCCAGTTCTGAAGACCTCATTTTCACCTCCATCCCCACATATACCTCTAGAAAGTCTAACCATGACTCTCCCATTTTGTACTTGTTGAAATGATTTTACCCCAATTTATCTCTATTATACTCTATTTGACTCAGTCTAGTATCTCTCCCTCCCCCATGTCAAGAGCTTCTGGAATCCTGACAGTCCCATCCAGTACGTTTATCAACAATGATGTCTTTTTATGTTATTTCTGCATGATGGCATGCAATGTTTGCAATTTATCTTTCAATTATCTCTTTGCTCACCTGCCATTTTGGTCTTTTTATGATCTTATATTCTATTATTTGCAACCACGTAACAGAACAGGAAAAAAATATATATAAAATAGATGTGTCTTTGAAATGACAAGGACCTTGGGTTGGTTTGTTTGTTTTAAAGTGATACAAAAATCCCTCTCCTGTCATCTAGATGAATTCTTTTTTTTTTGCTTTCTATACTCTATTGTCTACTCACAATGTCTATTCAAAATTTATGTACTGATGAATTATTCAATGAACAGCCTGTCCAACTACATTGTGCGTGTTTTGTACTTTTTCTAGTTTTTCATCCACTTTGTTTTTACAATGTGGATGTTTAGTACAATACTACCATTTTATATAGCTTGAAGGTTTGTAAAGTGCTTTATTTACATGACTTCATTTGAACCTCACAATAACCCAATCAGATGAAAGTACTACAGGTGTGATTATCACTATTTTATAACTGAAGATATTGAAGCTCATTAAGTAACTTGCTCAAGCTTACACAGATTTTAATAATTAGTAGTGGGATTTATTAAGAAGTTGTCATTGTGTTTCCAGGATTAATGTCATCAGTATGATTTTCTCTGCAAACAACACTCCAGAACCGGATGGTGACTTAAAGGACTGAGGGTCCTATTATGATCTATGTCATGGATTGTCACAACCAAAAAATTCTCCATTTAGTGGCCAACCTATAGATGGGGAGTCTCTCCATCCTTAGCTCATCAAGTCTATTCTCCTCAGAAAATTACTCTACTCTAATAATCATAATAATAATGGTTGACATATGAAATGCTTCTGTATACTAGCATATTTGGTTCTCACAATGATACTGTAAGGTAGTTAGTACTAGAAATATCCTCCTCATTTTATCAATGGGGAAACAGAGTACTGGAGAAGTCAAGAAATATGGCTGGTGACACCCAGATGTCAGAACCTGTTCAAAAAGCGTTGACCTTTGTACCAAGTTCTCCTCCAACACCACAAGGCTGCCCTTGAGACATAATTGCTGTTTAGTCTGGAACTTCCTTTCCACAATAGCTTCAAAAGGTAGGGATTTTTAATGTGAGCTGAAGACACAGGGAGATAAGGATCCCAGACAGTGAATGCTAATGTGGGTAAATGCAAAACAAGATGAAGTGAGTTTTTATAATAGACCCATAGGAATTATAATTCACATGAACAATGCAACCACATTTTCCTTCATCCATCAAGGCAGAGGGAAAAAGCCAAGCACATGTATCCCACAGTTACTGAGGTAGATTAGATTGGAGTCACGAGACACATTTTTGAATGTCAAGAGCATTTACAGGCATTGATTGTAAGGCTACCTGGAATTAGCTCCCCTCCTTGATATAGGGGTATTTAATTATGTATAAAGACTGAGGGCATCAAAGAGTGACTTGAAGGATAGTTCCAGAGTCAGGAAAACTTCAATTCAAGTTCCGCCCCTGATAAATGTGATCTACATGTCAGCTGTCAACCTCAACATTATCTATTATCTCCATAATTGTTATTGTAGTCTGGCTGTAAGGTATAATAATAATTATAATAGCAACAATGATAATAGTATGAATAAAGCACCTCCTATGGACAAAGAACTATGTTATGTGCTTTTCAAATATTATCTCATTGGATATCTATAACAACCTTAAAAGCTAGGTTCTGCCATCACTTCCACTTTATAGTTGAAGAAATTGAAGGAGACAGAGATTAAGTGATTTGTTGGGTCACACAGCTAGGATGTATCTGAAGCTGGATTTGAATTCAGATCTTCCTGATTCCAGGCCAAGAACTCATGGATTGTTTTCTCTTCTTTCCTTTAACTTTTCTTTCGAAGAAGGTAAATAAATGGCCTAGCAGATTGAGCACTTTACAGAGTCAGGAAGTCCTGGCTTCAAATTCTGCCTCAGCCACTTAATAACTATGTAGCTCTGGGCAAATCTCTCTGATCTTAGTTTGCTCATCAGTCAAATGGGGGTATTAATAATGCCTGCTTTCCAGGGTTTTTGTGAGGATCAAATGATATACTATAGATTGGTCTGGGCCCAATTTGAAAGGCCAAGTGACCAACTGTGTACCTTTTATCTAGAAACCATCTTAGCCAAGTTCAGAGAAGCTAATGGCAAGAAGTCTGGCCACTAGCAATTAACAAAATATGAAGGAATTAAAAATCCAGTTTAGAGAGGAAGGATATGACCCACAGAAATTGAGTCAGAGATCTTTCCACATGAGAAACTATACTTAAGAAAGAGAAAATACTAAAATATTTGGCATTCAAAATTGTTCTAGGAAATAGAATAGCTGTTAGTTGGTTTTTAAAGATACATTAATGGGAGCAGCTATGTGGTACAGTGGATAGAGCACCAGCCCTGAAATCAGGAGGACCTGAGTTCAAATCTGGCCTCAGATACTTAACACTTCCTATCTGTGTGATCCTGAGCAAGTCATTTAACCCAATTGCCCCAGCAAAAAAAATATATATTAATGCCTTTTGCTGCCTTTCATATTTATTTTCAAAGATGTCCTAACCTCCCCACCCCCAGCAAAGCCATCTTTAGAAACAAAGATTCATTTGTTCATCCATTTATCCACACACTCATTATTTTCTATTCTTGCATTGATTTGAAGAGAAAGGCAAAGCACGTCAGCAAAACTAAGCAACAGGTCCACCTAGGCTGACAGCACGTGAGATTGCGGCCCCACATTCATAGCAATGGAGGCCAATTCATTTCCTTCATGTATCCTCCTGGTGTAATTATAATTATACAGAGCTCAGTTTCGTTAGTTTGCTTTTCTCATCTACATTATTACAGTTGGTGATCATTTTGTTTTCCTGGCCCCGCTGACTTCACTTAGCATTAGTCCAGATGAACCTTCCCATGCTCCTCTGTATTCTTCATAATTGTCCTTTCTCATAGTCCAGTAATATTCCATAACATTTATATCTGTCCAATCATTTAGACATTCCCCAATTGGTGGACACCTACTTTATTTCCAGTCCTTTGCTATCACAAAAAGTGTTAGCTTGTTAGGTAAAAGAACAAAGCCAAATCCCAAATGGACACAGTAATGGTTGGCTCCTAGCTGAAGCTGCTGAGGATGCCAGTCCACCCCGTGGAGGAGTCATTGGCTGGCCCAAACATGTGTCCATCCAATTATGCCCTATACATCATGGTGACAGAGAAAATATTAGTGTGACAATGAATCCTTTGAAAACATAAGACTTTTAAATGCAATTGAGGAGACAAAACACTGTCCTAAAAGGGACTCAAACCTTCACATTAAAAAAAAACAAACAAATAAAAAAACCCCAGTCTATATCGTTGCTTAGAACACATCTTTAGAATGTCATTTACCAGTAAAAAAAAAGCTGTGGGAAATATCTGTAACTTAATTTCCTGATGAGCTTCTGTACTACCCTAGATTGGAATCAAAGCAGATGAAATCTGCTGTCTTATTCCTAAAAAGGACTTTGGAGCACATTTTGAGGGAGAAGTGGAGAGCAGGGAATCCTATCCTGAACATTCTTAGTAGTGAGATCTAACATCTCGGAGTCTGTTTACTCATCTTAATTCAATGGGCTATTAGCTGGTTCTTAATATATACTTGATTGGTTGGTTTTTGTGAGGTTCAAATAAAAATATAATTGATATAATGCAATATTGCATAGCATAGGACAGAACAGAATAGCCGGCATTTTATAAGTTCACAATGTACTTTACATTCATTATCTCCTCAGCTCCAAGTGTCCTTTCTAACTGCCTGGTATTTAATGACTTATTCTTTATATTCTTATATATATATTCATATTCTTTATATAATTACATAATTTATATTGTTATATTATATTATATACTATCTTATAATTTATATATGTATATAATTTATATAATTAAATGTGTACAAGTCATCAGCTCATGGAATCAGGGCTTATTTCAATTTTTAATTTTGTATCATCAAAGCTTAACATGTGGTAGGTACTTGTAAAATGACCATGGTTGATATCACTTGACCCTTATAACAACTTTATATATGGATACTACAAGAATTGTCCCTATTTTATATGTTAAAAAACCAGGACTTAGGTTAAATTACTTACCCAAGGCATATAGTATCAAATACAGAATTAAGGGTTAAGTCTTGACTCCAAAAACAGCACTTTGCACATGCAAATGAAAATCAAATGAAATGAAGTGTAGGTGAAATCTTGCGTAGATCTCCACTGTCATCATCTGCATCATTATCACCACCATGATCATCATCACTATTAACAGGAGTCAGATTTAACATTGCTCCAAGAGAAAACCTATGTTTAGCCAGATCAGAAAAGAAGATCCTGAGACTATCTCAGTTTCCACCCAAATGAGTATATTTGAAACTTCTCTAATATGTCAGGCTATAGTTTCAAGTAGTTACATATATCTCAACTTCACAAGACCGGCATAAAATAAAAGGTGTGAAAGGGCTTCAATCTGTATCAATAGAGGAAATCCTAAGTCCATGGAAAAGTCTGTTGTTTTTTTCAAGTGCCAAATATTTCCCCTTACTTGATGTTTGTAATTCTTTTCACATAACCTATGACCATCTGCTCTTCCCCTTCATTCCAGTTGTGAATATATTTCTTTATGTCTATATTGACCCCAAATTGCCACTCTTGACTCACCACTGTTCTTTTTTTTCCAGCAATACTCTTTCCTCTCTACCTCCCCCAACCTTCATCTTCAACTATTCAAGGGACAAGTAAGAACTGCATGTATATGAAGATTCTGCCTTTTGGTTTTTCTCCTGGAGTAAATGAAAAAAAAGAGGAAATCCTCAACATGGTTCCAGGAAATAGAATCAAGTGTTCTGGAAAAGAACTGAAAAACTTCAAAATAAATAAAATATCTGAATTCTCCTGGAAGAGGGGATCCTTACTAAGCTGTATTCTAATATTACAATTACAAGATAAGAGGGGATGAAACAGAGCTGTCAAAGATCCTCTGATTTACACAGATGCAGTGAAGCTGGACACTCAGAAGGAAGCAGCTTTAGTAGCAAAAAGATGGAAACTAGAACGCCCATCAATTGAAGAACTGCCATATGAATTTAAAGGAATATTATTTATCATTCTAGAAGAAATTATAAAAGGGATGGTTTCAGAGAATCCCAGAAAGATTTATATGAACTGATATACAATGCATAAGCAATTTATACAATAATAACAATATAGTAATAACAATTCTAAAATCCCTTAAAACTCTAATCAAAGAAATGATCTGTCATGATTCTAGAGGAGTGATGATCCAGCATATCACCCATCTAAAGACAGAGATGATATATTCACAATACAATAGGACATACAGTTTGAGACATGAATTTCAGAAAAAAATTATTTTCCTTAACCATCAATATTTGCTAACAAACATTTTCTTTCTTTTTTTGGTTGTTGTTAGTTTCTTTTGAAAGAAGATATTTTTGGAAGGAAAAATATGCTTATTAATTGAAAAACACTGGAAAAAAAGAAGCTGTTTAGGAAAAGATATAATGAATGTTGGAGAGCAGGTGCTAAAATTGGAAATTGGGACACTAATACACTTTTGGTGGAGTTGTGAAGTGACCCAATCATTCTGGAGAACAACACAGCACTATCCCCAAAGGGCTGTGAAACTGTGTATACTCTTTGTTTCAGCAATACTTCTACTAGGCCTGTATCCCAAAAAGATCATAAAAAAGGGAAAAGGATCCATGTGTGCAAAAAAGTTTGTAGCAGCCCTTTTTGTAGTGACAAGGAAGCAGAAACTAAGTGGATGCCCATAAGTTGGAGTATGGCTGAATAAGTGATGGGATATGGATGTAATAGAATATTAATGTTCTATAAGAAACGATCAGCAGGATGATTTCAAAGAAGCCTAGAGAGACTTACATGAACTGATGCAAAGTGAAGTGAATAGAACCAAGAGGACATTGTACAGGGCAACAAGATTATATGATGACAATTCTAATGGGAGTGGCTCTTTTCAACAATGAAGTGATTCAGGCCGGTTCCAATAGTTTTGTGGTGGAGAGAGCCATCTAGACCCAGAGAGAGGACTGTGGGGCCTGAGTGTGGATTATGATATAGTATTTTCAGATTTTTGTTGTTTGCTTGCTTTTTGTTTTCTTTTTCATTTTTTTCTGTTTTGTACTGATTTTTCTTGGGTAGCATGATAATTGTAGAAATACATATAGAAGAATTGTACACTAATATATATTGGATTATTTGCTCTCTAGGGGAGGGAATGGGAGGAAGGGAAGGAGAAAAGAAATTGGTACACAAGATTTGGAAGGATGAATGTTGGAAACTATGCATATATTTTGAAAATAAAAGGCTTTTTTTTTTAAAAAAGAAGCTGTTTTCTAAGTAATGATTATCAATCAATCAACCACTTTTTATTTGCATTTACTATGTACTTAATAGGCACTGTGCTAGGTACTAGGGATGCAAAGAAACCTCTTCCTCCCAATCCTCTTTTCGTAAAGAACTTACATTTTAATATGAAACTTCTAAGATATCATCAAGAAAGTGACCATCCGACACTGATGATTCTGGTAACTGATTTTAGGGAAATGAACAATGAGTAGAAGTTACAAGAAAGTAAATGTAAGCTTGGTGTCTGAAAAAATTCTCAACAATTATGAGCTACTGAAAAATAGAAGGAACTGTTTCAAGAGGAAATGGGATCCCCATCCTTGGAGAGGTTCTAGCAAAAACTAGATGACTACTTATTGGATGTGACACAATAAGGATTCCTTTCATGTATGAATTGGAACAGATGAAAACTGAAGTCTTTTTCAACCAATTCTATGATTATGGGATTCTGAAATACTATCGAAAAAACATAGAAAAGATTGTTAGATATTATAAAGCCCTGGAGACATTATCTAAGAAACAATAATAAGATTATGTACAAATGTTTAAGTAACAAATAATAACTCATATTTACATAGCCCTTCAAGTTCTTGCAATAAAGGTGGATCAGGGAACTTAATGAAAAGAAACAAATTAAATCTCAACTGTATAGCTTGGTACTTTGAGAACCATGCCAAGAACATGATTTTCACTTAACAAAAGGGAGATAAGTGGAATAGAATTGTTTGTTATGAGTATATAGTCAAATAAGAAAGCCCAGGAATCAAAGAGGGAAACCAAGATCGAGAGCACTTCCAGTATGATTAGTAGGAAATAAAATCAGGGGCAGTATCATCCTCAGAATGTGCCACAGATTAGCAGAACGGAAGAAAGAAATGGATAAGAAGTTCAAGAATAAAATAACAAACCTGACAAGAAGGCTCCAAATAGGAAAGAAGAGGAATTTAATTATGTGGATGCCTTCTACTAAAGGCAATTATCTGTTTTTTTAAATTTTTTTTTATTAAAACTATATTTGCAAATCATATATATGGGTAATTCTTCAACATTGACCCTTACAAAGCTTTCTGTTACAAAATTTCCCCCCTTGTCCCCACCTCTCCTCCAGATGGCAGGAAATCCACTACATGTTAATAAGGCAATTATCTGTTAAAGGCAAATAGTTGACTTGCCTAAATGGCAAAATTTCTTTAAAATCTAGAGGAAGAAACAAGAGGAACTGTTATTCTGAGTTTCTGAGTAACAAAAAGGAACTGATCACTGAGGCAGAAATGAGAGGAAGCTTGTGGGTCCCTGGAACTTGTCACTACATTTTAAAGTCTAGGATAGAAGGGAAGCCCAGACATCATTTAATAAACCTCAGTTTTGTGAAGGAGTTCAGAAAAAAAATTAAGTAGAATCACTGTCTACTTTGTAGGGAAAATTGGCCCAAAGAAAGCTCTTGGAACCTAAATTCTGTTAAAAAACAAACTTATCCACTTAAGGATGACTCATTTAGATCAGGAATACACACAGAGATGCAGACAGACATATATATATATATATGTGTGTGTGTGTATACATATTCATACATATATGTATATACATATAAATTATATATATATATATATATACAGGCAAATTAATATGTGTGATATGAATAGCTTCAGCAGTACAGTCACTGTCAGCATGGAGAGAAAAAGCAAAAGCAAAAATCCTCTGTCCTCATATAGACTGAATGAGGGAGATTTCTACAACATTTCTACTGAACAGAGAGCAGATAATGTGAGGGGGATGACTCCTGCAGTGGGGGAAACTGGGACACAGCTCCCAAAGAAGGGGAGAAATGAACTGTGAGCTACAAGGGAAGCTAAGAGGCAAAGGCAAGGGGGAAGAGCATTCCAGGCATGGAGCACAGCTAATACCCAAACCCAGAGACAGGAAATGGAACATTGGATTTGAGAAAGTGCAATGGACAATAAAGAGTAAGAAAACTGGGAAGGGAGGAAAAGGATTGGTTATAAAGAGTTAGAAATGACAAATCAAAGAGCTTCATTCCCAGATGAATGGGGAGCCACTAGATCCCCGTGAGTAGGAAAAGGATTTGGTCAAATGTGGGCTTTAAGAAGATCCCTTTGGCAGCTGGGGGTATGGGAAGGGTTTGAGTGGAGAGAGACTGTAGGCAGGGAGACCAGTTGGAATTTTATGGCAGTAGTTAAGGGGAGACATGATTAGGACGTGAGCCAAGGTTGTGCTGGGTGAGGATGGAGAAGGGAAAATATAAAAGCTATGTGAAGGTAGAAACAAGCAGATTTGGAAAATACTTGGTTATGAGAGATGAGTTAGCTTTTGATGACCCCCTCCCCCAAACAATACTCTACCCTTTAGATCCCCTCCCTCCGTTTTTACTCCTTTCCCCTGATTCTTCTATTTTCCCTTCTATTAGTTTATCCTTTTCTTTTCCTCCTTTCCCTCCCACTTCCCTCTAGCAACAGACAAGTTTCTATGTGAAATCAAGTGTCTGATATACACTTTTAGAGCCCAACCTGATGAGAGTAAGATTTACACAATGCTCATCTCCTTCCCGTCTTTCTCTCAATTTATTAGGTTTTCTTTGCCTCTTCAAGAGATTTTACCTTGTTTTTACCTCCTTTTTTTTAGATCTTATTTTACCACTTTTTTCCTCTTTTCCCCAGCATGACAACCTTTCCCCCTCTAGTTCTCTTTTTCATATTATCAAAGTAATATCTAGTTAATTATACCCCCAAACTTTAAGTATCCCCCTAGTAAAAATAAAGTTCTCAAGAGTCCTTTCCTTTTTACCTTTTTATGCATCTCTTGAGTTCTGTGTTTGGATGTCGAATTTTTTGTTCAGATCCGGTCTTTTCATTAGAAATAGGTGAAATTCACCTATATCATTGAATGACCATCTTCTTCCCTGGAGGATAATGCTCATTCTAGCTGGATAGGTTATTCTTGGCTGTAATCCAAGTTCCTTTGTCCTTCGGAATATCTGGTTCCAGGCCCTTCGATCCTTCAATGTGGAGGCTGACAGATCCTGTGTGATTCTAATTATTGATCCTTGGTATTTGAATTGTTTCTTTCTAGCTGCTAGCAGAATCTTTTCCTTGGTGCTATAGTCCTGAAATTTAGCCACAATATTCCTTGGGGTTTTAATTTTGGGGTCTCTTTCAGGAGGTGATCGGTGAATTCTTTCAATGGTGATTTTGCCTTCTGATTCTACAATCTCAGGGCAGTTTTCTTTCAGGATTTCCTGGAAGATAGTGTTTAGATTCTTTTTTTCATCATGGCTTTCAGGAAGTCCAATAATCCTTAGATTGTCTCTCCTAGATCTATTTTTCAAGTCAGTTGTTTTTCCTAGGAGATATTTCATATTTTCTTCTAATTTTTCATTTTTTTTGTTTTTGTTTGATTGATTCTTGAAGTCTTATTGAGTCATTCACTTGCATTTGTTCAATTTTTATTTTTAAAGTGTTGTTTTCTTCAGTTACCTTTTTAAGCTCCTTTTGTAACTGGCCAATTGAATTTCTTTGTTAATTGCACTCTTTTTCCACTTTACTAATTTTATTTCAATAAATTGGTGTCTTTTTCATATCTCTTTTGCAGGGCATCATATCCTTCTTGCACTGATTTCAGTTTATTTTCCCATTTATCCTCCAGCTCTCTTTTGAGGTTCTTTATGCAATCTTCCAGAAAGGCCTTTTGAAAAAGGGACCAGTGATGGTCCTTAATAACTTCCTCTGGAATTTTGTCTAAAGGAACCTCAGGATCTGGGATCATCCCTTCTTTTTCTCTATAAAAGCTGTCTATGGTGAGAGCTCTTTTCTGCTTCTTCATTTTTTTTGGACAGTGTGGATATCTCTTTAAGGTAGGGGAAAAAAACGGCGGCTGAAAAGCTTTGCTCTGGGGCACTTTGTCGAGTTGACTTAAGGTTCTGGGCCGGTGGGGGCTAGGACTAAGTCCAAATTACTCCTTAAACAAGGCAAGTCTGCCAGAACACCTGCCCCCAATCAGGTGAGTGTCCCGAGTGCCTCAGATAAACTCCAGGTGTTTGGAATTTGGAGCTTCTACCACAGTGAGCTGAGTCCCACCCTTACTTCCGGTCTACACTGGAGTCCTCTGTTTATCCCTCTGTCCGAGTTAGACAAACCTGATGTGAAGTTCTTCAGAGATATCAGAAAGCAGTGTCCAAATATTTCTGGATTCGTTGACTTGAAGATCAGTTCAGAGGCTTATTTTATTGTTGATTTGAGAGAAGATCGGAGGAGGACGCAGAGAATCACCTTTTCACTCTGCCATCTTGGCTCTGCCCCCCGAGAGATGAGTTAGAATGAGGAGCCAAGAATGGTATCAAGACCGTGTGATTGAGAGAGTGCTGGTACCTTCAATAATAACAGGGAAGCTTGGGAAAGAGCAGGATTTGGGTAAAAGATGCGTTCTGATTGGACATATTGAGTTTCAGACATGATTGGGAAATTCACTTTGAGATGTTCAAAAAGTAATCATTGATATACAACTAGAGCTTAGGAGAGAAATGTGCTGGATGTGTAAACCAAAAGATCATTTTCATCAAGCTGATAATTGAACTCATTTGATAGGATCACCAAGAGAAAGAAAATGAATGAAGAGAAAAGGCTTGGCAGGGAAGGGAAGGAATAGCCCTAGTTAGTGGGTATGGAATAGAAAAAAAAAGGAGTGACTGAGAAAAAGCTGCCAGAAAGTAGGAAGAGAAACAGGTAGGAAGAGAAACAGGTAGCAATGTTGTGAAAGCTTAGAGAGAAGAGGAAGGGAGAAAAGGAAGAAGGGAAGGAGGAGAAAAGGATGGAAGGAAGGAAAGAAAATTGTAATAATTTGAAAAAAAAAGTATAGGGGGGGCAACTAGATGCTGCAGTGGATAGATTGCTGGCCCTGAAGTCAGGAGGATCTGAATTCAAATCTGACCTCAGACACATAATACTTCCTAGCTGTGTGACCCTGGGCAAGTCACTTAACCCCAATTGTCTTAAAAAAAAGTATAGGACCACAGGGGATGACTAAGAATCTTTGAAAAAAAAAAGCTAACAAGAGGAGCAAAAGCTAGTCTACATGTGTTTGAGCTCTTTAGCAAGTTATATCCAAAGTTTGAATGAGGTGAGATGCAATGAATTATTCAAAGGACAAACAAAATTATAGTCTAGAAGGAAAGAAGTACTTTTCAGTTTTCTTGGCAAAGTTACTGGGGTGGCTCATCATTTCCTTCTCCAGTTCATTTCACATATGAGAAAACTAAGACAAGCAAAGTTAAGTAACTTGCCCAGGGTCATAAAGCTACTAAGTATCTGAGGACACATTTGTACTCAGGTCTTCTGGACTCTGGACCCAGTACTCTATCCGGTGAGTCACAAAGCTGCCTTCACAACCTTAAGTGCACACAACCCCCAGTCAAAGAGAAACACTTTCCTCCACAAATATCTGTAGGTAGCTCAAAAATTGTTTTCATGCCTCACTGAAATCTGTCCAGACTGGGCTACTTCTGAGCTACGTCTGTGGACTGGACCTGGATCAAAGAACAGGACATTGCTTTGATTTGGGATGTTCTTAAAAGCTTAAAAGCATCCCATAATTGAAAGCAATTTTCACATCTCTCGGAGCTCTCACAGCTTTGAGCTCTGCTCGGAGAGTCCAAGGGCCCTTATGTCTTTCCTCAATCACATTTAACTCTGACCTTCTAACACAGCAAATAGAAGAATATTTCTATGGGACTGTGAACATGGCTTAGTCATTGGCTTATTTTTTAGGCAGGAAGAAAGGGAGGGAGATAGGAAATGGGATAGAAGGCAGACAGACAGTGATGGGGGAGAGACAGAAAGACAGAGAGGAAGAGACAAAAAGAGAGAGAGGTAGAGAGACAAAGAAAGAGACAAAAAAATCAGAAACAGAAATGAGACAGACACATAGAAACAGAGATACAGACAGAGACACACACCAGAGAGAGAGAAAGAATGAGAGAAAGAGAGAAAGAGAGAGAGAGAGTAAGAGAGAGAGACAGAGAGAGAGAGAGAGAGAGAGAGAGAGAGAGAGAGAGAGAGAAAAGAAAGATATGGAGGGAAGGAAGGAAGGAGAGAGGGAGAGAGGGGAAATAGGAAATGGGAGAGAAAAGATAGACAGTGATGGAGGTGAGAGAAGAAAGGGAGGGGAGAGAGAAAAAAAGGGGAAAAATTACAGAATGATCTTGTAGATCTCTGCTCCAGTCCAATATCTAGATCACTGGGATTAGTTCTGAACACCATAATTTAAGGACTTTGACAAACATTCAGAGATTGGGGAGCTAGGATGATGACAGACCTTCAGTTCTTGACGTATAAGGGTCAATTGAAGGAACTGGGGATGTTTAGCCTTGAGAAGAGGAGGTTTAGGGACAGACTTGGCTTTCTTCAAGAACCTAAAAGGTTGTCAGGTATGGGAAAGGGACATTAAAGTTGTTCAGCTTGGTATCAGAAAACAGAACTAAACTCAGTGGAAATTAGAAAGCCAAATTTAGGCTTGCTGTCAGCAGACATTCTGCTGACCAGAGCCTTTCTGACATGACATGGGATGCCTCAGGAGACAGTGAGTTCTATCACTGGAGGTCTTCTGGCAAGGATGGCACGACCATTATTAGGATGTTTAAGAGAGGATCCTTTGTTCCAGTCCTGGGACAGACTAGATAGTCCCTGAGCTACTTCCCAAATCACCAGTCCTAGGATTCTGGAAATTCCTTTAAGTGGGCCGGGCCCGGCTCAGTTTTCTCCTATTTCTTTGATTTCCTTAAAAATAATCTTTGGGAGATCAATAAGAGATCCATGATCACTAATGCAGATGGATTACTGTGGTAGCAAGGCTGATTCAATGAAGTCCTGGTTTCATTGTCAAAAAAAGAGCAAATGGTGCATTTCATATGTCACCCAGCCCATCCACCCCAGGAAGTCAAGCTCTATCTAGTGTGAGACCTTGCTATTCAGCCTTTGCCTTGTTCCCTTTCCCATCCCACTACTTTCCACCTCTGGATCTTGATCAGTTAATAGTATCAATTACTATTACTACTACCATTACTCCTGGAAAGGACATGACAAGGGATTCTCCCTATGGCCATACCATGGTCACTTATAGTCCCCTGACTATTCTCATTTTTTTAGAGTATAAACTCTTTACTAGATTGAGAGGAGGGATTATTTCACTTCTGCTTTCTCTCCAAATGCCCAGTACAGTGCCTACCACTTAGCTTGTTAATTAATGATTACTTGAGGGGCAGCTAGGTGGCGCAGTGGATAGAGCACCAGCCCTGAAGTCAGGAGGACCTGAGTTCAAATCTGGTCTCAGACACTTAACATTTCCTAGCTGTGTGACCCTGGGCAAGTCACTTAACCCCAATTGCCTCAGCAAAAAGCAAAAAAAAAATGATTACTTGACAGTTGCCTATTCTTCTGTATGTTTTAATCCCCTCTAGATTATGAGTGGTAAGGGCTGGAACTCTCCTTGGCAGGTGTACCTCCATTACCCAGCACAGTGCCTGGCTTAGTGTTGTTGCTTAATGGGTGTTCATGCATTCATTCAGTTTATAAAATAAAATTCTGGTTTTCTTAAAGAACAGAAAAGGTTAATAGAGTATTGTACTGTGAGGTCCTATACACACACATACACACACACACAATACATACATACATAATGTATTGTATTTGTATTTGTGTGTGTATGTGTGTGTGTGTGTGTGTAAAGGTATTATATTGACCACACTCTTTGAATGTATTAAGTGATTAAAGAAATGAGAAGTCTTGCCAAAGTACCTAGAATTTAATGGCAATTATGTATGAGATTTTTTTCTAGAGTGTGACATTTAAATTGCAGACAATGAATAGCTGTATCAGAGGAACTAAGAAGGGTCTCCCTTTTCTTCCATCCAAATTATTATCAGAACCTTTCTTAGACAAGTATATATTTAGACAGAGAACATGATTATGGAAGAAGTCATAGCTTTAACAGCTCTCTGGGTCCTCACCAAAAAGGACGGTCAACCTCGTACTCAGATACTGGATGTAGCCTGACCTTGGCTACAAAGGTGAAAGGTAAAGGGGAGGTTACAAACCCAAGGACCCCAGCAGGAGAGGATGCAATGGCTGAGTCTGGGACCCCAGCTAGTATAATATCTGCTACAAGAACATGAGCGTCTGTGGATGAAAAAAGATGATCTCTGAGCTGCCAACTATTTGATTTTCCAAAATTAAAATCACTGTTGTTACCCCAGAATCAAGGCCTTGGTTTGGCACATTGTGATGGAGAGAACTGGTGCACTTACACCAATGGATGCTCTGTAAATGCACAGTTGTTGTGAGCCCTGGCTGTGGTGGCCCATCCACACTGCTGCTGGCAGTGATTACAGAAATGAGAGCAGCATAGGCATTTGGCAGTTTGTGTTGGGGACTTCCCCTGTCTACACTGTCTGCTCCTCCTCTGCCTGCAGGAAGCCTCAGAATAATGGATGGGTTGGAAGCATGGTCTGTCTATGGAGAGTGGAAGGAGGTGGTATGGACGTCAAGGATGAGCAACAAGGAGATTGATTTTCCGTGTGTGTGTGTGTGTGTGTGTGTGTGTGTGTGTGTGTGTGTGTCTGTGTGTGTAAATGGGTGCACCATTTTTAATCCTTAATTGAGATATCAAAGAATACTTTTACAGATGAAAGTGGCTTTTCTCCAAAGAACTCATTGTTGTCCCATTAAATATCATTTATCTTCACAGCCAGACAGGGAAGGGAAGGGACATGTGAAGTAAAAGATAAGGGGGAAGAGAAAGCAAGAAGAGAATGAAGGGACCAGAGAAGGGAAGGGAAAGAAGGAGGACAATTCTATTCTAGGTGAATCACATACATATACATATAATAAAGAAAGAGAGAGAGAGAGAAGAGAGAGAGAGAGAGAGAGAGAGAGAGAGAGAGAGAGAGAGAGAGA
>JAJPUD010002371.1:302972-319175 GCA_023553655.1 Myrmecobius fasciatus
AGAGAGAGAGAGAGAGAGAGAGAGAGAGAGAGAGAGAGAGAGAGAGAGAAAGAGAGAGAAAGAAAGAGAGACAGAGAAGGAGAGACAGAGACAGAGAGAGACAGAAAAAAACAGAGAGAGGGAGAGAGTGAAAGAAAGAGAAGGAGAGAGAGAGAAGAGAGAGAAGGAGAGAGAGAGGAGAGAGACTAATTCAAGGTCATGCAATTCTCAGAGAATATAAAACTGGAAATCAAGTTTTCTGACTCCCTTTCATTTGCTCTATCTAGCTGCAATAAATTCCAGTGGTTCCTTATTATCTTGAGGAGCAAAAATCAAGTCCTCAGCTCTGTATTTCTCGCTTTTCACTGGCTCCTTGCAGTTCCTCGAATGTGCCCTGCACCTCCCACCTGGTGCCTTTCCATGGTGGGCCCTGTTCCTCCTCAGCTCTCCTATTTTGCTAGTTCCTTTAAGACTCGGCTCAGATCTCACATCTGGCAGGAGATCTTTCTCAGTTCCCTCGGCTGCTGACATGTTTGTTCCCCATGTGATTACTTTTGGGCCATTCTGTACATGCTGTGGGTGTCCCGAGTTATTTTTGTGTTGCCCCTCCCCATAGAATGGGAGCTCCTCAAGAGCAGACGCTGTTTATGTCTTTCTTTGTACCCCTACAACTTAGTATGGCACCTGGCACATAGTAGGCATTTAGAAAATGTTCATTAACTATTCAATGGTTCTTTCAGTTTTTAAAGGATTTTTATCCCAGATCACCTGATCTTTGCAAAAACCCAAGAGATAAATAACATAGCAAGGGTATCACCACTTGACACTTGAGCTTTGGGTTCATCGATTTGTCCAGAATTCCACAACTGATCGGTTAAAGGAAAGAGCAGAGCTCAGGCCTTTCCTACCCCTTTTCTAAGATGTCTAAGATGGCACCTTGCTATTCCTTCTGTCCAGGTTAGAAACACAAGATTCATCACAGTTTCTCATTGTTTACCTTTTTGTTACCTTATTTATTTTATTTTATGAAGGAGAGAGGTTTTCTTTTTCCTGGGTAGCAGCTCCATTATGTCTAGGGTACCCAGACCCTCTTCTGTGACCTGATTCAAGCAAAATCTCAGTGGATGCTGAGAGGATTTTACCTGAGAAGATAATAGATGGGCTAATGGTGATTTGGAGTGTTCCAACTTGGGGATGTTGAAATTATCTTTTGTATTGCATCTTATTGAGATAAAGAATGGCTCATGATGCCCTTTGGTATTTTAATGGCTAATCCATTCATTTTTACAATGAGGAAAACTAATTTCTCTAGATATTTATGCAATCTGGGTGCCATTTTGTAATAAACAATATATATAAAGTTGTAATAAAAATTCATGGAAACAGCTGGTTGTGAGTCCTGGGTTTTCATGGGGAAGGAACTCCTGACCACCTTGAGTTACTAATAAAATGGACAAGCTGTGCAGAGCCTGGCAACCAGCTCACTATCAAATTTTGATGGAAGTTTATAGAGAAACAATTTCCCCCAAATCCTTGGCCAAAAAGCATTTGCTTTTATGGAGCTGCAGTCTCTCTGAAGGTCTTCTCCCACTGGGAAAACCTATACAAAAAGGGGCAGGTGCTGGAAGGGTGACTGCTTTTGACCTTGAGATTCATGGGAGTCTGTGTATAAAACCAAATGTGGGATGGAAAAGAGCCAAAAAGAGGTAATTAAGAAAAGTAGGTCATAGTCTAGTAATCTAGTAAAGTATTAATTGAATAATTAACTTTATCACTGCCCCCCCCCAGTTAAATGGATACTTGGTGATTCATGTCACTCATGTCTGAAATGACTTTGAGTTCACCCTAAATCTGAGTGCCTGGTACTCCTTTCAGAGTACTTAGGGGAAGATAAGGCTGAACGGTGTCCCACTCTTCCAGCTTCCCAGAAAGCAGAACCAGGATCAGAAAGGGCAAAATAGACAGAGTGTGCCAGAGTAACTTTTCCCCAAATGTTTAAATAGCCTATCCAAAAGTTCAAAGAGTAGTAGAAAGAGGGAAAGGAACTGCCTAAGTCCTTCCAACTAAAAGTACTGCTATCTAGAGAGCCCATTCAGGGATTAAAAAGCATTTCATTCACATTATCTTACTAGATCCATATAAGAACTCTTATGAGTAAGGTCATACAAATATGACTAGACCCATTTTATATGGGAAGAAACTGAGGTTCAGAGATGCTAAGAAATTTGCTCAGATTCACAAAATCTATAAAGGTCAGGGACAGGATTTAAGTCCAGGTATCTACTGACTCTAATAGTGTTCATGTCATGTCACAAATACACCTTTTCAATTGACCTGGATAGTATCTAGGTTTATTTCTCTTTGGCAGAGATTGGTAACAAATAATGGCACCCAGATTGCATAGATATCCAGAGAAGTTAGTTTTCCTCATTGTAAAAATGAAGTGATTGGACTAAATGAGGTCCTGTTAAATTCTAGGTCTAAAAAGCTTGTGATCCTCAGAGCTTCAGCACATTAGGCACACCTCCTCATGGAAGATTGATGGAAAATCAAAACCAAAGTCCACAGAATGGGCAGACCTGGATGGATTCATCTCTAATATTGGAAGGCATGTCTATACTTATGAGCTCCTATTTCCACTAAAGCTTACAAATACTGGGCTTTCACACAGATTCCAGATTATACCACTGAAAAAACTCTTATGACTTAAAGTCAATACAAACAGCAAAAATAGTCTTTTTCTGTCTCTCCCAATCCCTCTTCCCATGTGTTTCAACAAACTTCTATAATCAAATTGCTGGAGGAACAATTCCAGCATCAACAAAATGCTGAATTCTGAATGTTCTGAATTCTGAAGAAAGTTCATATTTTGGTGAACAAATGCAAATCATCTTCTTGGTTTTGTGCTTGAATGTCTCTGTTCCGGAAGCTTTGTCATTTCCTCAATAGCCAGCTGCTTCCTCTATGGTTAACAGTCACCTCTTGATCGCCAAATCTTAGGATCTTTTTTTTTTTTTTTATCAATATTCAGCCTTCTTGGCCTCTCAGATGTGCTTTATATTATGGGTCGCCTTCTCTTTCTCCTCTCTGGGTTTTTATGACACTGGTCTCTCCTGTTTCTCTTGTTACTTCTCAGACTTCTTTGCTGAATCAGCATTCATGGCAAGTCCTCTAACTCTGGGTGTTTTCCAAAACTCTATCTTGGACTTTCTCCCTTTACCCCCTACAATGTTGCTTGGAATAAGCCCATCACCTCCCAGGGGCTTAATTATTACCTTCACAAAGCTAGTTTGTGGGCCTGGATAGCCAGAATCAGGCTGTCCCCTGTAATTCACTCCTGTTATTGGATATTTCCAGCTACATGTTCCATGAGCATCTCAAACTCAACATGTCCAAAATAGAGCTGTCCCTTTTGAGCATCTCTCTTTCTATTTTTGATCCCATTAACCTTTTTATCTTTTCATTTAATCAGGGACCATTCAAATTTGCAATATCTCTTGCATTCCTGACTCCTCAATCTCAAACTTATCCAATCAGCCATCATATCCTCCAAAACCTCTTTTGTTTCTGTCCCATTCTCCTCACCGATCCCTTTTTCCATAGCCAATACCTTAGTTTGTGTCCTTAACCCATCTCACCTGAACACTTGAAATATCCTCTGAATTGGCCCCCTTGCCTCAAATCTTTCCCCCCTTCCACTCATCTGCAACACAGCTGCCAAAAATAATGTTCCTAATGCTCAAGGTTGACCATGTCAAAGTATCACCATTTTAGTACTGTGAGGCACATTAAAGACCTTCATTTTACATATGGAGAGACTGAGGCCTAGAGAAGTTAAGTCATATTGGGACTGATTGATAGTAGTCAAATCTAGGTGCTGTGATTCCAAATCCAGAGTGATTTCTATTACTCCAACCTCCCTCTCTAATTTCTTCATTCCTTCAACTCCAATGACTTCCTATTAACTAATAACAAATGTAAAATGCTAATTTTGGCGTTAAAAGTCCTTTTCACCTGGTCCAATTCTACCTCCCCATCCTATTCACTGTGGTTCAGCTAGACTGGCCTTCTTATTGCTTGCTAACAATTCAACTCTTACCTTCTTTGCCTTTGCATTTCCACCATTCACTTTCTTGCTTCTCAATGTCTGTATTGCTCTCCATCCTCACCTAAAAAGCTTACTCATGTTTCCTTCAAGCCTCAATGATTCTACATAAATCCTTTCCTGACCCATTCATCTTAGGAGATTTCCCTCAAGATGATGTTTTTTTTTCCTATTTCTTATAGACTTATATATGCACATTAGATTGTAAACCTCTTGAGGGCAGGGGCTATTTTGCTAAGATCCTTGAATCCTCAGTACCTAGCGTAGGGTCTGGAACAGAGTAATCATTTGATAAAAGAATACTTATTATCTGATGGCTTGACTCATGTAACCATAAGAAATCCATTCAACTACTCCCTGCCTCAATGTCTGCATCTGTAAAGTGGATCTACTGATGTTAAAAACAATTCTGAAGAGAGGAAAGGCTTAAAATTCTACTGTAGGGATTAGTATATATCTCCATATTCATACTGGGATGAGTTCTTAGCCATTTATTAGGGATTGCTATCCCAGGATTTGCTCCAATGCTAACATAGAAATGTGTTTGTTACATAAGAAGATATATTATTGTTTGAACTATAGAAAAACCACATTTTGTCGGATACTTGCCAGATCTACTTGCCTGATAGGAATGGTAATAACAACAGAAACAATAAAATCTGTATAATTAACACTAGGGCATGTTTATTACTAGCTACAAGATCAGCTTTCTGAGTGATCACTCCCTCACAGTAACACATCCTGACCTACCCATTCAAAGCCCTCCCTTCTTTGCTCTAAAAGGAAAACCCCTACAAATGCCCACATAAATATCACCATGGGGCCCAGGAGATAGAATGAGAGATAAGGAACAAACACCAGATCTACAGTTGGTGCACAAAGATTTGGGGAAGCTAGTCAGTCACATGGAAATGTTCCATGATCTTGAGATGGAGCAAGCTTAAGAGAGAAGGCATGGTGCTAGGATAAGTATACAGAATTTAGAGTTGGGAGTCTGGGATCATATCTTGACATTTTATTACTTTCATGATGTTGGGCAAGTCATTTAATGGATCTCCACTTCAGCTTCCTGATTTATACAATTAAAGTGGACAATATTTCACATTTATATTAGCCACTTAGGTAAATCCTTTCCCCATCTCCCTTGGCCCAACCAACACTCCCTCTGAACAGTCAGAGAGGGTGAAGACTATCCACCAATTGGGATGTCCTTTCCCCTTGCTTTCCCTTTGTTACCCTCACCTTGGCCTCTGCCATTCAGAATCCATATAGAATATTTGACTATACCAATAATTTGGATGAGATAGGAGTACTCAACTCTGTGCCTTCTGGTCAGATGGAGAGCCACCACCAGCTCTTCCACCGGCCCAAGCTCTTTGAGGCCTTATCTCTGCCCTGCCTCTACACTCTCAAGGGTGTGCCCTCTTATCTACCCTGCTTATGTGAGCTAGGGATGTCTCGGTTTTGCCATCTCTGCCACTGCTATACCCCTAAGACTTCCAAGTATTTCTGTTTACCTTGCAGCTGAACTCTCTTTGATGTGTTATCTCTCCCAAATAAAATGGAAGCTTCCTGAGAATAGGGATTGTCTCATTTTCTTTTTATTTTATCCCCAGAATTTAATAAATACAGTTGTTTGCAAATTGTTATTTGTTATTTTTCAGTCATTTCCAGTCATGTCCAACTCTTTGTGACTCCCATTTGAGGTTTTTTTGATAAAGATACTGGGGTGATTTCCATTTCATTTTCTTTGGCTATGGCAACAATGGGAAATCACCTGCTAAATCATAGATGGACTCAGTGTCCAAATCTTGCTGTTTCTACACCCAAACATCCATCCCCTTCTCTCCACTCATATAACCATCCACTGAATTCAGGCTGCCATCATTTCCTCCTTGTACTATTGCAATGGAGTCTAAGTTGACCTCCTTGCCTCAAATCTCTCTCCTCTCCAATCTGTCTCCTAAACCATTACCAATCTGATTTCCCTAAAGCACAAATCTGACCATCACTCCCTTATTCAATAAACTCCAGTAGCTCCCTACTATCTTCAGAATAAAATATAAAATACTGTAACATTTAAAGTCCATCCTAGTCCATTCTCAATTTACTTTTCCATTTGTATTGTACATCATCCCCATCCTCCCCCAGTATCATGTCAGATTGGCCATTCTTCATGCTTGGAATACTCCCCTTCCATATCTGATTTCTCAGAATCCTTAGGTCATCTTCCAGGAAGAATCAAACATTATTTTCTAGATAAGGACTTTCTTGAAACTTCTCCACCTGGGATCGGGGACTATTTTTGTCTGTTTCTGTGTATCTCTGGTACCCAGAATATTGATTCACACATAGTAGGTGCTCAATAAATGCCTGTTATTTAATTTATTGATTATTCTGTTTTCCTGATAGAGGAAATGAGAAGCTCCAAAGGGCAAAGCCACTTACTTTGACCACATGAAGATATTTATTTGGGGACTGGAATTTGGAAGAGTAGTTCAGAAAAGATAGAAAATTATTCATAAATGATGTAGGGAAAATCAAATCTCCACTGATGAATAGATAAGGGCTTTAACACAGGCATTTTTATTGAGAAGCAGTAGTATTCCCCATAAAGAACTTTATGCCCTGTGTCTTCCTTGGGTTAGTTAAATTGACTAAACATGCTTTATAGGTCAAAACTGTCACTCGCTCCTAGCTGTACATGTTGTCAATGCCTATCATTGGTCTGGAGCCTCCAAATTCCAAGATACAGATGACTCAGGACAACCATTTCCCCAACTGGAAAACTCAACATATCATTCTGGGAAGAAAGCTCAGAACTTAATTATTTTTAGAATGATTTTGCTTAAATTTGGAAAATTGCCAAATTAATTCTGTGCTACCTAGAAAGCAGTAATGCTACATGACGTGGATGACATCAAGGAAGACTCATAAAATTCTCTCAATTCAACAGACATTTACTAAAGCCCCTACTATGTGCTTTGCACTGAAGACACAAAGGGGGAGAGAAAGAGTCCCTACCCTGAGGAGTACTATTTTACTGAGAAATAATCAATTAAGAAGATTTTTTTTTATTAAATGAACTTCTTACTGAAGCTGCAAAGCCAGCCGGGAGCTTAGATTCCATTGGGTGAGAAAACGCATTCATGCATGTGCACATTGTGTATCTATACAAAATGTGTACAAAGTAATTTTAGGAGAGTGTGGGACTAGCAGATGGGGAGGTTGGGGAATGCTCCATGTTGGGGTTCTAAAAAGAAATAATAAGAGAGTTCATTCCAGGCTAAGGGATCACCCACTGCAAAATCACAAAGATTAGAAATGGAGTGTGGTGTGTGAGGAACAAAAAGGAAGTGATGTCTGGAATAATAAATGTTGGAAGAAAATTAATATGTAATGAGTTAGACAGAGTCAAAGTGTGAAGGGTTTATATAACAGGAATTTGTTTTTGATTCGAAAGGTAACAGGAAGTTTTTTGAAGTTTGTTAGGAAAATCACTTTGGCAGCCAAATGGAGGAGAGTGACATAGAGGAAGATTTTGTAGTCACTAATTATGGGATAAATGTCAGTTGTAACTTTAATAGGCCTGAGTTGTGCCAGATTTCCAGTTAGGTTGGGTCAGGATACCAGCTTAGATACCAGAGAAAAGGGGGCATAAAGAATAAAAAGAGAGTGGGGGATATGGGGCAGATAGAGATGCAAAGGTGAAGGGAGCAAAGAAGGAGGAGACCCAGGTGTCAAGTCAGAGGACAATTTGATCCCTTCTCCTGGAAAGTTTAAGAATGTGCCTCCCTCCAGCTTTCCATAGTTCCAGTTTACTTACTTCCATATTTCCATACTTACTTCCATAGTTTACTTACTTACCTCCATAGTTTCCAATAAAACTGGGCAAGAAAGTTCATTCTGATCAGCAGGTCTGATCCTCAAACTCACATCCTCTTTCTGGAGCAATCAATGGATTCAGTTACTTATAGACATCACCAGGACATCCACTCACAGGTCAGATTTCTGCCCCAAAGAGCAGAGAATTAAGGTTAGGTATCAGTTACCTTTTTGATTCCATCCTGATGGAATCCTGATGGCAAACCAATTAGCGTCACACAGGGAGCTCATTGTGCTGCTCCCTTAATCCAAGTTAGCTGATTTGCAAATACAATGCCCTTCTCATAATGACCATGGAATAGTAGAGCATCAATGGTTCCCTACCTTCATTTCCAGTGCTGAAGGCTCAACTCAACTTACACATGATTCTCATTTCCATTTCTTTAAAAATGACAACTATTGGTCAACTATTGGTGTCACACTTTTGTCCTTTGCAACTGTAACTGCAAAGCACTTAACACAGTGCCTGGCACACACTCAGTGCTATGTAAATGTTCACTACTACTA
This sequence comes from Myrmecobius fasciatus, assembly GCA_023553655.1. Taxonomy (NCBI): domain Eukaryota; kingdom Metazoa; phylum Chordata; class Mammalia; order Dasyuromorphia; family Myrmecobiidae; genus Myrmecobius; species Myrmecobius fasciatus. Next base: position 311,449 of record JAJPUD010002371.1, read on the forward strand.
TAGGGTTATTATTATTATTATTATTTTTGCTTTGTCATCTTTTCTATTCCTATCAAATTTCATCTGATTGCTTTTCATGTCCTTTGCCAATTCCCTCCACTAGCAAGGCCCTCCATCCTGCTAGATCAAATCAGACCCAGAGAGCTTGGAAGCCCAAAATCGCTTGATGAATGTCTCCACACAGCTCATTTAATGCACTCAGTGTTCTGCTACTCCACAAACAACTTCCAAAGTGACAGATAAACTATTTACAGCACATCACTCCTTAGTTTTGCTCATAAAAACATAATTTATCCCATTTTCTCGAATCACAAATAGTTGGAGTTAGCAGTGCCAAAAACACACCCAATATTTCCTGCCTGAATAATGGATTTGTGAAGCCCAAGAGCTCAGCTCTCATGCTGAGGGGCAGAGCTTGGAGAATTCTTCTGTTAATGGGCCCAGAAGAGTGGGGTGGGTGAGTGTTATGGCACCCTACATAATTTCTAACCAACCCATTAATACTCTGTATGAAGTATTCAATCCAAGCAGAACTTCCAGCAGCCTGGAAGAGTTCTTTCTTAGCTCTAGATATAGCTTAAATAGCCTCTCTCTTCTTCTAGACCATCTTCTATCTAGAGATTGGTCAATTGGAATTTCCCCCTTGTGTCCAAAGGATGAGGTCACAGCCAGAGCTGTCCAGGAGAAGGGTAGCCAGAGGAAGAATTCCCCTTAGGATGACACTGTTTTATTCTCTACTTCCTTTCAGTGTTTTTTCTCTCTCCCCCTCACTGTACCCCACCCCAAAGTGAATAATGTTTTCATTGCTTCTCCATCCAGCTGCCCAAAGGCTCCCAATTATTCCTTCCCTCAAAACTGCCAACCTTTGGCAGGATTCATGCTGTAAACCTACTCTAAGAAGAAACTGGGGGAATACAATGGGCCCCTTTCCCCTAGCCAACAACTTTTGAGATCTTTGAGCAGTAAATAATCAGACATAGGACTGGCTGTACCTTATTGAATAAACAGAGACACTTTTGTTTGAAAGAGGGAGACAGATTTATAAGGACTTGGAAGTCTATGGACATTCAGGGAAATTCTAGCTTAGGGAAGACATGCAAATCTTTGTAAAACAATTTCTATAAATTGAAAATGCAACTCTTAATAGTAACCGTAAAGGCACAGAAAACACATGAAACAATTATTTCTGGACTAAGAAGATTTGCCTTGATCATTCAGTCTTTCCACCTCTAAGCCTGGCAAATGAAAACCCATGTTTCCTGAAGTTCTTCCCATACCTTCCAGTCCAATCAAATTATGCAAAATTAAGCTCTTTTTTGCTTCAATTTCCAATTTCCATAGTCTGCTCCTCATCAAACCCTGAAGGCTGGGGGCCAAAAAAAGAGCATCTTTTGTGTTCAATTCAAGAAGATGAGATCCTGTTAACAGCATAAAGCCTTTACCTAGATTGGGTCAGGTGACTTACTGCTGCCCTCTTTTCTGTGACTTATTCCATGAGATCCTTAACTCATCATCCCCCTGGAATAGAACTAAGTAAGAAGAGCTAGAAGAAAATGAAGTGTCAGTGGGAAATTATGATATTGTCAAGGATGGTGAAGAATCAATCAATCAACAAGATATTATTAGTGCTTATTATATTTCTGATAGGGACATAAAGGAAGGTAAAAATTCCCTATGCTCTAGGAGCTTGCAGACTGATGGGAGAGACAACCTGTAAATAAATAGGCACAGAAAATATCAATGTGTGTGTGTGTGTGTGTGTGTGTGTGTGTTTTCCAGATTAATGTAGCTTTAGTCTAGGAAGTGAGTGCAGGTTCAGCATCCCCAGTTAAATGCTCACTCCTTGAAAGTATTTCATTTCTGTCTTTATATTTTTAGCACCTATCTATCCCATAGTAAACATTCTAGTTAAATTGAACTGACCTACATAATACTCTGGTAGAGTAATGTATACTCCCAAAACCATTGGGACTATATTATCAAAATTGTGAAAATGGATGGTTTGGTTTGGATGTAGGGTTTCCAAGGTCAAAGTTAGTTTACAAGCATGACAATGGTCTTTTAATTTTAATGATTAATTCTGGATTCTGGAAAATAACCCAAATCTTCCAAAAAGAATCTCCCAATTCATTCCAATGAGATCACTTCTGCCTGTCCTAATAATTAACTTCTATTGTGGAAGGAAGGATTTAGTGGATCCAATGACACTTTTCCTAGATAGATTTTTACTGTTACTGTCCAGCTTTTTTAAATTCAATTGAAAATTTCTGACATCTTGATTTTCTTAACTGATTTTTTTTTCAGCATGACTTTAAAGCTGGGCTTATTTCACACTTGAGACTATAAACATAAGCATATTACCATTCAAAGACTTTAGAGGGACAGAGGTGTCATTGACATGGGAAATAGCTGTCCATTTCTGACAAGTGAGTTTCTAATGTTCTTGCACATATGGAAAATCCCACATCATTTAAGGTGCTACATCAATATGAACTCGTATTGTTATGATCATTGATGATATTGAAAGCTTGAACCAAAGAAGAAAACTTACAGTCCTGAGACTATTCACCACATGTTCTCCTTATATTTTGTTTTGCTGTAAAGCCAATAGACATGTGCCCCATGTGTATCTCTGTCTGAATATCACCTTGTGATTTTGAGCCACCAAGGGACCAGGTGACACAGAAAGTGATCCCAGAGAAAATGGAAAGGAAGCCACAAGTAGTCATTGTCATTTCCTCCATGGCTAACACTTTTGACCCAGTTGTATAGAAAATATCTTCTGGGAAATTTCAGGGGTCAGAAGAATAGGAATTGGCTTGAGTTGCTGAATTCCTGCTCTCCAATTCATGTCATGAACTGGCCAGTGCTATGTGCATGTCTGTGCATATCACAGTCTAGAGAAGTTGATTTTCAATATGCTAAATTGCTTCAGGATGGTTTCCAAGGGCATAAAGTTTTGTGACAACTGACACAGCTATAAACTGGAGCTGTTTGATTTAGTGTAGGGGGAGACCATTACAGAACTCTTCCCATTCTTTGGAGTTTTGCCATCTTGTTGGCTGGTGCTGATAGAAAGTGCTACTTGCCACACTCCTGTCATTTACTTTAAAAAATAAATTTCATTAATATCTTTTGATTTTTACATAACATATATTTCCTAATGTGGCCTCCCCGTCCCTCTTAGCAATTTGTTCAGTCATTTAAGTCAAGTCCAATTCTTCCTAATCACATTTGGAATCATCTTGGGAAAGATACTGAGATCATTTGCCATTTCCTCCAGCAGCTGATTTTACAGATGATGAAATTCAGGAAAATAACATTAAATGACTTGCTTAAGGTCACATAGCTAGTCAGTATCTGAGGCCAGATTTGAATTCAGCTTTTCCTGAGAAAGAAACAAAGACAGAGGAGTCTTCTTCCTCTATCATCTCTGGTTTACTGCCCGTGTGTGTGTGTGTGTGTGTGTGTGTGTGTGTGTGTGTGTGTGTGTGTGTGTCTTCCTTTCCCTCGATTTTTGGCTCTTTCTTTCTTTCTTTTTCTTCCTTCTTTTCTCCATCTCTCTGTTTCTCCTTGTCTCTGAATCTGCATCTCTCTCTTCCTCCCTTTCCCTTTCCTTTCCATCTTTCCCTCCCCTCCTTCACATCCACTCTTTCTCCATCCTCCTCTCTCTCTCTCTCTCTCTGTCTCTCTCTCTGTCACTCTATGTCTCTGTCTCTATTTCAGTCTCTTTTTCTCTGTTTCTGTTTCTGTTTTTCTTCATCTCTGACTGTCTCTCTCTATGTCTCTTTCTCTCTCTGTCTCTGTTTCTTTCTCTCTGTCTCTTTTTCTGTCTCTGTCAGTCTGTTTCTCTCTCTCTCTCTCACACACACAGACAGACACACACATATACACACACATTTTATTTCTCCCATTCCTTGGTGCCTCTCATTTTTTTAGGATTAGGAAGGGAAATTTGCCATTCTCTTGTTATTTTTCTACCTAGCCAATGGTTTCAATACATTTCTGAAAATAAAAGAAAATAAAACATAAGATCTGAATCTAGGAAAAACATTTGTATTGCTTTAACCCATTTCCCCAGAGAAACTAACCAATTAGTGTGTATGTGTGTGTGTGTGTGTGTGTCCATGTATCTTTACTTTACCTCCTTTCTATGTCTGTGTTGTCTCTGTTTTACTATTATTATTAACTGCTTTCTAAGCTAATAGTAAAATCCAAGCATCAATAAGAGAAAGTCCATTCCAAAGTGTGTCCCATCAATGGGATGTTCATGTGCTATAAGAACCACAGAACGCACCAAATACAGAGACACCTGGTGAGTTCTCTGTGACCTGATGCAGGGTCAAGAAAACAATGCATACAATAACTAAAAACCATATAAGTGGACAGAACCAGGATGCACCAAAAAAATCAAAAGTAAATATCACAAAATTATAAAGGAGAAGGGGTAACTGAAAGAGGAGATATGAGGGGACATCCACACCCCAGTCCTTCAAGAGGATGAGAGACCCACAGGTGTCACCCCGTGCATGCACTCTGGGACTTTGGCAATGTATTCATCAATTGGTCTCAGGTTTCCCCACTTTTTTTTTCTTTAAAAATATTCTTGGTTATATGGGCTGGCTGGGAAGGAGAGGGGAGAGATATTAAGGGAAACAACAATGATATGACAAAACAAAAGGTATCAATAAAAAATTATTGCTGAAAAGAAAAAAAAGTTTTCTAACCCCAATTCCTCACACAATACAACTTTCTAATTAAGCAAATTTTCATTTTTATGAGCAATGGTAAGAATTGTTTTTAAACTAAAATTTCCACAAAGTGACTACCTAGAGAATAACGCTATACACTAAACAAATTCACACTTCAGTTTTCAAAGGGCTGACATGAGGAAAATGTGTCAGATGCAATGTACCAAGGAATACTCTCAGTAAAGTCAAAACACTCTATATACATAAGGTTTTTGGTGTGTGTTTGTAAAGGGTGCAAATCCATGGAAGGAAGCATGAGAAGTGAGGAACTGCTCAAAGGAAACACAAAAAGGGACCTGTTGGGGATCATTGGGAATAGCATAAAGAAAACAGAGAGCTCTCTTTTCTCTGCTCCAATGGAGCCATTCAGGTATGGTGAAAGATCTGAAGTTAGAAGCCCTGGGTTTGAATTTCAGCCTTGGTCCTTGTATGGCCTTAAACAAGCATCTCTAGGCCTCAGTGCTCCTGTCCATAAAGTGGGAGTTTGGAGTTGATTTCTCAAGACCTTTGTGCTCTAATTCTACAATCCCAATAATTCAAGAGTTATCTATCTTTGGGAGTGTTCTAGATGCTTTTTGACACCTTTGTATTTTTAACACTTTTGTCAATTTTGTCAAAGACTCTGGACCTCTTTTCATAATATTTTTGAATGAATACAAGAAAATATATAGGATTACAAAAGAAACCAATTGTGTTGAAATCATTATCAAAATATATTGACAAATAAATCCACAAGCTTTGGGATGAGAGATAAAACATCTCATAGTCCAAGCTGACTGAAGCAAGAGCTTCCTTGCATTTGAAGAACCTCCAGAGGATTATTCCTACATCTTCTTATTGAACTAAAGCAGTTCCATGAAGTAGCTGGTAAATGTTAAGTATAAAGGAGCGAATGGAAGATCATGTCTATAGAAACTTCATAAAAAAAAAAAGAACAGGAAAATGAGATGATTCAACTCTGTAAGATATTTGCTATTATTGGTCCCATTTTAAAGATAAGAAAACTGAGTGTTAGAGAGATGAAGGTATGATCAGGGTAGTAAATGTCTGAAACAGGTTTGAAATCCTAGTAAGCCTGACTTCAAGGCTGATATTCTAATCACTACATAGGTTTCTTAGATGAGCACATTGGGGAACATGTAGCCAGAGTGTAGATGAAGGATTTTAAATTTTTGTTGTGTTATTGTTGTTTGTTTAAACCTCTGGTTTCTTTAGCTCTGAAAAGAGTAATCAAATAAACACTGCCATTCTAGGAAAAGAAAGGTCACTGAATTGGCCTGTGACATCAATCACCATTCCCTGATTTCTCTGTTCTAAACACACTTCCTCTCTACGTGGGTCACCACTAACCTATTTGTGCTGTTTCCTCCAATTAGAACATAAGCTCCTTGAAGGCAAATACTGTCTTGTTTGGTTGCATTTGCGTGTGCAGTGTTTAGTACACAGGATTGTACTGGGCACACAATAAGGTTTTTACAAATGCTTTTCCATTCATTTATTCCTTGCTTTATGCTAACTGTGTGACCCTGCAGAGCTTACTTAGCCACTGATTGTCTTGGTTTCCCCGTATGTAAACTGAGGATAATAAGAACATCTACCTCCCAGGATTGTAAATACTCAATGGGATAGCACAATACCTCATACAGAATAAGCAGTGTATACATTGAATAAACAATATATTATAAATATCTAACTATATAAATATTAACAGTAATTAATTATTACCTAGAAACTCCCTCTATTGATGTAGCTTGTCATGCATCCTACAAATGTGGTTTAAGGGAGTTGGATAGGGGGTACTAAATAGTTGTGAGTTGCCCAAGGTCACCCAAGCAGGAATAGGACCTATTCAATTTACTAAACAGTAATTAAGGGCATGCTGAATACAGGATCTTCCAGCAGGATTGGGGGAAGCATATAAAATCTCTCTAAATAATTAGATTCCCATATTCTCTCCTTATATGAGTGCTAGTCCATATGACCAATCCTGGAGTGACTTGAGAATGTGAATTCACACAAAGCCCAGGGTGTGAAAGGAGCCCTGAATGAGCAGGAAAAGGATCTGGGTTCAAGTCTTGCCTTTGCTGTTTCCTGCCTGATTGACTTTGGGCAAAGCTAAGTGCTTTATTCTCTGACTTCAGTTTCCTTCTCTGTAAAATGAGGACTTTGGACTATGATTCCCAAGTCCTTTCATCTTTAGGGCCAAAAGCTGCCCAATAAAGCTTATATACAGACACACCCCTCAGGCAGAATTCAGTGTGAACCTCAGGGCTTGATACCCCGGGTTTTATCGGAAAATGCAGATTTGCTGACTCACAGGCCTTTTTACTGTGTCTGGAGGAAGTGGAATAACAGACTTCCTAGAGGAAGTGGCAATTTAGGTGTCCAGCACCACTTGGAGAGGAGACAGATCATGCTGTGTAATGTTCCTCCATGTCTCCCATTCCCATAGTGAATAAACATGCTTCAGTGGGCTCTCTGTGGACACAGAGAGAAGAAAAAAAGAGAGAAAATGGCATCTGATCTGAACTGTGAAATACAGCTCTATTACTCACTTGGATAAGATGGTGAAAAGGAGCTCCTATTGATGCCTCCAACTCAGGGGGATATTCCCTTTGAGGGCAAAAAGCCTTCCTAACTTTCTTCAAGGCTCAGGAAAGCCCCAGCTTCTGCTAGCAGATTTTCTCAGTCCTGCTTAATCTTACTGTCTTCCCTCTGAGAACTCTTCCAATTTCAGCTGTATTTATCTTATTTGTACATGGTTGTTCAGTAGTGTCTCCCGCTAAAGAACATGTGCTCCTTTTGCCTTTGTATCTTCAGTTCTTATCAATGCCCAGCACTCAATAAGTGCTTAATAAGTACATGTTGGATAAATGCTGAATAAATTACAATTTGGAATGTTGTATCAATCATTTTGAAAGGGCAGGATAGCCACAGAAATTGTTTTTTAAAAAAGTAATAGTATTCGTTCCTTCC
>JAJPUD010002372.1:0-20631 GCA_023553655.1 Myrmecobius fasciatus
TTTGCTTTTTTGTCTGCATCATTTCTTGTGATCTTTCATCAGCCATTTGCCCTTTCCTTCAAACAATGAAGAAGAAATGAGAGTGACTCAGCCTTCTGTCTTGTTCGCAGATTGATCCTACTGAGGAAGGCCTGATTCGTACTATCCAGTTAGTGAATACTTTCAAGAAAATATTTCTAATGTGGATGGGACCTTTCTACCCATTGGTTGTACTTTGCCACCCTGATTATATCCAACCTCTTACTTCGGCCTCAGGTATGGTAACCCCAAAGTTCATAGTTATTGTGACACATCAAATCCTAGTCTATCTATTAATGCAAAACAGCTCCTTCTCAGTCATCTAGACCTTCCTTAGTCCTATAGATTATTGCCTTTCAACAAGGCCTTTAGGTCCCTCAAGATCAGAAATTCCATTCTCAATACTCAGCTTTCCCTACCTCAATAATCTAATTAAGTAACTATTTACTAAGTATTTACCCTAGTGGTGTGTTTGCATCTCTGTGTCTGTGTTCTTTTGTTTCTGAATGTCTCTCTTGATTTACTCTTTAGCAATCTTTACCTTCATTTTCCCCATTCATTATCCTTCTGCCTCCCTCCATCCAGTCCCCTAGAGATTTTTGTTCATCTTCTTTTTTCCCCCTTCTGTACTTATCCCATAATTTCAATTTTTCCAACCCAAATGAACCACAAAGGCTCTCTGGGACCCTGTGTTTTGTCAAGAAGAGATTAGGGGAGAGAAGAAAGGAAAAGAAGGGCCATTTTTATTGTAAGGCTAGATGTGGGCTATTTTCTAGAATATCTCTCTGTGTTCTAGCCTAGGAAGAAGATGCTAGAGGCAATTGTCTAATCCTGCCCAAAGGCAGGATAACTTGTAATTTATGAACGTTATGTAGCAGGTGGGTAAAATGGGATAATAGTAAGTGGGAGAAGCATAGTCTACAAAAGCCCCAGAGACTCTTTTTTGTCCAAGAAATATTTGTGGAAATTAAATAGAAATATTTTCTGATTTATTAATGGAGATTGATCCCTGCCTTCCATGGTTGAGATAGGAGGTAATAGAACAGGAGCCCTCAGATTGTAGAGAGAAGGAAAGATATATTAGTAACTTCATTTACTTGGACAATTTTGTCTTGGAGACATAAATATTGAGGGCTTGTCTGCATCAAGCACATTATCACTAGGTGATTGAGGAATGGACAGAGCTGGTAAAGTATCTGATGCTTCAGAGATGGGGAAAACAACATTCAATCCTTTTTAACACCTCCCTTTGGGATATAATAAAAGAGAACTTGTCTTAAAAAGAAAACGTCTGCTACTTATTGCTTGTGTGATGTAGGGCAAATAATTCAACCTTTTCTGGGCCATCCTCTTTTGGAAAATTGGACTAAATCTGTAAGGTCTTGTCTTGCTCTAACATTCAATGATTCTCTGATGTGTGTTGTGAGTAAGCCAAAAGGTATGGATGGGTCTGGGAAGGAGATGGATGTGGACAGAGAAAGAACTTCATTTCAGGATAGCTGGGTTTCATTTGCCAACAATTTTCCTAGAAATGTAATTGAATTCAATACATTTTTCTTATCTTGATTTATGCTTATCCCCTTACTAGGTCCTATAAATTCAAAAGTTTGAACTCTTTGAAATTTATAATTAATATCTCCCTTTATCATTAAAAAATCTTTATTGATAACTTTAGTTTACATATTATAATCCTTTTTGGATAACCCTGGCCCTCTGTCTTCCCTTTTTTCACTGACCTCTCCCTTGTATCAATGAAAAAGAGACTAAAACAACTTATGTAGTGACTAGATCTGACAATATTTTCAATATTTTGTCTCTTGTAAAGAAAATAAAGTTATGTTTCATTATGTATTTTCCTGGACCAAGGCTTCCTATTGTGATTATTCAGAATGTCTTTTTAGTATTTTTTCACTTACATTATTCTAATCATTGGGTATAGATTGTTCTTCTTTTTCTGATTATTTTACTCAGTGCCAAGAAAAGTGGTACATTCTCTGCCTTACATTCATCATGATTTAGTACATTTATATTAGTACATTTATACATCACAGTTTGTTCAGCTATTGCCTAAATAATGATTATGCATTTTGTTTCCAATTCTTTGTTACCATAAAAAAATAGCAAGACTATGAATATTTGGGTATGTAGGAAGGAAGAAAAGAAATATTTATTAAGTACCTACTATGTGCCAGGACAATGTGTTAAGTACTTTTACCAAAAGTATTTCATTTAATACCTACAACAGCTCTGGGAGGTAGGTGTTATCATAATTATTATTTTACAGTTGAGGAAACTGAGGTAGATGTTATGTGATTTGCCTAGGATCATATAGCTAATGTCTGAGGTCACATTTGAACTTGGTTCTTCCTGACTGCAGGCCAAGAGTTTTATCAACTATACCCAACATTGGCTGCCTCTCAGTGGGGAATGTTCCTTTCTTTCATCTCTATCTCATCTGGGACTTTATGAAAGAGAAACATTTCAAAAATAAGGATTCAAAACAGTGTTGTCAAGTATAAAGGACATCCTAATAGAATGTAATCCAGTGGTCTATAATTTCCTTAAGTTTAAGGACTATTTTTCTCTTTATTTTCTAATTCCCAATGTCTAGCATAATACTTTGCACATAATAGTTATTCAAGAAATCTTTGTTGAATTGAATTGGGTTGGGTCAACAAAAGATTAGGGAACAAGTTTGGTTGAAACTAGAATGCAGTATGAAGAATGAATATAAATCAACATATGCTATGTTCACCTTTCCCCCATTTTTCTTCTGTTTTATTTTTCCTCTTGTTATGATTTTTCTTTCCCAACATGATTCATAAAGAAATGTGTATTTGAAAATTAATGTACATGTATAACCAGAAAAAAAACAATTTTAAAAAAGAAAGAAACTAGAGTGTAATAGAAGTGAGTATGGCAAATTTTGGCTTGACAGGAAAGAGAGACAGATAGGAAATACTCTGGCCCATCTGGCAGGCATGATAATGATAATTATAATAAAAAAACATTTTGTGACTCTATGTACCAGGTACTGTGCTAAGTGTTTTATAATCATTATTTCATTTGATCTTCACAACTCTGGAAAATTGGTGCTATTATTATCCCCATTTTAAAAACAGATGAGGGAACTGAGTCAAACAGAATAAGCGACTTGTCTAATAAGTGTCTGAGACTATATTTGAATTCAGATCTATTTGACTGTAAGCCCAGCACTCAATCCACTGCCCAACTTTGCCGCCCTCAGGTATATGAAACATGTTTTGTTTTGTTTTGTTTTGTTTTTCAGGGGGGTTGGGGGGTAGTGTCTTGGTTATATTTGTTGAGGGGTTGAGTGGTATTTGGAGTCATGTCTAGGGTGAGAATCTTAACTTTGTCTAAGAGGTGTGTGGAACAAGGTTTTGGGGAAGCCAAGGTGATTTCTGGACATTTGTCTGGCTACATGTCTAAGCTGTGTCTGGCCAGAACATCAAGTTGTATCTAGGACAAGTCAGGAGTCATGCTTAAAGCTATATAAAGCCATGTTTAACATGTTTAGGGCCATGATCAGGGCATATCAGGGGCAATATCTGGAATACTTCTGGGACTATTTCTGAATCTCTCCAGGGACATAGCTGGGCTAAGTGACTTTTTGGGCTAAATGAGCTGTAATGGTTACATGTTTAACGTTATATCTAGTTTGTCTGGAGTACATACAGGATCTTCTCTGGACTCTAAATAGGTTCATTTTTAAAGTTTTATAGAGGGCCTAGAATGTATGTCTTGGACAGTAGTCAGTATCATACCTAAGAGGTGTCTAGGTAATATCTGGATGGAGGTGTCTGAATCCTGAAGAAGTTCTGAGATGATGACTTAGGAGCCAGGTTTAGTCATGTCTGGGAGCCATCTAACTCATGTCTTAGCTGGCTCCAATTTTTCACTTCAACATCCTCATGTTCTACATAAATATCTTTAAGCAATATGCAAATATTACAGACATGACCCTGAAAGTAAGTCTTAGGCATAATTAAATTATATGTAGATTCCCAAAGGATACTAGGAAAAATTGAACCATGTACAAATTGGGTATTGTCTATGTCTGAGGTTATCTCAGCTGTGTCCATGGCAGTAGGGTTCTGAGTATTTGTGAACATTATTTGGACTCTGTTGGATTAATGTTATTTAGAGTCACATCTGGGAGTTCTCTGTTGCCATGTCTGATCAATGTCTGAAATTAAATTCTAAACTGTCTGGTAGGTATTCCATCAATTTCTAGATGATGCATGGAATTAATCCTGGAACCATGACTGTACTGAAAATTATTGATCTACATCTTACCTGTATCTGGTAAAGATCTAGGACCATGTCTGAGACTTAGCTGAGATTGTGTCTGCAGTTCTTAGATCAAATCTTGGGTTCTTCTATGGTCTGTGCACATCCAACACATTAGGGTATATTTGATTTGTGTCCCATCCCCATTCTTTTGCTCCTATCTCTATCCCACAAAAGTCTCACTTTCTTTTTTTCTACCCTGTTTTCTTCTATCCTTCTCATTCTCTTTATTCCAGCTGTGCTAGGATTGGAGATAGGTTGTTCAGGCAAGAGTTTGGATGGGAGATGACAAAATAAAGAAATTTCTATTCCCTACATACCAGTCTAAGAATTTGGGACTCTGGGCCAAGTTGAAATAGCCTTCATTATCCTTACTCAGATATAGGGTTTGTTCTCCCCTTGCCTTTCTCTTGCAATGTGGTCAGGTCACTTCCTTGAAAAAAAAACTTCTCTTTCAACAGTCAACATTGCACCCAAGGATAAACTTTTTTATGGATTTTTGAAGCCTTGGTTGGGTAAGTCATAAGTGGGACCAGTAATTATCACCAGAAAGTGGGGGGTGAGACCTAAGGGAAAGGCACCCAACATTCTCTTAACCTAAGATACTAGAGAATGAATGTTTGTGAAGTGAATGATAGAAATCTGGATATGGATAGAAACTAGGATTGAGGACTGGGGGTTATGGACTCAGGGTCAGGCAGAGATCTGGAATGAGGGCCAGGTAACTAGAACTGTGGTCTGTGTGGAGTTAAGTTCTGGGTGATTGAAGAGTAGAAGATTAGACCTGGGTTTCTACCATCTTCTCTTCCCAGGGGATGGGCTACTGCTGAGTGAAGGAGACAAATGGAAACGACACCGGCACCTGCTGACCCCAGCTTTTCATTTTGACATCCTCAAATCTTATGTAAAGATCTTCAACCAGTCTACAAACATCATGCATGTGAGCCTGGAAGAGCCAGGGAGGAAATGGGTAGAGAAAATGCCATCAAGGCCAAAGCCCACACTAAGTGTATTTCCTATTAGACCACCCTTGACTACAAAAAGTATAATCAGTTACTTGACTTGACCACCTTTTCATATATATAATACCTTTGCAGTCAAACTCCCAGGGAAAAAACAGTCAATACTCATTGCTTCCCCTTCCTGTTTTCTCACTAACCTGTGGATTCCTTAAAGTCTGGGTTCTGTCCTCATCACTTAACTTAAAACTGCTCAAAGTTATCGATAATTTTCATTGTCCTTAATTATCTTTGGGAAGAACAATTTTGATTGAATGATCAGATCAAAAATCATATTGCAAGGGGTTGAGAAATGAAAAGGGAGGAAGTAGAGGCAATAAGATGGATAGTTTTCTTTCTAGGAGTCTGACTATGAAAAACAAAAGCTAAGATATAAAGCAAATAGGTTGAGGGAATATCTTTGCACAGACTATATTCTATTCAGAGAATTTACTTCTTTACCTCCTTCACCTCTGAGAATTCAGTGTTTCCTTCAAACCTCAGTTCAAGTATAATATCCCATACTTGACTTTTCCTCTTTCCTCCAGTTATTGATTTCCCCCACTTCCCACAAGGAAAACTATCTTGTGTTTATTTTACATGTCCTTCTATGAGGATGCAAAATCAAATTTGATAAGGTTCTGTACTTGGAGTCATGAAAACCTAAGTTTAAACCCAGTTTCATACACTTGCTAGCTGTGTGACTCTGAACAAATGACTCCTGTCAAGCTCAATTTTCTCATCTGTAAAATGGGATAATAATAATACCTACCTCCCAGTGTTGTTTCCAAATCTTAAAATGCTATGTAAATGTAATTATTACTAATATTACTATGACAGCAATGGCAACACTTTTAGGTTCCCACCTCAATTTTCTCCTAGACCCAATCCCTTATTAATATCATCATCATCATGAGTTCTAGGTTACACTAGCAATATATTTGGACACATCTTTATTATTTTATACAATTAAATATATCGCTCAATTGATCAGTTAAGCTTAGAATTCTCACCAGTTTATCAAATCAGATTTATTTAATAAACATCATTATTCATATCTCTCTACACTAAATCCCTTAATATCCCATAATTAAATAAATATTAGTTGGCAGATATGCAGTTTGTCAATGAATCAGCCAATAAACATTTATGAAGAACTTAATATATTCCAGACACTCTGCTAAAGGCACTGGGGCTGCAAAAAAATACAAAAGGTAATCACTTATCATAAGGAGCTCACAGTCTAATGGAAGAGACAATATGAAAACAATTATGTACAAAGAAGATACAGACAGGATAAATTAGAGATAATCACCAGAGGTAAAGCACTAGGACAAAGGGAGAATGGAAAAGACAAAAATAGAAGACAAAATTTTAGCTAGGACTTGAAAAAATTCAGGGAAAACTAGGAAGTAGAGTTGAGGACAGAAAAAATTCCAGACATATATGGCAGCCAAGGAAAATGCCTGAAGTCTAGAGACCTCCTGGTTCTATTAAAGGAACAGCAAAGAGGCCGTATTAGTGGATCAAAAAAATACTAGATAAGTTTTGAAAAGATAGTGATAGATAAGTTATGAAGAACTTTTAAACACAAACTTTTTTTGTCTTGGAGTTTATAAGGAGTCAATAGAGTTTATTAAATAGGAAGGATGATAAGGTCAAACCTGAGCTCTAAGAAATCATCATTGGTAACATATATACTGTCTTCTTCTATAGAATGCTGCTTATTTTTGTCTTTGTATCTGTGAAACCTAGCAGAGTTATTGATATGTAGTAGGTATCTAATAAATGCTTATAGATTGATCAGTTGGTTGATGGTAGCCATATCAGGGCTGTAGTCAGGGCAATATGATTAAGGTGACAAATTTAAAAGACATGAAATTTAGAAATTTCAGCTCTTCCATAGGATATAAACAAGATAAATTTTACCCTAACCAAGAATAATTAACTAAAAATAGATATGTTCCTGTTGGCAGATGGGGCATTCTCCCCTGATTCATCCTTGTCCAAATTTCTTATATTCCAGCACATTTTTCCCATAGTCTTTATCACTCAACTTAAACATGATGGTGTGATTACTGCTTCTTACTCAAGCCCATTTTATGGTAATTTCCCAGTTCATAACATGTCTAGTTATAGCTCTGAGCCATTCCACCATCCACCTTCTATAATAGAATTGAGAGGCAGACATCATAATCACTTTTATTCACATGTAGTTTTGTATCCATCCTCATGTGTTCTGCAGATCCATTTCTCATTCATTCCCTTATCTCCCAATAGTAGAAAGGACACCAATGATAACACCCATTTTATAAATGAGGAAGAAAATATATGACTAGAAAAGTAAAGTGACTTGCCTAAGATCATATGCTGAATCAATAGCAGAAATGGAGCAAGATTTTAGTACATCTTGATAAGATTTGGTTGACAAGTCATGACTCTTTCCCAAGAGAGATTTTCCATTGTGGTCCATAGCCCTCTACTGCTCCCCATGACAAAGTCCCTCCTTTTCCCTTTCTGTGGCTACAGATGTTAGAACCCATGTGACAGGTCCTGGGAGGAGGACAACCTACAATCTGTTTCTTTTACTTGACCAGGAGAAATGGAAGCATCTATGTGCTAGGAACAGCAACCATCTGGACATGTTCGAGCACATCAGCCTCATGACCTTGGACAGCCTTCAGAAATGCATCTTTAGTTATGACAGTGATTGCCAGGAGTGAGTTACTACCCAGTCCTTGGTTTTGAACATCAAGAATTATAGATGGCATAGCCCCTGGGAAAAGGGAAATAAAGTACTCCTGGATAGAAGGAATTCACAGTGTCAGAGAAGAGTCTGGGATGGTCCAGGAGGAAAACTGACTTGACACTAATATGAAAAGTAATCACCATTAGTTAACGACATTTGTAGCTTTGATTCTCCAGTTCCTTACTAGAGATGCAGGGAGCCCTTATCCTTTCACCCCTTTCTTAGAGGATGTCATTCTGCCTTCAACAGCTCCCCAGACCAGTCTTTGTAAAGGAGAACAACGGAAAGTATTTCATTATCCATTATTTAAAGTTCAAGAAACTTCAGCAGAAGGATAGGCATAACATAATAAGTACTGAATTGTGTCAATAATGTGAATTATTGGAATCCCCCAGTAGGAGCTCCAAGATAGGAGATAATTTTATCTTCTTCCTCCATCCTCAGAACTATGAAAATTATTCTTGCCTTCCCATCACCACAGTTCAAAGTGCTCTACCCTTTTTGTTAACACAATACCAAAGATCTATGAAGTCTGACCCCTTAAAAACAGGTTCTTCCTGATTTTCTCTGGACATCAAGAGCAACCAGGTGAAAGGTCCTATCCACTCCTCTAAATCATGAGCAGAATAATCAATCAAGATAAAATTTGCCTTTCTAGTCCTTACTCTGAGAGAGCTTTGGTATTGACATAGTTCTTGCCCTTGAAGAATTTCCAAACTAGTCGGAAACAGGAAACTGGTAGAACATTACAGTTCAGGCTATAAACTTTAGACACCGGGGCTTTTAGGAGGTCAGAAAAGAAAGAGCTCACTATGTACTGGGAGATCAGGGAAGGATAGACGGGATGCCTCTGGCAGAAAGAATGATGTGACCAAAGTTTGATTAAAGAATATTGTATTTACAGGCTAGTTAAGAGACTAAGAGAGTAGCAGGTAGAGGAACAATAGGAGACAGAGATATGCAGGTAAGTTAGACCCAGGCTCTGAAGAACCTTAAATAACAGCCTTAAGAAACTTGAGCTCTGGACAAGTCATTCTTTGAGCCTCAAGTGTCATATTTGTAAAATGAGGATAACAATGCCTGCCTATGACAATTAGGAGCAATGAATAGAAGTCATGGAGATGCAGATATAGCATCGATATAAGAGGGGGAACCTTAATAATGAAAGCTATCACAAAGTGGAACATGCTGCTAGGAAAAGTAGCAGATGTCCCTTCACAAGATATCTTTAAGCAGGACCTGAGGCATATTGAGGATATTTTAGAGAGAATTCCCATTAAGATAAAAAGCAGATTAAGTACCCTCTGGGGTCTTTTCCTACACAAATTCTATGACATGATGGAAGAAAAGTAATCAGGTCTTATTTGGGCTCATTCAGAGGAAGGAGTAGGGATGACTTACTGGAAAGAGGTCATGTCAGTGATGAGAGCAGGCAAGTTTGGGTGGACAATTGGGTTGGAAAGACATTAAAGAGCTTAATCTGGGTTATTTGAAGTCTATAGGGTCAGAGTTCTCTCCCTGCCTGGCTTAGCCCTTGACTCTCTTCCCCCATGCAGGAAGCCAAATTCCTACATCTCAGCCATTCTGGAGTTGAGTGCCCTGGTGGCAAGCCGCAACAAGCATCTACTCTTATATTGGGATGGCTTGTACTACCTCACCAGCCAGGGGAGGCACTTCTCCCGGGCCTGTCGCTTGGTACATGACTTTTCAAAAGCTGTCATCCAGGCCCGGCGCCATAGCCTTGACAAATATGGTCCTGAAGCTTATTTCAGTGACAAAGGCAAAGGCAAGACCATGGATTTCATAGATATTCTGCTGTTGGCCAAGGTAAGTATCAACTGGGGGGAGAGGGGGTGGATAAGCAGAAAGTATTCAAGGAACTTTGAGTTCCAGGTAAGTCTAAGGTTATCTTTGTGCTAGATCTAGGCATATCAAATATGTCTGGAATTCAAAATTCATCTAAGTATAAGTTATAGTTTCAGCAAAAAAAAAAAGAATTCCCAAGTTCTAGTTGATTCTAGGACTACATCAATTACTGAATTTAATAGATTATAATCCTTTTTATGTGTATAGTGATTTATCCTTTACAAAGCTCTTCCACATAAAATCATATCTTTAAAGCTGAGAGGAACATTAAGTATCATCTATTGTAGCCTCTTCTTTCTGCAGATGAGGAAAGTGAGACCCATGGAAGATAAGTGATTTTCCCAAGATAACACAGGTAGGACATAGCATAGCTAAAATGTTAACATGTCAAACATAGTACTCTATCATATTCCAAGTATTCTCCATTCTTAGCATGCGTATCAAGCTCCTTGGTTCTGTTCGTTTTGAAAAATCAAGGTCCTTTGTTCTAAGTTTGTTTTGAAAAATATCTATTGTTAATTCTATGTATTGGGAAGGATGATCATCCCTAGTGTTCTGATTATATCTAGAAACTTCTTTATGGTTGTATCTCTCAAGAAAATTTCTTTCTTTCAAGAAGTATGCCTAGAAGAAACTCAGTTAGTCTTTTGGATTCTAGGGATGTCCAGGAATATCTAGATGGTTCTAGGCACATCAAGGAAGTCTAGGTTACTATTAACAACCAAGGGCTGAAGGATACAAATGTAAGACAACATGGAGGAAAATATACAGAACTCGTTGAAGATGGAATCATAATGATCAGAAAAAATTTCTAGGAGTATCCCTGTGAGTGATGCTAGGTTTATGGAAGTAGATACTTGGGTAAGGGTTCACCCCAAATAAAAGATTCTATGATTTGGAGTACTCCAAGAAGCTCTCATTCACAATGTTTGCTTGCAGGTACATATGCATAGCTTCTGAGCATTCTGTGCCCTTCAGAGAATCTCCAGGGAGTGACTCTGAAAGTGCAATATGGAACCAGACAATAGCTTTATATATGTTTGCTTTGAGTGGTGAGATATACATATATACATATGTATATATATATATATATATATGTTAAAATATATGTAGAATTGAAGAAATCAACGATCACATATATATATACATATATATATAAATTCTACATATAGCAAAGTAATTTTTAGATTTATTAGAAGTGACTGGGGGTAGGATACTGCTTGGAGCCCTGAGCAGAATTGTTCAAGGGAAGAGAGAAGACCAAGAAGCTACAGTTTCTTGGGAACCTATTCCAGGATGAGGATGGGAAGGCTCTGTCAGACAAGGACATACAAGCAGAAGCTGACACCTTTATGTTTGAAGGTAAGGGTCATATGGAAAGGGAGAGAAATGGGTTGAAGGGAGAAGGTGATGTAATTTCCTCTTTAGCTTTTAGCCCCAGTAGCAGTCCCACTGAATATAGCTTGGATCAAAATTATTCTAGAGTTATTCTCCTAATCTGGAACTGATCAGGAAGAGGTATTTTCCCTGTCCACAGAGCTATGATGGGTATCTTCAACTACCATACCATCCCTCTGAGTTCCTCTTTTCTCTCTACTCTCCCTAGGGTATGATACAACTGCAAGTGGAATTTCCTGGGTCCTCTATAACTTGGCACAGCACCAGGAACATCAGGATCATTGCCGACAGGAGATACAGGAGCTCCTGAGGGGCCGTCATCCAAATGAGATTAAATGGTCAGTACGGACTGAGGCTGGGAATAGAGACAGATGTGTGGCGGGTTGTCCAATGGAAGTAATGAAGAAGGGAGAGGTCCCTACTCATCTTAGATACTAAACTAAACTAAAACTAAAACACTCCAAATCCCACCTCATCTTGGCTGACACTTTAGATGATACTTCTTTATCCATTGAAATTAGTCTTCCCAACCCATCTCCCATCTTATCTTCTTTTATTGAGCACTAATCTTATCTGATTTTCTCAACTTCTTACTGTAAGAGATTTCAACACCAGAATGCTAGTATCCTAAAAACTATTCCCACCATCTGCTGGGAATTGCAAGGTATATCTCTCCCTCTTTACCACCATGGGGATGATAATCCTGTTATCCTTAGGGATGATCTGTCCCAGATGCCCTTCTTATCTATGTGTATCAAAGAGAGCCTGCGGTTGTACCCACCAGTTGTAACTGTCATCCGCTGCTGCACCAAGGATATTCAGCTGCCTGATGGTCACATCATTCCAAAAGGTGCCACCTGACATACCACAAGAGGAGGAAGTATCATGGGGTGGTAGATGAGGATGGGAGTTTAAGAAGGGAGGGCCTAAATACACTTATCCTCTAAAACCTCTATAAGTTTTCCAATGGGATGAGACCAACAAGAATCAAAATGAAGAAAGTAAGAGTCATGCCTATGAATATAGGTAAAAAAAATGGGGAAGGGTTACATGAATCAATAGACATTTATTAAGCAACTAAAATCTGGCAGGAACTATACTAAAAACTAGCTATATAAAGAAAGGTAAAACTCCTTGCTCATAATTTATTCAGGAAGAAAATAGATAAGCAACTATGTATAAACAAGCTATATATGAATTATCATGTGACTTTGAATAAAATAAGGCCTTCTTTCCTTAGTTTCTTCTTATATACCATGGGGTAAGGCTTGCACTTACTACCTTGACATAGATTTATTATCATAAAAGTTCCCCAATTTCACTGTAGTTGGAAAGATGTGTTCCTTATTTTGACCCAAAGTTATAAGCCAGTACTCTGAAAACATTTTCCCTCAGAAACATTTTCTTCTCTCTTCCCTTCTTCCATAACAGGCATTAGCTGTCTTGTCAACATCTTTGGAACCCACCACAACCCAACTGTGTGGACCAACCCTGAGGTAGCAACACCAATTCCTCTCCTCATGGATAGGGGACAGGGACATTCATCTAAGATGAACCTGAGCTCCAGCACAGGTCCTACAGTAGGATCGATCTGAACATAATCCTCAAGACAGGTCTGGGAAGGGCAGAAAATACTTCATCATCTCCCTTCTCACCCCCAAGAGGATTCTGCTTTGAGTACTCCTGAGAATAGTCTGTCTGCCCTGATTATGATCTCTTCCTTTGGAGAGAGTCTGTTAGTTTGCAGTAAACATGGCCTTGAACTTTCTCCCACTATTCCACCCCTGCCCTATCCTGTAGGTCTTTAACCCATACCGCTTTGACTCCAACAACTCTCAGAAGATGTCACCACTGGCATTTATGCCCTTCTCAGCTGGACCCAGGTGAGGCAATATCCTTGTTAACCAAATACTCTCTCTAAATTCGATAGAAAATGGACTATAGCAATAAATCTGAGTAGGCAGTTCTAATCCTTCATAAAATACCCATCCCTTTGATGTGGATTCTATCTTCAGGGAATCCCCACTTCATTCCAGTCCCATCCTTAATTTTGGAAGATCCCTAAATTAGGATTTGCTCAAGACCTGAGAGTTGGAGAGATTGTCATCATTCTACTTCCATTGGCAGGAACTGCATTGGCAAGAATTTTGCCATGTCGGAGATGAAGGTTGTGCTGGCCCTCACCTTATTGCACTTCCGGGTCTTCTCTGATGGATACTTATCTCAGAGGAAGCCAGAACTGATCCTCAGGGCTAAGGATGGACTGTGGCTGAGGGTGGAACCAATTCTGGGTCCCTCCAGCCCTGGGCCACACCTGGCAAAAGTCCCCCAGGAATAATGGAGAGGCATTTTCTCCTGGTATAGGCATAGAGTAGGCATGGGACTCTGGTGACTGCCTGCTCCTAAAACCAGGACTATTTTGATTGTGATTCTCCTGAATTAAAAATATATCCTGTACATTAATCTTTGTTTTTTCTCTTTGTTCTAAGAAGGCTGGGAATAGAAACCAGGCATAAGTTCCTAGCTTCAATAACTGGGAAGAAACAGGAGGCTAAAAAGAACATATACTTTAGCCTCTACCAAATCCCTGGAATCCATAACTTTAAGCCTAAGGCTAAACAACTACAATATCTGAGAACTTACCTTAGAAGGTTCAAATAAATGGCTTCTAAGGTACTTCTAGCTCTTAGATTATTAAATACTCTAACCAATCACACTGACATACAATACTGACTAGGGGCATTGACAAAAATCAGATTCACAGAAATCCAAAAGGAGAAGAATCAAGTTAAGCCTAGATCTGAACAAGAATCTCTTTAGCAGCCCTGACAAGTGATTATTCTGACTTCTGGGAGCACTTTGCATTTCACCTTCCCATATTACCTTTGTTTTCCCTTCACTTAATTCTTGTCCCTCATTACTCAGCCAATCAATAACCATAGTTAAGAATCTACCTTGTGGTAAGCATACCAAAAGACAATCTTCACCCTTATGATCTAACGGGAGAGAGAACAAATAATTATAAATGAGTTATATGCACATAAAGAAGATACTTTTGCATCTTCAGCTATGTGCAACTGGTGATCTTATATCAAGATCTAGTCATCTTTCCTTGCCTGATCCTTTGTCATGCCAGAAAGAATGACTATATTTTTACACCCATCTCTCAAGAGCTTTTCCAGGATGCTTTTGAGTCTATGTGACCAATAGAATTTTTTTGCTTTGCTTCTGAAAAGCATGAGATGTCTGGGATAAAAAAAAAGTTGATGTTTCCTGAATTAAACCATTTTTGCATATGCTCCTCAAAGTTTTCTGTTATTTTAACAGATGGCAAATTATTTGCTTACTATTATTAGCACTTAGTACAGAGATTAGTGCTTAACACAAAGCAAAACAAACAAAAAACCTACTTCCTCCGAAAGTCTCCCTTTATAGATCTTAAACTCCCAGCCATCTCTTTATTTGCCACCAGCTGTTCTGCTTACTTTCTTCTTATTCTTCTTGTTATAGTTGTTATTGTTCTTCTTGTTGTTGTTTTTCTTTGTTTTTATTGTTTTCATTGTTTTCTTGTTGTTTTTGTTCTTGTTCTTGTTCTTCTTGTAGTTGTAGTTTTCCTTTTTCCCCTCTTCACTTTCTCTCTCATCCTTTTCCTCTTCTTCTTCCTCTTCCTCCTCCTCCTCCTCTTCTTCTTCTCTGCTTTCTCCTCCTCCTCCTCTTTTCCCTCCTCTTCTTCCTTTTTCCTCTTCTTATTTTTTCACTGCCCAAGATAAGCTAATTGCCAGGAAACTCATCATGGAGATTGCTTCAGTTTTTGCTATTCATACCTCATCAGTGTCCTCAATTATTTCTGATCCATTGGTTAGAGGACTAGAGAACAGAGTAAAGCTTCCCTCCTATAGCCTCCCTTTATAGAAGTTTCAAATTCCAAGCCATCTCTTTATTTGCCATTAGCTGCTGGATTTAGTTTCCATTCTATCATCATTATTATGCCCCTACTGATATGTACTCTCTTTCTCCCCCTCCCCCACTTTTCAAATTCCTTTTGTATATTGTGTTTTCCATTCTAGTGTAAAATAGAAACTTCTTTTTGTTTTGTATCCCTAGAGCTTTGCACAGTGCCTGGCACTGTTCATAGTAAGTGCTTAATTTTTATTTACTGATTAACTGTAGTCCTTCACAATATTTCCAGTATAGCAAAATTCCCTGTACTCTCATATAGTTGATCCACTTCTATTCATCTATTCATTGTTTCTCCAGACTGCAACAAATTAACAAACTCTGAATTTGGACATGTTTAATTACACAAGAGTATTTTTCCCTTTTCTGAATGATTACACTAAAATAAAAAGGTCTCTCATTCATCATGATTTCATCAGGACTTTCTGTTAGACAAAAGAGCCACTTTGTGTTCTTTTGTCACTTTCTACCAGACTGCTTTTTTCTTTTTTCTTTTTCTTTCTTTTTTTTTTTTACTCAGACACTCAGATACTTGCCAATATTGTATTAATTCAGCTTCATGAAGAATCTGTTTCTATTCATTCTTCTCCAACAGGACATATTTTTCCTTATTTTTTTTTAGCATTGGCCACAGTGATTAACACATAGTAAGCATTTAATACCCGCATGTTGAATTCAGCAGAATTGAAATGAAGCTGACATGATAGTTTTGTTTTCTTTCTCCTTTTCTGTCTCAATATGAGGTTCATGGGATTATATACTGAATTTTGGAACAGACCTTTGAGGTCAACTCAATCTCTGGATCTGAGGAATAAAGAAAGTGAGGGCCAAAGAGGTTAAATGAAATGTCCAAGGTCACACAGCTAACAAATGGCAGATCCAAATCCAACACACTTTCCATAATATCATGCTTTCTCCAGATCAGTCACCAAAGAGATGAAGATCCAAGAAGATCTTTGGAAGGAATGTGACATATCAGCCCAGCATCCAATGTCACTCACAAACAAGAACATTGATTGAACCTCTCCATAGAGAAAGAATCCCTCTTCTATTTGACTTTGCCAGAGAACATTAATTGTGACACAAGTCAACATCTTTGATGATCATAAATGTACACCCACACACTTTGCTCATGTTGCTAGTCCCCAATACATTTGAACAAAGCCCATATTTCCTCATCTCCACTTATTTGCTCTTTTCAGATGCCCTTTTCTCTTATATTCCATTTTTCTTGGATAATCTTCTTGCATCATGCCATGGTTTGACCAGTTGTTCATTCATACTCTATGCAGTTAGAGAGAGAGAGAGAGAGAGAGAGAGAGAGAGAGAGAGAGAGAGAAATAGAACACTGTCTTTTCTAACCTAGAATCCTAGGATCACAGAACTAGAAAAAATATCAGATCATATTCACAAAACAACTCTTAAGAAGGCCCTTAGAACACAGAATGTCAAAACTGAGAGGCACCTAAAAGGAGCTGGGAAAAAAGCTTAAAACATAGAAAATCAAGACTGGGCAGGAACTTAGTAAATAGAATGTTGGATCTGAAAACATCTAGAACCTAGGATGCCAAAACTGGGAGGGACCTCTGAACCTAAACTGTCAGACCTGAAACTAAATGTAGAGTATGTAAGATGTAGAGTATATAAGAACACGTTTAAAGGGACCTTTAAATACAGAACATCAAATGATATATCTAGGAAGAATCTTAGAATACAAAATGTGAAAAGTATACTGTAATGTAAAGAGCAGGATGTCTCATGGACAGGCTTGCCACTACTGAGCAATCAATTTCTTATATTTTTACTTATACACCAAGCAATAAATACTAGAAATAGTCCCTGCCCTCAACAAACTTACCTTCAATTGGAGGAAACACAAAAAAGTACATATATATACCTTTGTATAGGTATATACAAAATGAGTCCATAGTAAACCAAATATTTCTACTTGGTTGGCAGGTTATAAAACTGGAATATGCTCACAATAGGGTTGTGCAAGCCTCTATGGTCGTCAGAGACTGAGAATTTCTTATCCTGCATCTCTGCCAATCCAATGTTGGACTGACTCAGGATGGGATGTGAGATTGTGGATCAACACATTTAGGACATTCAGTTCTAAACCATGACCTACTAATAAAACCCATTTCCACTTAGAGTTAGATTTAATTCAGTACATCTAATCACATAGTCTTGACATAATGGTGTCGCTCCTTACAAAAAAAAAAAAGGCAAAACAAACAAACAACAACAACAAAAAAAAAAAAACCATACTTCCTAAATATATTGCTTCCTACTTCTCCATCTTGACTCTGCCTCCAATAGATAACTCAACATGTCTGAAACTGACCTCATTATCTTTCTCCCAAAAATCTCCCCCAGCTATTATTGCTGAAATCACCATCTTTCCAATCAAACAAGCTCACAACCTAGACAGGAATTATCTTCAATTTCTTTTCTCTCACCTTCAGTAGCAAATCTGTTGAGTTTACTTTTGTAACATCTTTCATATACACCCTCTTCTGTTGCCTGATACCTCCACCACTTCAACAGTGATAACTAAGATTGGATGAGAGAGGATTTTCCCAGATGGACCAGCTTGACTACTGAGATGCAGACTAACACCCAGAAGTCCCCAAACTTTAATCTACAAATCCCTGGTGCTTGGCACATAATAAACATTTAATCAATGCTTATTGATTAATTAAGATGTGATCTTCTAAAAACCAGTCTGTTCATGGGTTCCCTATGATGCCATATTGTTCTCTATGTAGTTCTCTACTTCTCACCACCATTTTTTTCTTTTTGTCTTTAGAATGTGATAAATATACAACTTTTTAGTTTGTCTATTCTATTGCTTTTGAAAAAGATATAGTTCCGAGATGATGGGACGATAGTCAGCCCGCTGTGGTCCTGAGCTGAGACAGGAAGAAGGGGCAGGGCGGGAGACAAGAGTGTAGCTGTCCAGCGGTGGTAGCAGCAGGTAAACTACACAGTAGAAGCGTTCTTTTCCTAGCCCCCTTTTCCCAATCAGTGCTCGGGTCGCTTTAGGGAGTGATGGCGTCACGCTTCTCTTCACTATGTTCCACAGGGCGTGGGACCCAGGCCTGGCAGGAAAGGCCAGGATGCTGTAGAACTCCCCCACAGCCAGCACGCTCCCTGACAGCCCGATCTGGCCGTGCCGCCGCCCCAAGCTGTTGAGACCCTGCCTGGGGTCCAACTGCAGCCCGGAGTGTGGGTGGGGACGGATTGTAAGCCCCTTAAGGATGAGGCTACTGAGTGTGGTGGTGAAAAACTCCCTGGGGATAATAGACAATCCAATAGATCTTTACCGACTGCTTTATAAAGTAGAAAGCCAATTATCAACTGCGCCTAGTGTCACTAAATCTAGTGCCCCTGCTCCATTAGCTCTCTAGTCCCTGTGCACTGATTAGCAGGAAGCACTACAAACCAAGATCCCTTCCAGGAAAAGAAATAGCCATGTTCAAACCGTTATTGGATACTTTAAAGCTCAGAAAGTGAGAGAAATGCTGAGAGGTTAAGGATTCCCGTTAAGAATGGGATAGGGAGGACTTCCTTCCGGGGGTGGAGCCATGGTGGCGGAGATCAGACAGGATTCTCTGTAACCTCCTCTAACCTCCCCTCAAACCAACAAAATATGAAGCCTCTAGACTGATTCTGAAGCAAAAAAATCCACAATATCCGGAGAACAACACGATTCTAGAAGAAGATACTCTGGAAGAACCTCAAAACAGGTCTGATAAGCACCAGAAATAATTCAATCAGCGGAGCTGCCCAGCCCTGACATAATTCAATCAGCAGAACTGCCCAGTTCCTGAAATAACTCAATCAGCAGAACTGCCCCAGGACAAATTAAAGCAGCTGTCCCACCTTTGCCCTAAACAGACCTCACACCTTTAAAAAAAATGAATAAAAAACCAAAAAGAGCTCTCACCATAGACAACTTTTATGGAGAGAGGGAAGAACAGACCTCAAATCCTGAGGCCCCTAAAGGTAAAGCAACTCCAGAAAAAGCCCCAAAGAGAGACATAAATTGGTCTCCATGTCACAAGGCTTTCTTTGAAGATTGCATAAAAAATCTTAAAAGAGAGTTAGAAGAAACATGGGGAAATGAAATGAGATCACTGCAAAATAAAATAGAAAAAATGGAAAAAGAATGCAGTGAACAAAAAAATGTAATTGGTCAATTGCAAAAGGAACTAAAAACAGTAACTGAAGAAAATAAGACATTAAAAATTAGAATCGAACAATTGGAAATTAATGACTCATCAAGACTTCAAGAATCAGTTGAACAAAAACAAAAAAATGAAAAGATAGAGAAAAACATGAAATATCTCCTAGGAAAAACAACTGACCTGGAAAATAGATCTAGGAGAGACAATCTAAGGATTATAGGGCTTCCTGAAAGCCATGATGAAAAAAAGAACCTGGACACTATATTCCAGGAAATCATAAAAGAAAACTGCCCTGATATTTTACACCCAGAAGGCAAAATACTCCTTGAAACAATCCACCGATCACCTCCTGAAAGAAACCCAAAAATTAAGTCCCCCAGAAATATCGTGGCTAAATTCCAGAACTATCATACCAAGGAAAAGATATTACAAGAAGCCAGAAAGAAACAATTTAAATATCGGGGAGCTACAATTAGGATCACACAGGACCTAGCAGCTTCTACTTTGAAGGATCGAAGGGCCTGGAATCAGATATTCCGAAGGGCAAAGGAACTTGGATTACAGCCAAGAATAAGTTACCCAGCTAGAATGAGCATTATCTTCCAGGGAAGAAGATGGTCTTTCAATGATATAGGAGAATTTCACCTATTTCTACTGAAAAGACCAGAACTGAACAAAAAATTTGATCTACAAACACAGAACACAAGAGAAACATAAAAAGGTAACAAGAAAAAATAACTCTTGAGAACTATATTTATGTTATAGATACTTATAGAATGAGGGTTGATTTTATGAATCGATTATTACATTATGATTATGATATGATTAGTGTGATTTTATGATTATTATCATATGATTACTGTGATTTTATGATTATTATGATATGTTTATTGTGATTTTATGAATCTTATGATATGATAAACTGAAAAAGAAATTAGAGGTAGAAAAGGGATAACACTGGAAGAAGAGGAAAAGGAGGTAAAATAAGGGAAATTACATCACATGTAGAGGCAAAGAAAACCTATAATGATTGAGGGGAGAAAAGGGAGGGGAATGAGAATTGGGTTAATCTCCATCTCATCAGATTTGGCTCAGAGGGAATAATAGACGTACTTATAAGGAAACTGGAGGGAAAGGGGGG
>JAJPUD010002372.1:35631-145571 GCA_023553655.1 Myrmecobius fasciatus
AGAATTTATCCTATCTAGCATGTATTAGATTACCTGTCATCTAGGGAAAAAAAGTTTTTTTTGCAAAGGTCAATGTTGAAAGGTCACTCATATGTTTTGCAAATAAAAAGCTTTATTAAAAAAAAAAAAAAGAATGGGATAGGGAGAAAGAATGGAATTTTGATTCTAGAATTCTACTAGAATTCTGTTCAAGTATCGACAAACTGTATCCTTGAAATTGTTACCTGAAAAAAAGTCCATGGAGTCTTGCATTCATGCAAATAATATCTCTATTGATTCTTTAGGGAGAGACTGTAATGAAAGCAAGCATGGTTTGTCATATGAATTCTGTTAATTTTTGTAAAAGTCTTTTTTTTTCTTTTAAAAATGCTTGACCTGCCAGCCCTGAATTCAGGAAGACCTGAGTTCAAAGCTGATCTCAGACACTTAATTCTTCCTAGCTGTGTGACCCTAGGCAAGTTACTTAACCCCAATTGCCTCGGGAAAAAAACTGCTTTACCAGGGGCATCTAGGTGGCACGGTGGATAGAGAACCAGCCCTGAAGTCAGGAGGACCTGAGTTCAAATTTGGCCACAGATACTTAACACTTCGTAATTGTGTGACTCTGGGCAAGTCACTTAACCCCAATTGCCTCAGGGGAAAAAAAAAGCTTTACCATTTTTTTCAACTGTCACTTTTCTGTACTAATCCTTATGGTACCTTCCCTTATGACAGAGAAGTATAACTAAGCCAAAGAAACTTAATCTTTGATAATTTCTAAATGGTTCTGTCTCATTTGGTAATATGCCACTCTCCATTGAGAGGATTTATTGCACTGAGTTGAATTATTATGACTTTAAGTGTTGTTTTCTATAAGATTATCATGTTTGTTATGTCTTTTGATTCTTCACACTTCCCTTTATTTAATTTCAAACAACTTCCCAAATTTCTTAGAATGCCTCATTTTAATCATCTCTTAAGACAAAATAATATTTCATTAAATTTATGCAGCACAATTCAATCACTTTTTAATAAATGCAAACATACTTTGTTTCCACAAGTATGCTTGGTTTTTTGCTACCTTAATAAGTACTACTATACTTATTAAGGTGTATATAGGTTCTTTCTATCTGTCTTTCACCTACTTAAGTTATATGCCAGAAACTCTTATTGTTGTATCAAAGGGCATGAA
Source organism: Myrmecobius fasciatus (assembly GCA_023553655.1). Classification (NCBI taxonomy): domain Eukaryota; kingdom Metazoa; phylum Chordata; class Mammalia; order Dasyuromorphia; family Myrmecobiidae; genus Myrmecobius; species Myrmecobius fasciatus. Next base: position 36,803 of record JAJPUD010002372.1, read on the forward strand.
CTATTTAGTCATTTTTTCATCATAATTCCAAATCATTTTCCATAATGATTGGAACAATTTGCAACTTTTATTAAGCTTAATTTTAAAGGGTTTTTTTGGTATAGTCATATTCAATACTTTGTTTTTAAAATATTAGGCCATTTTTTATCTGATTTTTGTGCAGCAAGATAATTGTATAAATACATATGTCTTATTGGATTTACATATATATTTTACTATATTTAACATATATTGGATTATTTGCCATCTAGGGGAGAGGATGAAGAGAAGGGAGGGTGAAATTGAAATATAAAGTTTTGCAAGTGTCAATGATGAAAAATTATCCTTGTATAGGTTTTGAAAATGAAAAACTTTAATAAAAACAACTAAAAAATTAGGCCAAATCAATCATATTTTCAAATGAAGATTTATAAGCAAAAAGAAAAAGATATAGTCAGTTCTTCCAGAGCTATCTTCTGTTGAGTTCTAACCTATCAAATCTCAACATAATGTCTCTCCTTGTTTTACAAGCTCTTATTCTGTGTAATGATCCAAACATGTGTGTTTGCATATAGAGATTTTATGTTTTTATTGATAGCTTTTTCTTAGATATTTTCCTTTCTTCTACTATTTGTCTTCTGAAATTGTACCCATTATACTCTATTTCAGACATTGAAGAATTGTGTGACTATTTTTCTTCTTTCCCTTTCCATTTTCAATAGAAAGTTATCTAAATGCTACCACTTTACAGAGGAGCCCACTGTTCATCATACTAGAATGGTCAATTGGCCCACAGCCACATATGTTACTTCCATTCATGATACAGTTTCCAGGGAAATTCAAAGTCTCTCTGTGACTATTTCCCTTGTCAGGAGAATTCCTTTGAATCAGGCATAAATTTCATCCCTTCTGTAGAATCACCATGATTTCTGATGCACAAAACCTACTAAGCAGGTTATCAGTACTCATGATAATTCTTTAGAACAAGAAACTCTGAGCTGGTAAAGCATTACTTACCCAGGAGATAATTCAGGATTCCCTGAAAACATGAGCTGGCATGCTAATCTACTTCATTTCATATATTCAAAGTTAGCTGTTTAACACATTTTAGTTTTTTAGTCTTTTATAGTGGTGCTAAGCAATAACAAGACAGATAAGCAATGGAGAAGTACAAAGTATACCAAGGTTCAGATTGTGCACTGCCTCATGGAGTATTCTCAACTGCTTAGCAATGACTCTGGAGCCATATTTCAAACAATAAATATTTGTTAAGCTTCTATTATCTGCCAGGCACTGTGAATACAAATAGAAAGAATTAAACTATCCCTACTCACAAGGAGTTTACATCTTGAAAGGAGATTAAGATTTCTAGCATGAGGAGAGCAGAATAAGGGGCCATGAGGCTAGTTACACAAAAGACCATTACAAATAGTGAATAAGAAAGTAAATTAATTTATTTAAGCAGATATCCAAAAAAATTCTACAGAGGAAAATATGCCAGAAAATACATTTGCGAATTATTTTTTTTACATGAGAATAAAATAAGATTTATTCAATTATGTTTGGATGTTTACAAATACAGTCTATTGGAGAATATTGATATGGATGTTTTGGATGATAGTGGTAGCTATCGAATGAAAGATATGAGAATTATTTTGATTTTTGTGATTTTATTTGTAGTTGTGACCCAGTGGGATTTCTTCCACTATGACCTGTAGTAACCTATTTCTCCTCACATTTGGGGAGAATTCTTTGAATAAATGTAATTTTAGGGTTTGGGTTTTTTTTGTTGTGGTTGTTATCAAAGGTAATATAAGGCAGGGGTTTTTCTTTTTAGTTGTTGGGCTTTTTTTGTTTTAAATTAAATAATCAAAGTCAAGAAGCATATTGCCAGAAAATGGGGTGATCTTCCATCCTCCATTTGCTTTTTTTCTGTAAGCTTATCTTCAGTTGAGGGTTAGAGAATGATGATAGTGCTTAGAGCACCACCACCACCCCAACCGCTCCCACCCCCACCCAGAATTCAAGTGCATTAGGTTTGTGTCCTCGTGAGAAGATATGATTTTACAGGTTAAGATTAAGCAGTTATCTAACATTAAGATAGGTGAGAAGTTTCCTGCCATTGTTTCACCAATGACAGTTCTAAGAGCTTTGTGAATACCTGAATGATCTTATATTCTCTTAATGATTATATGAATGTTACAAACTTAAGTAGAATTGGATATGAAAATTTTTCTTTCACAGAGCATCTGAACTGAATACTATCAAGTGAAAGGAGTTACTCCTTTCTTAAATCTTTTCTTAGGTCCTCCAAACTTAGAAATTTGAAACAATCTCCCCTGTGCCCCAGAAGCAGAAAACAACTTTTAAAAATGAGAAAAAAAAGCAAAAATAACTCTGACTATAGAAGCTGCTATAAAGAGGGGGAAGATCAGAATACAAACCCAGAAGAGGAAAATAAAGGCAAAATGTATTCAGGTGAAGCCTCATAGTGGGATATAAATTGGTCTTCAGCTCAAAAGGCTCTCCTGGAAGAGTTCAAAAAGGATTTTAAAAAAAGAAATAGAAGAAAATGAGGGAAGAAATGAGAGCTGTTTAGGAGAGTTATGAAAGTTTTTTTGGGGGGGAGTCAACAGAAATTGACAAGAAAACATCTTAAAAATAAATTTGGTGAAATGGGAAACATACTGAAGAAAACAACATATTAAAAAACAAATTTGGAAAAATGGAAAAATATACTGAAGAAAGCAAATAAAAATAAATTTAGTGAAATAAAAAAACACCTTAAAAATAAAATTGGTGAAATAGAAACAAAATCCACTGAACAAAACAACTCCTTTAAAAGTACAATTGGTCAAATGCAAAAGCAGAAAAAAAGCTAACAAGAATTCACTAAAAATTAGAATTTTACAATGGAAGCAAGTGACTCAACAATAAAGCAAGAAACAGACAATTTTTAAATGAAAAAATAGAAGAAAATTTGAAATACCTCATTGGAAAAACTGACCTAGGAAATAGATCCAGGAGAGATGATCTAAGAATTACTGAAGAAGGCCATGATGAAAGAAAAGAGCCTAGGCAATACATTTCAAGAAATCATCAAGGAAAATTGCCCTTTTATCATAGAACCAAAGGATATAATAGTCATTAAAAGAATCCATGAATCATCTTCTGAAAGAAACTCCAAAATGAAAACCCCAAGAAATATTGTAGCTAAATTTCAAAATTATCAAATCAAAGAGGAAATACTATGAGCAGCCAGAAAAAAACAATTCCAATATGGAGGAGCCACAATCAGGATAACCCAGGACCTAGCAGCTTCCACTTTTAAGGATCAAATGACTTGGAATATGAAATTTCAGAAAGCAAAGAAATGTGGACTACAACCAAGAATCAACTACCCAGCAAAACTAAACTTTATCTTTCAGGGGAAAAGATGGACATTCCATGAAATAGATGATATTCAATATTTTTTTATGAAAAAAAGAGAGCTGAACAGAAAATATGATATTCAAATACAAGACTCAAGAGAAGCATAAGTAGATAAGAAAGGAAGAAAAAATAAAATGTTTTATATCTCTACATGGGAAGATGATACATCTAAATATTGAGAACTTTGTCTTTCTCAGGAAAGTTAGAAAGGGTAAATTTAGAAAGTGTAGGTATAAGCTGACTTCAATGTAATGATTTAAAAAAAAGAAATTGGTGGGGAGGGGAAGGGATAACACTGGGAGAACAGGAGAAGAGAGGTAAAATGGGATAAATTATATCACATGAAAAGGCACAAAAGATCTATTACAGTTGAGGGAAAAAAAGGAGAGGGAGCATCATTTAAACTTAAATATCATTGGATTGGGCTCAAAGAATGAATAATATATATGTTTAGTTTGGATAGAAATTTGTCTCACTCTATAGGGAAGTAGGAGGGAAAAGGGGAAAAGAAAAGGGGAGGCTACTAGAAGGAGGGCAGAAGTAGAAAAGAAAAGGAATAAGAAAAGGGGAGAGGCTGAAAAAAGGGAGGGCAGATTGAGAGAGATGGTATTCAGAAGCAAAATGCTGGTGATGACAGAAAGGGTGAAAGGAGAGAGAGAAAAGTATAACTTGGGAAAAATAGGATGGTAGTAAATATAGAGTTAATCATTTTAACTGTGAATGTGAATGAAATGAATTCTCCCATAAAATGGAAGTGGATAGAGGACTGGATTAAAAGCTAAATCCTACAATATGTTTTTTACAAGAAGCATATTTGAAGCAGAGAAATACATACAGAATAAAGGTAAAAGGAAAAGAATACATTTGCTTCAGCTGAAGAAAAAAAAGCTGGGGGAGCAATCCTGATATCTGACCAAGCAAAAGCAAAAATTGATCTAATTTTAAAAAAAGATAAGGAAGGAAACTACATCTTGCTAAAGGGTACTATAGATAATGAATATCAATATTAAATATGTATGCACCAATTCATATAGTATCCAAATCACTAGAGGAGGAATTAAGAGAGTTGCAAGAAGAAATAGCAAAACTATACTAGTGGGGAACCTCAACCTCCCTTGATCAGAATTAAATAAACCAAACCACAATATAAGTAAGAAAGAAGTTAAGGAGGTAAATAAAATTTTAGAAAAATTAGTTGTAATAGATTTTTGGAATATACCTTTTTCTCAGTGGTACATGACACCTTCACAAGAATTGACCATGTATTAAGACATAAAAACCTTACAATAAAATTCAGAAAGACAGAAATAGTAAATGAATTCTTTTCAAATCATGATGTAATAAGAACTACATTCAATAAAGGGCCAGGGAAAGATAGGTTTAAAACCAAATGGAAATTAAATAATCTAATTTAAAGAATGAGTTGGTGAAACAACAAATCATAGAAGCAATCAATCATTTCATCAAATAGAGTGACAGTAATGAAACAACATACCAAAACTTATAAAGTGCAGCCAAACCAGTTCTTAGGGAAATTTTTATATATCTAGATGCTTATATGAATAGAACAGAGAAAAAGAAAATCAATTACATGGCACAAAATTGAAAAAGCTAGAAAAAGAGCAAATTAAACCCCCCATTAAAAGCCAAAATGGAAATTCTGAAAATCAAAAGTGAGATTAATAAAACTGAAAGTAAGGATATTATTGAACTAATAAACAAAACTAAGAGTTGGCTTTATCAGAAAAAAAAACACATAAATTTTGGTTACTTTGATTGGAAAAAGAAAAAAAAGAAAACCTAATTATAAGAATCAAAAATGAAAAAGAGTGAACTTACCATCAATGAAGAAGAAATTAAAGCAATACTTAGCAGCTATTTTGCCCAATTGTATGCCAATAAATCTGATAATTTAAGCAAAATGGATGAATACTTACAAAAATAAAGATTTCTCAGGTTAACATATGAGGAAATAAATTGCTTAAATAGTTCCATTTTATGAAAAGAAATAAAACAAGCCATTGAGAAAATATCTCCAGGACCAGATGGGTTACAAGTGAATTCTGCCAAACATTTAAATAACAATTAATTCCAATACTATGTAAAGTATTTGAAAAAATAGGGGAAGAAGAAGTCCTACCAAATTCCTTTTATTGAACAGATATGGTGCTGATACCTAAACCAGGAAGGGCCAAAACATAGGAAGAAAATTATAGACCAGTTTCCCTAATGCATATTGATGCAAAAATATTAAATAAAATATTGGCAAAGAGATTACAGCAACTTATCACCAGGATAATACACTACAACCAAATAGGATTTACCAGGAATGCAGAACTGGTTCAATATCAGAAAAACCATCAGCATAATTGACCAAATCAATAACTAAATTTACAGAAATCATCTGATTATACCAATGATGCCAAAAAAAAGCATTTGACAAAATCGAGCGTCCATTCTTATTAAAAACACTAGAAAGCATAGGAATAAATGGAGTTTTCCTTAAAATGATTAGAAGCATCTATTTCAAACCATCAGCAAAAGATAACAGGAAAAGATAATGACAAATATTGGAGGGGATATGGAAAAACGGGGACACTAAATACATTGCTGGTGGAGTTGTGAACTGATTCAATCATTCTGGAGAACAATTTGGAACTATACCCAAAGGGCTATCAAACTGTGTATACCCTTTGATCCAGCAGTGTGTCTACTGGACTTACATCCCAAAGAGATCATAAAGAAGGGAAAGGGACCCACATGTGCAAAAATGTTTGTGGCAGCCCTTTTTGTAGTGGCAAGAAACTGGAAATTGAGTGCATGACCATCAGTTGAAGAATGGCTGAATAAGTTATGGTATAGTAATGTTAGGGAATATTATTTTTCTGTAAGAAACGATCAGCAGATGATTTCAGAGAGACCTGGAGAGACTTACATGAACTGATGCTAAGTGAAATGAGCAGAACCAGGAGATAATTGCACATGGCAACAACAAGATTATATGAAGACCAATTCTGATGGACATGACTCTTTTCAACAATGAGATTATTGAGGCCAGTTCCAATGATCCTGTGAGGAAGACAGCCATCTACACCAGAATGAGGACTATGGGAACTGAGTGTGGATCATAACATGGCATTTTCACTCTTTTTGTTGTTATTTGGTTGCATTTTGTTTTCTTTCTCATTTTTTTTCTTTTTGATCTGATTTTTCTTGTGCAGCATGATAACTGTATAAATATGTATACATATATGGGATTTGACATATATTTTAACATGTTTAACATATATTGGATTGCTTGCCATTTAGGGAGAGGGGTACGGGAAGGGGAAGAAAAATTTGGAGCACAAGGTTTTGCAAGGATCGATGTTGAAAAATTATCCATGTATATGTTTTGAAAATAAAAGGCTTTAATTTAAAAAAAAAAAATCAGCAAGCATCATATATAATGGGGATAAACTAGAACTGATCAGGGGTGAAACAAGGTTGATCACTATGACAATGTCATACAACATTGTCTGAGAAATATTAGCTTTATCAATAAGAGAAGAAAAAGAAATTAAAGGAATTAGAATAGATAATGAGGAAACTGAATTATTACTCTTTACAGATGATATGATATTTACCTAGAGAATTCTAGAGAATCAAGTAAAAACTGGTAGCAAATTTTGTATAGCCTTTGATCCAGCAGTATCTCTACTGTGTCTTTATCCAAAAGGGATCATGGAAAAGGGAAAAGGACCCACATGTACACAAATGTTTGTAGCAGCCCCTTTTTTCAAGTGGCAAGGAAGTGGAAATTGAGTGGATGGCCATCAGTTGGGGAATGACTGAATAAGTTATGATATATGGATGTAATGGAATATTCTTTTTCTATAAGAAATTATGAGCAGGCTGAGAATGAACCAAGAAAGAACCAAGAGAATACTGTACACAGCAACAACAAAATTATGTGATAATTAGCTGTGATAGACTTGACTCTTTTCAACAATGAGGCAAGTCCGTAGACTTGTGATGGAAAGAATCATCTAGAGAGAGAACTATGGAGACTGCATATGGATCAAAGCATAATATTTTCACCTTGTTGTTATTGTTTGCTTGGTTGGTTGGGTTTTTTTTTCTTTCTCATGTTTCTTTTTCCTGTTTTGATCTGATTTTTCTTGTGTAGCATGACAAATTAGGAAATATGTTTAGAAGAATTGTACATGTTTAACCTATATTGTGTTGCTTGCTGCCAATGGAAGGGAGAGTTAAAAGGGAGAGGAGAAAAATTTGGAACACAATATTTTGCAAATGTAAATGTATCTTTGAATGTATTTTGGAAAAATAAAAAATTATTATAAAAAAGAATATGAATAGCAAAAACAACTATATAAGTAGAAGGGAACTGTTTATAATAGGTCACATATACAGCTTCACAGTTTCTAACATGCCTCAATAAAAACAGTGACCTTGTTGGCACACACTGACTCCCACTCAGCAAGTGAGAAATTCCAGGCTCTCTGGGGCAAGGGTGTCTTGCCTTGTTGGCAAATTATCCTCAGAAAACATGATTTTTCACCCTGAGTTGATTGAGACACTAATTATAAACATTGTCTTCAGTTGAGCTCTGACCCTGTTTATTGGTGATAAATTGGATATATAAGTGGTAAAGAGAAGGAATCTCTGGAGAGATGGCTGATACATGTTTTAGGACAAAGTATTTGCTAAAGGTCATCATATTCAAGGATCATCTACTTGTTGATAGCCCATTGTAATGATTTAACTTTTATCCCAAGGTAAAAGTAAAATTTCCTCCAAGAGGGAAATAATCTAGATTATTTTATCATAGTACACAACATTTAGTTTCAGAAAACCTTAAGAAACTCAGAGTTCCACTATTCGACAAAAACTGCTAGGAAAATTGGAAACTAGTGTGGAAAAAATTAGGGCTTGACCCACACCTAAGACCACATACCAAGATAAGATCTAAATGGGTTCATGATTTAGATATAAATAATGATATTATAAGCAAATTAGAGGAACGTAAGATAGTTTATCTCTCAGACCTGTGGAGATGGAATAAATTTATGTCCAAAGAAGAACTGGAACTCTTAACTGAACACCAGATAGAAAATTTTGACTATATTAACTTAAAAAGGTTTTGTACAAACAAAACTAATGCAGACAAGATTAGGAGAGAAGAAATAAATTGGTAAATCATCTTTATATCTAATGGTTATGATAAAGGCCTCATTTCTAAAATATATAGAGAATTGTCTCATATTTATAAGAATTCAAGCCACTCTCCAATCAATAAATAGTCAAAGGATATGAACAGACAATTTTCAGATGATAAAATTAAAACTATTTGTAGTCATATAAAAACGTGCTCCAAATCACTATTGATGAGAGAAATGCAAATTAAGACAACTCTGAGATACCACTACATGCCTGTCAGATTGGCTAAAATGACAGGAAAAGATAATAATGAGGGGATGTGGGAAAACTGGGACACTGATACATTGTTGGTGGAACTGTGAATGGATCCAACCATTCTGGAGAGCAATTTGGAACTATACCCAAAAAGTTATCAAACTGTGCATACCCTTTGACCCAGCAGTGTTTCTATTGGGCTTATATCCCAAAGAGATCTTAGAGGAAAGAAAGGGCCCCACATGTGCAAGAATGTTTGTGGCAGCCCTTTTTGTGGTAGCTAGAAACTGGAAGCTGAATGGATGCCCATCAATTGGAGAATGGCTGAATAAATTATGGTATATGAATATTATGGAATATTATTGTTCTATAAGAAACAACCAGCAGGACGATTTCAGAGAGGCCTGGAGAGACTTGCATGAACTGATGCTGAGCGAAATGAGCAGAACCAGGAGATCATTATACACAGCAACAACAAGATTATATGATGATCAGTTCTGATGGACATGGCTCTCTTCAACAATGAAATGCTTCAAACCAGTTCCAATTGGTCAGTGAAGGCCATATACACCCAGTGAAAGGGATATGAAATGTGGACCACAACATAACATTTTCATGCTCTCTAAAAGAAAAAAGAAAAAAAAAGAAGGAAAAAAAAGAAAGAAACTCAGAGTTCTTCATCTCTTCAGTCATCAATAGATAAAAAGCAACAATATCAATAACAAAAGCAACAAATCAATAAGCACCTGCTATATGCCAGGCACTGTACTAAACTAAGCTTAATTTTTATTAAAATGACCCTATTCCCACTGGGTGTATGTCTTTGATATCACCTATGGGTGGGATATTCAGACCCTCATCTGAATTATCAATACTTCAGAGGCATCTCAAGGTATAGAACAAAGGCTTTATTTAGGACTTTGTGAAAACCAGTTGGTTCCACAGTGGATCAAATAAGTTGTCCAGAATTGGGAGAGCCACTGTCCAGTACATTCTGTGATTTTTATACAGTCCAGAACAAAGAAAATCCCAATCCCGCCTCTCTTTTCCTTTACATACATCCTAATTGGTTATATAAGCTTTACTTTCCTTATTTAGGAATTGGAATGTTGACAGCTTATAAATCAAACTACTTTCTACTTTCCCCCCTGAAACCAATCCCCTCCTCTGTTTCTCACCCTTTTCCTTTTGGAGTTTTGCTTAATGGTTATTTTTTCTTTCCTGTTTTTATCTAGTTCTTTAATTCTTCCTCTTTTTTTTCTTCTCAGTTAAGTATAACCCTCCTTTCTCTTCTGGTCTCCCCAAATTCGTTGAGTTTTTTTTATTTTCCCATATATTTTCAGGGAAGATTTTTATTTTTCACTCTCTTCACTATCCATCCTCTCCTTGTATCTGTCCTAAATCCTAGTCTCTGGTTCATAATCTTTATATTTATCTTGTCCCTTTCTACTTTTTACATTCCACATGGAATTAAAATTTTCAAGGTACCCAATTTGGGCTCTCTGCTCCAAATAGTTTCTGCCACTGTCATGCACAGTTTGCTCCTTCTCAATCTTCTTTTCCATTGCCTCTCATTCCTCCAAAAAAATATCATTTTTTATAGGTTGAGTGTAACAATCAAAGTAAAGACCTCTCACAACTATTGACTAGATTAAGCAAGGCCTGAGGGCTAAGTTTCAGTTTCAGGGGGGAAAGTAGAAAGTAGTTTCATTTATAAGCTGTCAACATTCCAATTCCTAAATAAGGAAAGTAAAGCATATATAATAAATTAGAATGTTTGTAAAGGAAAAGGGAGGCGGGCTTGGGGTTTTCTTTGTTCTGGACTGTATAAAAATCACAGAATGTACTAGACAGTGGTTCTCCCAACTCTGGACAACTTATTTGATCCACTGTGGGACCAACTGGTTCTCACAAAGTCCTAAATAAAGCCTTTGTTCTATACCTTGAGATGCCTCTGAAATATTGATAATTCAGATGAGGGTCTGAATATCCCACACATAGGTGATATCAAAGACATAAACCCAAAGCAAGACCCCCTCCCTCTATGTCCTTGTTGTGGCCATCTTTTAAGAGCTCACCTTCATGAGCCCTTTGATCTCAGAGGCGAGATGAATGAGACAGGGGACTCATAGGATGAAAAAGAGTTCCAGTTTATTATGCCATAGAACCTTGTTGATATACATTTTTGCAAGCGTGATCAGTGTGTGAACAGGAGACAATCCCCAATCACCATTCAAAGAAGCAGCTCGTGGGCATTACGTATGCATGGTATCTGCCAATGGGATGAGAGCCAACCCAGCCATGACAGCAACCCGCTCACAGGCGAGAGGCCTTGTCAAGCCATCCCTGCTCACAAACAATTTGCTGTGACTCTCAGGCTCAACCCATTCCTGTGCCATGTACCAGTGCTCCTTGCTCAACAAGGGCATTTCTGCAACATGGCAGAAAACTTATTGTGTGCCACAGGTCAAGGTGGCCTCTACTCCCTCTGAGCAGGGTCCCATACCCTAGCATGTCCCCAATTACATAATACATCATTGACTTGTGCTCTTTCCTTGGTCACCTTCCTTCCCTATTTGTCTCAAAATCTCCTCCCAGATTCCATGTCTCTTACCCTTCTAGGAATGCATTTCCTCTAAAAGCTTTGACATCAACCCCCCCCTCCTGAGTCAGGATGAGTGGTCTCTCTAAGCAGCAAATCTCCACAGACATCATCCAGTACAAAGTTTCATTTCCCTTCATAGAACATCCTTCTTCTTCACTCATGGGGGCATTTATAAGTGGTATCCCATCCTACCATCAAAATAAGGACTTCCACTTTTCTCTCCTTTGTTAATTCATCTTCCTGTACCCACTTCTCTATAGATTTTCCTCTTCCCAAGATATCATAGGTGTCATCTTCCTCTCATTGCTAGTTCTCAATTGAGCAAATACATTATATATTTTCTTTCTTTCTCCTCCTTTTCCCTTTTTCATGCATTCTTTCATTTTATGATTTATTCTGTCCCTCCATCTCTATTTTTCTTCCCCTCTCTCCCTTTCTTTCTCTCTACCTCCCTCCCTTCCTCTTTTTGTCCTCTCTCTCTCCCCTTTTCTCTCTGTCTCTGTCTCTGTCTCTGTCTCTGTCTCTGTCTCTCTCTCTCTCTCTCTCTCTCTCTCACACACACACACACACACACACACACACACACACGCACAAACTGATTTCTCCTTGGAACTGTTCTGGGAACATTTACTTGTATTATTTCTACTTTGTTAATATTTTGTTTGTTTTCTGAGATACTTATCATCCTTAAATTGCCTCTATGCATCCTGTTTTTGAGATTAATATGTTTTGTTTTTATGGAAAATGTTTTCTTTTAATATTACTGGTTGTTTTGTTTTGTTTTATTCTTTCAAATTTTCTTTTATTTCTATGCATTCACATTCACAATTAGTTGTTTTCTTTCTTTTTTTTTTTTTGGTGACTCGACTATGGGTTCATGTTTTTCTGTCAATTATTTCTGCCATAAACTCTGCTCCCACAATTCTCTTTTTTTTTAAACTACTCAGAAAACTTGAGTCTAAGCTGTTCCATGACACTAGAAGAGCGAGAGAGAGTTAGGGTGTAATGCTGTGTTTTGTTGTAAGATCATGGATAAGAAATTCTCTGGCAGATGCTGATGGGCATGTAGGAGGTGATATGAGATCAACACTAGTTCATGGAATTTTTAATCATCTTTGAGTTCTTGATGTCCTAGATAATAGAAACAAATGAAATTGTTCCAACTCTAGTACATGACTTCTCCTTTGGAGGAATTGTAAAGAAAATACCTCCATTTAATTGGCCATGTGATTAGGAAGTCATTCTAATTGTGTGTATCTGTATGTGTGTGTTTAGGTTGGGTAGGTAGGTATATATGTGTGTATATATATATATATATATATATATATATATATATATACATTAACAATTCTGTGTTCTTATTACTTCCATTATTAGTCCTAATTTTACTCTATAATTACAAGCAAAACCAATATTTTTCCAATTCCACTTTGTGACTTTTTAAATCACTAATAATATCAATAATAGGTGAGATATGAATCAAGAGATTCATAGAAGGCAGTAGAAGAAAGTTTATTTCAATTCAGAAACAAAGTTCAGAGTTTAGAAGATAATAAAAGAAAAGAATCAGTCAACAGGATCTCTATGAAGAATTCAAATGAGAGATTATTTTAGCATAGGTCTTTGTGCTTTCTGGCATATCCTGACTAAAGAGAGTTTCCTGCTACTGACTGGCAATGCTAATTTGAGGATCACTTTTGCCTTCTCTACAAGGAAGAAGCTTCCTAGTCATCACACCTCCAGTAGATTTTGAAGGTAGAGGGAAAGAAACAAGAATTTTATTAAAATCCTACTATGTGTCAGGTACTGTACTGAGCACCTTAGAAATATTGTCTCATTTGATCCTCACAACAACCTTGTGAGGTAGATGATACTATAATTCCCATTTCACAGTTGAGGAAACTTTGGCAAACAAAATCACTTGCTTATGGTCACATAGCTGATGAGTCTAAAGTTAGATTTGAACTCAGAAAATTGAATGATATAAGATTTTGAAGATAATTGCATATTCTGCTATTGAGCCCCACTTTTCACCTTGATCAACCCTGTAGCACCTCCAAAACCCAGGTCCTGAGGACATTAATGTCTTCCACTTTAGAATTGGCATTCCAGGCTGAGCAATTTTGTTTGATGGCCAGATGAGCACAGATATGCTTAGTCCATTCTATCTAACTGGCTCTTAGACCATGTTTCATATCCATCAAGCCATCCCAAAAGATGACTCCATTTGAGTCACTTTTTCATCTGCTCTGTCACTAATGTGCATCTCGTTTTCTTGTGCCTTGCTTTCCTCCTCTTGCTCTGAGGCTCAAGTCAACACTTTCTTCCAGAAAAGTAGCTTTATTTCATTGCCCAGTGGATCAATTGTCACTACCCTAACCAAAAAGGCTCTTGCCACCACTGTGTTGTCTTCCTTTATTAAAATGTAAACTCTGAGAGAGTTTATATTATTATTTTAAAACCATTTATATTTTTATCTCCAGAATTTTGTCTACTAAGCACATAATAAATGCTTCTTCATTCATTTATTCACCCAAAGTGAATGACCAAAGAAAACTTTTAAAAAATATTTATTTTCTTCTCCCTCAATTACATGTCAAAACAATATTTAATATTCATTTTTTTTAAGTTTTGAGTTCCAAATTCTATCTTTCCTTTCCTCCCATCATTCTCCCTGAGACAATAAACCATCCAATATAGGTCGTACATTTTGTGCAAAAAGACTGACAAAAAAAAGAAAGAAAAAATTGGAAAAGAGTATGCTTCATTCCATATTTAGACAATATCAATACTTTATAGGTGGATAGCATTTTTTATCATCAGGTCTATGAAATTATCTTGGATCATTGTATTACCAATAATAGGTAAGTCATTTATATTGATCATCCTATAATACTCTCCATCTCACTTCAAATTATTTCATGTAGTTCCCAAAGAAGGTTTTAAGAAAAGACTAAAGAGTAGACAGAAAGCATTGTTGCCTCTCTTCTACAGAAAACAATCTTCCCAGTTGATAATGGAACTACTACTACTATCCAGTTAAAGACCTGGAATAACATACCACTTATGCATATAATTAGCAAGTACTGGGTCATTTCCAGGATCAGTAAACAATAGACAGTAGTAGTACTTAGTGGAGAGCTGAAGAAAACAGCCTCTGGTGACTGTGAGAAACAGCAAAGGAACATAAGAAGGCCAAGCCTGGGACAAATAATTCAGAGGCCATTGATAGGAAGACTTTCCTCTCCTGCTTAGTTGGCATGGAACTAAGTGAGAAAAAAGGGAAGGGAAAGAGCTGAGTGTGAGTCCTAGAAGTTAGTGAAAGTAAATAACTTAGAAACCTGGGCTCTTTTTTCTCTTACCCTTTCACCTAATTATGTCCAATCCTGGGTCTTTTTTGGCTCTTGTTTCCAGCCATCTGTCTTTCCTAAACTCCACTCTGGCTCTGCTCCTTCCCTATGGGCCTCTCTTAAATCTCTTTCCTGTGAAGGTAGAGTCTGAGTGAAGTATAAAAGTAGAGCATTCTCTCTGACTACAGACACTGAAGAGCAAGTGGCATGCTAGCACAGCAGAAGGGTGAGCCTGAGCTCCCAGAGCTACCTTCCTCAGAGACAGAAACAGACAGAGACTCAGAGACACAAGGTATTGCCTTTAAAAAAGGCTGAGATCAAAGATTGGGGCTGGATAGGGAGTTTCTCTATGCTGAAGGGGGCAAGATGAAAAGGAGATTGGAAATAGGGTTACCCATTCAGGAAGTTAAGAGAAACTGTAGCAGAGAAGAGAAAAAAAGTTACAGGGAATTGGGAAGCACTAGAGAAACAGGAATTAGAGAGAATCTGGGGATACAGTTGTAAGAATAATAGAGGTTGAGGAATATCTAAGCACAGGGAGTTCTCCCTATAAAAAGGCTTAACTGTGAACTGGATATGAGTCAATCAAAGAGAGGGAGAGATGGAAACAGGTCAGGCTGAGATATTGGAGATTGCCCACTAGAAAACAAATCGTCCATCAGAAAGAGCAGAGTCCTACAGGGGAAGCAAAGATCACAGCCCTGGGAATGGGGCAGGATTAGCCAAGAAGGTTTGGAGATTCTGTGGATTCTGTGGGGAAAGAGGAAGAAACTGAGGCTAGTCAGTCTCCAAATCTTACCATGGTGGGAATGCTCCCTTTCTTCCAATGTATTTCTTTATAGCTAGTTATTTGCTGATTCCCCCATTCCCAATTATTTATTTTCCTTCTTCCTTTGTACCTTTTGTCTCATCCCTCCTAGCTAATATTTATCAGTCCTTGTCTGTTGTCAAGGGTTTACCAGGTCACAAAACTTTATTACTAATGGGCATTATTTTTAATTTTTATCAAAGGAAAGTTTGTTTATTTAAAAGAAGAAATAAAAATGAAATACATAAATCAACAACCATTAATCTCAAAGAGATAAGACAAAATCCCTGAAGTCAATTGTGATCTAGCAGAGCTTCTATTCCTCAAGTTCTATCCTGGACCAGATGTGCTCATGAGATTCTACCTAACTAGCTCCTAGCCCGTGCTTCATATATCTCCACCCATCCCAATGTTCATTTCTTTTTCCATTTCACAAATTCCATTTTTCAGAGGGTTAGGCCTAATTACATGAGATGAAACTGAACCTCAGAAATATCAAAAAGAACATTCCAGACAAACCTTTCATATATGGCATATCAGAGAAGAATAGAAGGTGATAGCTATTTACCCTGATGAAGATTTTCGCTAATCTAAGTAAAATCCTTTTCTGAGAGAGGAAGCCTTTTGACCTTGGGTGGAAGTGACCCTGGGATTAACCCCACTAGCTTCTACAAACCTTTTTTTTTTTTTTTTTGCTTAGGCAATTGGGGTTAAGTGACTTGCCCAGGGTCACACAGCTAGGGAATGTTAAGTGTCTGAGGTCACATTTGAACTCAGGTCCTCCTGACTTCAGGGCTGGTGGTCTATCCACTGCACCACCTAGCTGCTCGCTGCACTGTTCTTTCTTGTGTCACACTAATGTATTTATCATTGTCTACCTACCCTTGCTTCCATTCACAGGCCTTTTCTAATCACCTCAGTTGCTACTGACTTACCAACCAAGATTACTTTGTTTCTGCCTTGTATTGGACTTTTGCACTTTGTCCACATGGATTGTTTCACTTTAATCTTCAATCCCTGGTGCCTGTCACATAGTACTCACTTAACAAATGTTTATTGATTAATCGAGATGCATATTTTTTCTTTTTATATTAAAGCTTTTTATTTTTCAAAACATGTGCATGGACAATTCTTTAACATTAGCCCTTGCAAAACCTTGTGTTCCAATTCTCCTTCTCTTCCCCCACACCCTCCCCTAAACGGCAAGTAGTCCAATATAGGTTAAACATGGTAGAAATATATGTTAAATGCAATATATGTAAACATATTTATACAATTATTGAAGATGCCTATCTTTAAAAAATCAGATTCAATTGATGGGTTCCCTGTGCAGCCACATTGGTCTCCATGGGATTCTCTACTGCTCACCAGAATCATTTTTTCCCTTGTATCTTTAGAATATGATCAATGAACAATGTTATTGTTTGTCTATTCTGTGGCTTTTGAAAAAGATCTAGTCCCGAGCTCTGGGAACAGTAGGCCATCCTCCAAGTCCCAGAGACGGCACAGAGGAAAGAGGTTACAGCAGGACTCAAATGGAAGAGGAGCTGTCCAGTGGCTTTAGCTGAATCCCAGGGAGGACAGGTGTAGTTTTGAGTCAGGAGCATCACCTATTATTATCCTTTTCCTAATTAGTGGTCCGGGTTGCCTTAGAGACCAGTGGCTGCAGCGCCTCCTTTTACTATGTTCCACCAAGCATGAGATCCAGGGCTGGCTGCAGAGGCCCAGATGCTCAGGACCCTGGAGCAGCCAGCAGGCTCCCAAAAAATCCAATTCCACCCCGACACTACTGCCACCACTGCCATCCCAAGATGGCCCCATTGTATCCCATGGTGGGAGTGGAGAGGAATTTCATTGTCACTTCTGGGTACTAATTCATATAAAACCTTCCCTTGTAACAAAGTAGTACAACTAAGCAAAGCAAATTTACTCTTTTCTAATTATTTATTCATTACAGTTTCTAAATGGGTCTACTTCACTTGATAATATAACACCCCTCCATTGAAGGGATTTATTACAATGATTTGAATTATGACTGTAAGTGTAGTTTTCCATAATATTATTATAGTTATTGTGTCTTTTGCTTTTGCTCACTTCATTATGTATCATTTCAAACAACTGGAATCCCTCATTTTTATAATTTCTTATAAGAAAATAATGTTTCACTAAATTTATACAGTACAATTCAGTCACTTTCTAATAAATATGAATATACTTTGTTTCCAGGAATTTTTTTCTTTTGTTTTGGTTTTGCTGCCATTTAAATACTGCTATACATATTTAGGTATATATAGGTTTTTTCCATCTATCTTTAAACTTGCTTGGGTTATATGCCAGAAACTCTTATGGCTATGTCAAAGGGCATGAACTACTTAGTCACTTTTTTATCCTAATTCCAAATTGGAACAATTTACAAATATTATTAGGCTTAATTTTTAAAGATATTTGTATGCTTTCACATGTAATACTTTGTTTTTAAAATATTAAGCCAAACCAATCATATTTTCAAATAAAAGATTTCTGATTTAGTGAATAAGTTATTTAGATAAGAATAAGACAAGATTTAATTCAACTAAAACAAGGATCTCAATCTCACCACAAGGGAAATTCTTTGAAGTTTCTGAGGAAGCAAGCTGGAAATCAAGAATTGTTGAAGCATTGATTCTTCTATATGTCTGCTGTTTCCCAAAATCTTTTCTCTTGTCTCTCCCCAAAAAAAGTCAAAAACCATGTGTCTCTGCAAGAATACAAATGGCAAAAACAACTAGACAGGTACAAAGATCTGTTTATAATAAGCCATATACACAGCTGCACAAAATTTCCCTCAACATATTTCAATAAAGAGGACGCTCTAATGACCCTGTTGGCACACACTTAATGAACAACTGAGAAACTCTGGGTTCTTTAGGGAAAGATTGCCTTGATCTGATGACAAGTTAGCCTCATAAGACCTGCTTATTTACTCTGACTCAGTGATTATGAACATTGACACCAGTTGAGTTGTGACCCTTTTCATTGGTGATAAACAAGATGGTATTAGAGAGAAAGAAAAGGATTCTCTTGACTCCCTGGGGCTGATACATATCCCAGAACAAAGTGTTTGCCAAAGGTTGTCAGATTCAAGGGTCATCTACTTATTGATAGCTAACTGTAACAATTTAACCTTTGTCCCAAGGGAGAAAAAATCTAGATTAATTATTTCACCATAGCACACACCATTTAGGTTCATAAAACCCTGAAAGAAATGTCTTCAGTTATCAATCAATTTAAAAAACAAACCACTAAGGGCCTACTATGTTCCAGGCACTGTACTAAGCTAAAGGTAATCTTTATTAAGGTGATCCTATTCCCATGGGTTTTCTTCTCCTTACTTCTAATCCCCTCTCCTATTTCTTACCTTTTCCCTTTTGAAGTTTTGCTTAATAATTATTTTTCCTTTCCTATTCTTATCTAATTCTTTAATTTTTCCTCTTTTTTCCTTTCTCACTTAGTTAAATAGAATCCTCTTTCTGCTGCTACCTTCAGCTTGTTCTATTCAATAGGAATTTTTGGTTTTTAATTTCATTTTCTGAATCTCTTTCCAGAAAATATTTTTCTTCATTCTCTTCACTATCCATTCTATTCTTGTTTCTACTCTAAATCCTAGTCTCTGGTTCATAATCCTTGTATTTATCTTGTCTCTTTCTACTTGCTATATTCCACATGGAATTAAAACTTTCAAAGTATCCAATTTGGGCTCTCCCCTCCAAATAGTTTCTGCCAATGTCATGGACAGTTTGCCCCTTCTCAACCCCCTTTTTCAGTGGATGAGAGGAAATGCCTCTCATCCCCCCAAAAATGCCAGTTCTTATAGATGATAGACTCCTACTGAGTCAGGATGAGTGGTCTCTCTAAGTAACAAATACCTACCAACAACACCCAGGGCAAGGTCCCCACTTCCCCTCCCAGAATATCACTCTTCACCCACAGAAGCATTCATCAGCAACACCCTATCCTACCATCAAAATAAGGATTTCCACTTTTCTTTCCTTTACTAATTCATCTTCCTAACTCCTCACCCAATTCTCTATATCCCAAGATATCGCAAGACATCACAAGACATCTTCCTCTTATTGCTAGCTTTCAACTTGAGCAAGACATTATATATTCTCTCTCTCCTCCCTTCCCCTTTTTTGCAGTCTTTCATTTTTTAATTTTTTCTCTTTCTCTCTCTTTCACACACATGCACACACTCACACACACACACACACACACACACACACACACACAAATTGATTCACCTTGAAGTTGTTTTTCAGTTGTTTCAATTATGTCCAACTCTTCATGACCCCATTTCAGGTTTTCTTAGTCAATTTACTGGAGTGGTTTGCCATTTCTTTCTCCAATTCATTTTACAAATGAGGAAATTGAGGCAAACTTTGGTGAATAAGCCAAGAATTCAGGTTTTTTCTTCTGTCGATTATTTCTGCTGCACTAGCCCAATGTCACATAGCTAGTAAGTGTCTGGGGTCAGATTTGAAATCAGGAAGATGAGACTTCCTGACTCCAGGATCAGTACTATATCCAGGCAAGATTCCAAAAGATTCAGTACATAATGTCTGAGACCCAACTCTATACTATTATCAGCATCTAATATCTAGTTTGACTCCCGTTTGCTTATGCATATAAGAATGAAGTCTCTTAATAAACTCTCTACTGTCACTGTTGCTGTTGCTCTTTTTGTCCTTGGCTACTTCATTCATTTATTCCTTCTACATTTCTATTATCTAGACTATTGAAGAAACAAATAATCTCTTTAGGTAAGGTTTTCTAAGACTGTTTCACAAGTCTCTTTACTATTGAAGTTGATTATTTTTATTCCTGATTAAGCTTAGATTTTCAGGGTATTTCACTTTAGGCTACATTTTGAGCTTTATTACTCTTTGAAACACATTATTTCATTCTCTCTTCCTTTATCTATTGGGTGTAGAATAATCTTGCTATTCAAATTTCTTTTCCATTTTATTAAAAACTTTCCTCCCAGTTATTTGTGTAATTTGTTGCTTCTGAATGAAAATGTCAGATTTAAACACTTGAAGTTTTCAGCATTCATTTTTTCCTTGAAAGAGTATATGGATTCTTGTTATTAATTGTATGGGGGGGGTGTTTGGAAGTTCTGGGCTCTTTTGTTATTTCTTACATTAGGTTCACATTTTTCAGGTACTTAGGGACTTTATTAGTTAGTTGTTGGGGGGGGTATTTATTTTTTTCTGAGATACTTATCATTATTAGATTGCCTCTGTACATACTGTCTACTATGTGAGAGGCACTGTACTGAGCACCTTAGAAATATTATCTCATTTGATCCTCACAACAACCCTGTGAGGTAGATGATACTATTATTCCCATTTTATAGTTGAGGAAACTAAGGCAAACAAAAGTTAAATCACTTGCTTATGCTCACATATTTGGTAAGAGTGTGAGATTAGATTTGAACTCAGAAAATTGAATGGTACAAGATTCTGAAGATAATTGCATGTTCTGCTTCTCACCCTGACCAGCACTGCAGCACCTCCATAACCCAGGTCCTGGGGACATTAATATCTTCCCTTTAAAACTGGCATTCTAAAACTGAGCAATTTTGTTTCACGACCAGATGAACACAGATGTGCTTAGTCCATTCTATCTAACTGGCTCTTAGACATGCTTCATATCCATCGAGCCATCCCAAATGTCCATTTGAGTCATCTTTTCATCAGCTCTATCACTAATGTGCATCTCGTTTTCTTGTGCCTTGCTTTCCTCCTCTTGCTCTAAGACTCAAGTCAACACTTTCTTCCAGAAAGGGAGCTTCATTTGGTTGCCCAGTAGATCAGTTGTCACAAAAAGGCTCTTGGCCACCACTGTGTTGTCTTCCTTTATTAAAATGAAAACTCTGAGAGAGCAAGGACTCCAACCATTTATATTTTTATCTCCAGAATTTTGTCTACTAAGCACATAAAAAATGCTTCTTCATTCATTCTCACACTCAAAGTGAATGACCAAGAAGGCTTTTTAAAATATGTTTTCTTCTCCCTCAATTACCTGTCAAAACAATATTTAATATTCATTTTTTTAAGTTTTGAGTTCCAAATTCTATCTTTCCTTCCCTCCCATCATTCTCCCTAAGACAATAAACCATCTGATATAGGTAATATATTTTGTGCAAAAAGACTCTGACCAAAAAAAAAAAAGAAAGAAAGAAAAAAGTGGGAAAGAGTATGCTTCATTCTATATTCAGACAATATCAATTCTTTCTCTATAGGTGGATAGCATTTTTTATCATCAGGCCTATGGAATTTTCTTAGATCATTGTATTACTAATAATAACTAAATCATTTATATTGATCATCCTATAATACTCCTCCTTCATCTTACTTCACTTTATTTCATGTAGTTCCCAAAGAAGGTTTTAAGAAAAGACTAAAGAGTAGACAGAAAGTATTGTGGGCTCTTACTTCTACAGAAGAAACAATCTTCCCAGTTGATAATGGAACTACTACTACTATCCAGTTAAAGACCTGGAATAACATACCACTTATGCATATAATTAGCAAGTACTGGGTCATTTCCAGGATCAGTAAACAATAGACAGTAGTAGTACTTAGTGGAGAGCTGAAGAAAACAGCCTCTGGTGACTGTGAGAAACAGCAAAGGAACATAAGAAGGCCAAGCCTGGGACAAATAATTCAGAGGCCATTGATAGGAAGACTTTCCTCTCCTGCTTAGTTGGCATGGAACTAAGTGAGAAAGAAGGGAAGGGAAAGAGCTGAGTGTGAGTCCTAGAAGTTAGTGAAAGTAAATAATTTAGAAACCTGGGCTCTTTTTTCTCTTACCCTTTCACCTAATTCATCCAAACCTGGGTCTTTTTTGGCTCTTGCTTCCAGCCATCTGTCTTTCCCAGGCTCCACTCTGGCTCTGCTCCTTCCCTATGGGCCTCTCTTAAATCTCTTTCCTGTGAAGGTAGAGTCTGAGTGAAGTACAAAAGTAGAGCATTCTCTCTAAGACACTGAAAAGCAAGTGGCATCCTAGCACAGCAGAAGGTGAGCCTGAGCTCCCAGAGCTACCTTCCTCAGAGACAGAAACAGACAGAGACTCAGAGACACAAGGTATTGCCTTTAAAAAAGGCTGGATAGGGAGTTTCTCTATGCTGTAGAGGACAAGATGAAAAGGAGATTGGGAATGGGGCTACCCATTCAGGAAGCTAAGAGAAACTGTAGCAGAGAAGAGAAAAAATTAGAGGGAATTGGGAGGTACTAGAGAAACAGGAATTAGAGAGATCTGGGGATACAGTTGTAAGGAGAATGAAGGTTGAGGAATATCTGAGCACAGGGAGTTCTCCTTATAAAAAGGCTTAACTGTGAACTGGATATGAGTCAATCAAAGAGAGGGAGAGATGGAAACAGGTCAGGCTGAGATATTGGAGATTGCCCACTAGAAAACAAATTGTCCATCAGAAAGAAGGAGCAGAAAGAAGGGTAAGCAAAGATTGCAGCCCTGGTAATGTCTATTGTCAAACGTTTACCAGGTCACAAAACTTTATTACTAATGGGCATTATTTTTTAATTTTTATCAAAGGAAAATTTTGTTTATTAAAAAGAGAAGAAATAAAAATGAAATACATAAATCAGCAACCATTAGTCTCAAAAAAATAGACAAAATGCCTGAAGTCAATTATGATCTTTAGTGCAAGAACCTCTCTAGCATAGGTTCTATTGCTCAAGTTTTATCTTGGACCAGATGTGCTCATGACATTCTACCTAACTAGCTCCTAGGCCGTGCTTTATATATCATCCACCTATCCCAATATTCATTTCTTTTTCCATTTCACAAATTCTGTTTTTCAGGGAGTTGTTTTCTTTTTCCATTTTGTCAAATATATTTTCTTAGGAGTTATATGCTTTGTCCATTTCATTAAGTCTATTTTGTAATGAATTTTCTTCAGATAATTTCTGTGTTTCCTTTTCCAAACCTTCTTGCAAAGTTCTCATTTCCTTTCCCCATTTTTCTTCTAGCTTTCTTGTAAGATACTTTTTAATTTCTTCTAGGAGAGCCTTTTGTGATGGGGACCAATTTATATCACCCTTTGGGGCTTAATCTGGAGACAATTTGTTTTTAGTCTCCTTAGGGTTTGAAATCTGTTCTTCTCTTTCACCATAAAAATTATCTACCATCAGACTTCTTTTTGTTTTTTTACTCATTTTCTTAAAGTTGAGGTCTGCTTTTAGGAAAAGGGAGATTGTCCAAACTTCCTCTACAAGAAGCAGTGGCTGCACCAAGTCAGTGCTGACTGACTTCTGGTGCTCAGTGGGAATGGCCAGGTCTCAAGAAATTCTGACATTTCAGGGTTCACTATTTACCTTTTGTGTTTGTGTTGGATGATTTATAATTTCTCTGCTGATCTACTAACTTGCAACTAGGGCAGGGTAACCAACACTGTTGTATATTCCTCCCCTTAAGTGCATGGAGCCCACACCATCCCAGGACTGTGCGCTGCCTGCACTGGTGTCTGTGCTAGTCCTGCTTGTGCTTGGCCCACTTCCCTCTGTGCCCGATTGAAACAGATCTTTTTTCTGAAGATCTTCAAAATTATCTGCTGCTGGTAATTTGTCACACTCCAAATATTTGTGGGTTCTGCCAATCCAGAGCTAATTCAGAGGCTGGATTTGCTAGTTAGTCTGAGGGTTGTGGGAAGAGGTCAGAAAGAAATGTGTGTCCTCTCCACTATCTTCATCCTAATATTCATTCTAGCCACCTTCTCATCTGTTCTGTCACCAATGTGCATCTCCTTTTCTTTTGCCTTATTCTTCTTCCTCTCTAAGCTGAGGATCAAGCCAACACTGCCATTTCTTCCAGAAAGGAAGCTTCATTTAGTTGTCCAAGGGATCAGTTGTCACTGCCTTAATCAAAAATGCCCTTGACTAACAGTGTATTGTCTTTCTTTATCAAAACATAAGCTCTACTATGCTCAAAAAGTTATCAAACTGTGCATACCCTTTGACCCAGCAGCATTTTTATTGGGCTTATATACCAAAGAAATCATAAAAGAAGGAAAGGGCCCCACATGTGCAAGAATGTTTGTGGCAGCTCTTTTTGTAGTGGCTAGAAACTGGAAACTGAATGGATGCCCATCAATTGGAGAGTGGCTGAATAAATTATGGTATATGTATGTTACGGAATATTATTGTTCTGTAAGAAACGACCAGCAGGATGACTTCAGAGAGGCCTGGAGAGACTTGCATGAACTGATGCTGAGTGAAGTGAGCAGAACCAGGAGATCATTATACACGGCAACAACAAGACTATATGATGATCAATTCTGATGGACGTGGCTCTCTTCAACAATGAAATGCTTCAAACCACTTCCAATTGTTCACTGAAGAAAGCCATATACACCCAGAGAAAGGGATGTGAAATGTGGACCACAACATATCATTTTCATGCTCTCTATTGATGTTTGCTTGCATTGTATTTCCTTTTTCTGATTATTTTTTCTTGTAGATACGATTTTTCCTGCACAAAAATGATGGGTGGAAATATGCATACATGATTTCGATTTGTCAAGTATTTTAACATAATTAACATGTAGTGGATATCCTACCATCTAGGGGAGGGGTGGGGAGTGGGGGGGGGGAAATTTGTAACAGAAAGCTTTGTAAGGGTTAATGTTGAAGAATTACTCATACATATGTTTTGCAAATAAAAAGTATTAATAAAATAAAAAAATAAAATTAAAATAAATTTAAAAAAAAAACATAAGCTCCAGAAGAGCTTACACTTTTTATCTCCAGAATTTTGTCCGATATTTATTAAGTACATAATAAATTCTTCATTCATTCACCCAAACTGAGGCACAAAATAATTTTAAATAATATTTTCTTCTCTCCCAATTACATGTTGAAACAATTTTTAATATTCATTGAGGTTTTTTTAACTTTTGAGTTGCAAATTATATCTCTCCCTCCTTTCTTGAGCCCTCCCTGATACAATAAGCAATCTGATATATATTATACATGCACAAACAAGTAAAATATTTTTATATTAGTCATTTTGTACAGGAAGACTGGCCAAAAAAAAGAAAAGAAAGAAAACAGTGGAAAATATTATGCTTCAGTCTGTTTTTCATTGGTTCTTTCTCTGAAAGTGGATAGTCACATGGGATTGTCCTGTATTATTGTATTGCTGAGAATAACTAAGCCATTCACATTGATCATTCTATAATATTGCTGTTACTGCAAAATGTTGTCTTGGTTCTGCTCACTTTGCTATGTTTTGGTTCAGAAGTAACATCCCTCCCAGTGGATAGTGGAGATAAATAAAAGACCTGGAACCACAGTATCCCTTATGGATATGTTTATCAGGTATTGAGTTATTTCCAGAGTTAATAAACAACAGAGAGATCAATGTTTAGTGGAGAGCTGAAGAAAACAGTCTCTGGTGAGTGTGGGAGACAACAAAGAAGATAAGAAGGTCAAGCCTGAGAAAAATGACTCAGGAGACATTGCCAGGAAAACTTTCCTCTCCTGCTTAGCTGGTGCAGGGTTGAGTGGCAAACAAAGGAAAGGGAAGAGCTGGGAGGGAGGCCTAGAAATTAGTGAAAGTAAATAACTTAGAAACCTGTGTTCTTTTATCTCTTACCCTTTCACCTAATAATACCCAACCCTGTGTCTTTTGGCTCTTTTCTTCAACCACCACCCTTACCCAGTCTCCACCCTGGCTCTGCTCCTTCCCTGGGGGCCTCTCTTAGTCTCTCTTATGAAGGTGGAGTTTGAGTGAAGTATAAAAGTACAGCATTCTTTCTAACTATAGACAACAGTGAAGAGCAAGTGGAATCCCAGCACAGCAGAAGTCTGAGCCGGAGTTACCAGAGTTACGTTCCTCAGAGACAGAGAGAGAGAAAGACCCAGAGACACAAGGTATTGCCTAAAAAGAAAAGTTGAGGTCAAAGAGTGGGACTGGATAGGGAGTCCCTCTAAGCTGTAGGGGGCAAGATGAAAAAAGAGATTGGAGATGGGGACAAGTACAAGAAACTGAGAGAAGCTGTGGCAGAGGAGAGAATAAGAGTTGGAAGGACTTGGGAAACACTAGAGAAGGAGGAATTGGAGAGAACTAGGAGAGACAGTTGCAAGGAGAATGGAGGATGGAGAAAATCTGAGCACAAGGAATTTTCCCTGTAAAAAAGTTAACTGTGACCATAGAGACAGGTCAGGCTGGAATGTTGGGGATTGCCAACTAGAAAACAAATTGGTCATCAGAAAGAAGGATCAGAATCCTATAGGGGAAGCGAGGATCACAGACCTGGAAATGGGACAGGATTATCCAAGGAGGAAGCTTGGAGATTCTGTGGGTTCTGTGGGGAAAGAAGAAGAAACTGAGGCTGGTCAGTCTCCAAATCTTACCATGATGGGAATGCTCCCTCTGTTCTATTATTATTCTTTATCTCTAATCACTTGCTGATCCCCAATTCCGATTCTTTATTTTCCTTCTTCTTTTGTACCTTTTGTCTCATCACTTCTAGCTAATATTTATCATCATTGTCTATGTCAAGGTTTACCAAGTCACAAAACTTACTCATGGGCATTATTCTTTTTAATTTTAATCAAAAGAAAGTTTTATTCATAAGTAGGAAAAATAAAACTGAAATACATGAATCAGCAACCATTAGTCCCAAAGAAATAGGTAAATCTCTAAACTCATTTATGGTCTTGAGTGCAAGGATTTTCTCCATCCTCCATTCTTCTTGCAACTGTATCTCCTAGTTCTCTCCAATTCCTAGTTCTCTAGTGTTTCCCAAGTCCTTCCAACTCTTATTCTCTCCTCTGCCACAGCTCCTCTCAGTTTCTTATACTTGTCCCCATCTCCAATCTCTTTTTTCATCTTGCCCCCTACAGCTTAGAGGGACTCCCTATCCAGTCCCAATCTTTGACCTCAACTTTTCTTTTTAGGCAATACCTTATGTCTCTGGGTCTTTGTCTATCTCTGTCTCTGAAGAACATGACTCTGGTAGCTCAGGCTCACACTTCTGCTGTGTTATTTTCTTTGATTTTTTTTTTCAAATGAAAGTGAAATAGGAAAAACTAGATAAAGAAATGAAAGAAAAGGAAGAAAGTTATGAAAAGATAATCCACAACTTGCTTAAAGAGGCAAAAAAATCAAATAAAATAACACCTTAAAAAAGCAAATTGGGGGTCAGCTAGGTGGCACAGTGGTTAGAGCACCAGCCCTGAAGTCAGGAGGACCTGAGTTCAAATCTGGTCTCAGACACTTAACATTCCCTAGCTGTGTGACCCTGGGCAAGTCACTTAACCCCAATTGCCTCAGCAAAAAGCAAAAAAAAAAAAAAAAAAAGCAAATTGGCCTAATGACAAAAGACAAAAATTAACTTTAAAAGAATTCTTTAAAAAGCAAAATAAGATAACTGGAAAAGGAGGTATAAAAATTCACTAAAAATAAAAACTCCTTAAAAAAACAGAATTGGCCAAATGGGAAAAGAGATACAAAAGTTGATTGGAGAAAATTATTCCTTAAAAATAAGAATTAGGTAACTGGAAGCTAATGACTCCATAAGACTTCAAGAAACAAAGTCAAAAAAATGAAAAATAGAAGAAAATGTGAAATATCTGATTAAAAACAACTGATG
This sequence comes from Myrmecobius fasciatus, assembly GCA_023553655.1. Taxonomy (NCBI): domain Eukaryota; kingdom Metazoa; phylum Chordata; class Mammalia; order Dasyuromorphia; family Myrmecobiidae; genus Myrmecobius; species Myrmecobius fasciatus. The sequence continues at coordinate 65,050 of JAJPUD010002372.1, forward strand.
TAGAAAATTAATCAAGAAAAGATCATTTAAGAATTATAAGATGTGGGGCAGCTAAGTGGCTCAATGGTTGGAGTACCAGCCCTGAAGTCAGAAGGACCTGAGTTCAAATCTGGTCTCAGACACTTCCTAGCTGTGTGGCCCTGGGCAAGTCACTTAACCCCAATTGCCTCAGCAAAAAAAAGAATTATAAGATGCACTGAAAGCCATTATCCAAAAAAAAAAAAAGAACCTAGACATCATATTTCTAGAAGTTATACAAAAAAAAGAAATGGTTTCAGAAAAACTTGGGAAAATCTGCATTAACTGGTACAAAGTAAAATGAGAAAAACCAGAATATCATTGCATACAGAGGCAGCAATATTTTAATGATGATCAACTGGGATCAATAAAATGATTCAAGACAATTACAAAGGACTCACAATGAAAAAATGCCATACTTCTCCAGAGAGAAAATTGATGAGTTTTAAGTGTAAATTGAAGTATAACCTAGCTTTATTGTTGCTTGAGAAATGGCTAATATGGAAATAAGCTTTGCATTATTTCACATGTGTAATTGATATTGTGCTTGCCTTCTCGTAAGTGAAGAAGGAATGAAAGGGAGGGAGAGTATTTGGAACTCAAAATTTAAAAAGAAAAGAATATTAAAAATAAATAAATAATGATTTTTTAAAAATTTTTCATCTTCTTCGGCTTTTTACAATTCTCAAAATCCTTCAAATCATCCTCATAGTAAATTAATAATAAAAAACTGCAGGTGTTTTCAGGTCTGTGTGATATAATTTATTTTAACTTGATGACCTTAACTTATTGAAGGTAGATGTTCTTATCTCTTAGATTTCCATTCCCTCTTAACTATTTTTGTTTTATTCTGTCCAGTCCAACAATTAGTTTCTTTGAAATATAAAACAAAAGCAACAACAAAAAAGACTAAGTAGTTCATCTATCTTACCATTGTCCTCTATTATCATCCCACAGGCCCTGAACAATGATTTTTAGTCCTTCTTTGACCTTCCTATTGCCTCCAACTAACTAAAAAGTCCCTTTTGATTATTTTTGCCATCCAGCAAAAGTCTTAGTTCATTCTGGGATTTATCACTCCTGGCAATATTTTTTTTTCCTGAGGCAATTGGGGTTGTGATTTGCCCCAGGGTCACACAGCTAGGAAGTGTTGTCTGAGGTTAGATTTGAACTGGGCTGGTGCTCTATCTACTGAGCCATCTAGCTGCCCCCTATTGGCAACATTTTGATAGTTTTTTGCCATACCTTTGTAATCTAACCTTATTTCCCTTTTCTACCTAAAGCTTTTAAAATTTAAGTTGGTTGATGTGTTCTCTATATGACTTCTCATTTTCTTTCTCATCAGAGAATTTCTGTTTGTATCTTCAGAATGTGATCATTGAGAGTTTTCTCTTCCCTTGTTAGCCAACTCTAACCAAAATTATTAGGTAATTGAATTTTACTGAAGCTTTCTCTAAATCCTTTGTAATTCACCCTCTCAAAGTCTAGATTAGTGCTTCTTAAACTTTTTTCACTGGCAAGTCCTTTTTACCCAAGAAATTTTTATGTGATACCAGGTACACAGGTATATAAAACACACATACAAATCAAACATTTACTGACAATCATAATTTCATGACTCTCAGATTCAGTTTGGTGATCCCACATGGGGTCACAACCCACAGTTTAAGAATGTTTGGTCTAGATTATGTAGCAGATTGTACCTGCCTTAATTTTCCTTCTAGCATTGTGCAGCCCCTTGCTCCCAAGATTCCCATAATTTCTATTTCAGGAACTACTTCTTCCTCATTTGTCAAAATCAGGCTCAGAGAAGAAATTTTCCTTGTTATTACCCCTATCTTTTGAAGGTAGCATTTACAATCAGCATTTATACATCACTTTAAGCAAAGTGCTTTTGCTTTCCTCCCACTTATGTGTATATATATATATATATATATATATACATTTCCTCCCACTTATACATATTATAATATCATGCTTTATAATTTTGCTTTCCTCTCACTTTGGGTTCTTGGATTGACTAAAATGGACATGTTCTTAATAATCAGAACCATTTTTTATCTATTCTTTCTCTTGAAAATTACACACCCTTCCAAAGCCAAATTCCTGTGACAATTTCTAATCCATGAAGTCTAAATAAAATTTGTTTCCTTGCTTTATAAATTCCTCTCTAAGCCGTTTATTTCTTATTTATTTGTGAATTCACATATATAAATACAAAAACTTTATTGATAGCTTCCTTAGAACTTGCTTCCTATAGATTATTGGTCTCCTGCTCAACTACTATTCTTCCCATGTTGTACCAGATAGTCTATATAGATCCAGCTATGGAACTCTTCTTCCTTGTCTTCTTCCCTTCTCACTTTAAAAACCTTCTTCAAGTACCACAAGCTTGCAATACAGCCCATTGCTTATTATCAATGAATGCTCAATTATCCCGTGTCAATGTGATTTATTCCATTTATGATAAATTTTATAGTCTCTCTGTGACCCTTTCCCATGTCAGGAAACCTGCTCCATTTAAATCACAGATAATTTTTGTCCTTTTTCTTTTTTGCTTTTTTGCTTTTTTGCTTTTTGCTGAGGCAATTGAGGTTAACTGACTTGCCCGGGGCCACATAGCTAGGGAATGTTAAGTGTCTGAGACCAGATTTGAACTCAGGTCCTCCTGATTTCAGGGCTGGTGCTCTATCCACTGGGCCACCTAGCTGCCCCATTTTAGTATTTTTTTAAAGACTCACTGGTTGGTCCATATAGTCAAAGCTATGGCTTTTCCAGTAGCAATGTATGGCTATAAGAATTGGACAATAAGAAAAGAATATCATTACACAATTGACACTTTCAAATTGTGGTATTGGAGAAGATTTTTGAAAGTTCCTTGGACAACAAAAAGATCAAATTGGTCAATATTTAAATAAATTAATTTAGACTACTTATTGGAAGGACAAATACCAAAGATGAAACTTAAATACTTTGGCCACATAAAGAAAAGGCAGGATTCATTGAAAAAGACCCTAATATCGGGAATGATTGAAGGAGAAAGAAAAAGGGATGGTAGAGGATAAGATGAAAATATAGTGTCATGGAAACAATGAATGTGAATTTGGATAGGCCTCCAGAGATAGTGGGGGCTAGAAAGGCCTGGTAAGCTATAATTCATAAAACCACAAAGCGTCAGACATGAGTGAATAACTAAATAATAACAATAAAACTACTTCTGATACACAAATCAACATCCATGATATTTCTTTAGTGCCTCTGATGGATTTGGAGTTGGTGGGACCACCATTCCATCTCTTGTGTCATTGACTACACAGCAGGCAATTCAGGGCATCCCAAACTCATGGCTCAGCATGTTGATCTACATTACTTCATTTTCTCAGAGTTCAATGGTACACAATGAATTTTCTTAATTCCTAATTTTCCCTCTTTCATGGTACTACTCTGGGGGAGATATACATATTTTGAGATTCAGTAAAGTAATAATACCATTGTCCAGAAACTCCTTCTGGAACTTTTCCAGACCTTTCTAGGAATGGTTGGGGGTCCAAGAGTTGTGTATTTCTGTATTTCTCTGGGCATATTCCATTCATTCTATGAAAACCCAGTTGACTTAGGGCTCAGTTTCCTTTTCAAGTAATATTTTACTTCTTCACACCCTAAGACGTTTCTAGATTCACTAGGGTCATTGATGACTCAGTGAGCCAACACATGAAATGCTGGATAGTAGAGAACCAACATGGAAATTTCAAGCCCTGCCTTCTATTCTCTTACAAGCTTCTGTGTCAACAGAATAAACGGCCTGGGTATTCAGGTACAAGTGCATTTTATCCTTCAGCTTACTGTTTACAATGCTTAGTGAATATGCCCAAGAGACCTGAGTTTATCCCAGTCAAAGCAGACAGTCTAGAATTATCAATTGGGTCTGGCTACACTAAAGAAAATGTACACACTTCTTCCCTAGCACAATTCTCCCTTCACTAATTCCTAATGCTTGTCCCTTGTACTGTAGTTTCTGATGAACCAGGAATTGATTCTCTTTGTTGATACAATGCACCCACACTGAGAAAAAGAAAATAGCCCTTCCTCATGGGTTTTTCTAGTTGAATTCTAAGAACTTGCCTTCTTGATTCTTGAGTTTAGATTTCTCCCTATATCCCACTCCATCCCAGAGAATTATAACAGTCCTTATAATGAAGATTTCATTTTTAAAAAGGGGAGGGAATTAGAAAAAACCCATCAATATATCCAAAAATATTAATTTTAGATTTATGCTTTTACACAATCGATTTTTTACCCCCTATCTGTGGACAAAGAAACAAAGGGTCAAAGCATCTTCTTTCTTTTGGGCCAAGCTGATTTTAAAATAACTTTACAACATTTAGTCTTATTGTTTTGTGGTGATTATTCTTTGTATTTATTTTGTTGTAGTTTTGTATGCTATTTCCTTAGTCCTGCTCACATCATTCTGTATCAGTTCATGTTAGTTACCAATTCTTCTCTGTATTTATAATATTCAGTGTGTCTTATGACAGAATAATATGTCATTGCATTCATGTACCACCCTTTATTTAGCCAATTCCCCAAATAATGGACATCCATTTACTTTGTTTCCAGTTCTCTGCTACCACAAAAAAAAAAATACTGTTACAAATATTTTGGTAGGTATGGAGACTTTCTTTTTAATAGTTACTTCCTTGGTGGTATATGCATAGTGGTAAAATCTATCAGTGTTACGGACATTTTAGCCATGTTATTTACATAATTTCAAATTGTTTTCCAAAATAGTGGGAATAATTTTAAGCTCATCAAAATTGCATTTATGTTCCTCATGCTCAGCTTAACCATTGAGGTCAAACTCAAATTTCATTGAGACCACTAAATCATAAATGAGGATTCCTGCAGGAGCATTTTGACTTAGAAAATTATGCATAAATGTTATCTATAGTTTTTCTGGTATTTTCATTTGTTTTGTTGAGCATTTCCTAATTTCATTTTAATGTGTTTCTGGCTACATTCTAGACATTTCTGCTGTACAAAATTCCACTAATATTGATTATTCTCATCTTTCCATTTCTTTACCAATGAACTGCTTGTGAGATGAAACCTTAGGGTTCCTTTTATTTGCATTTTATTTCTTTTTAGTGATTTGGGTTCTTTTTCATGTAGTTATTTAATAGTTTGACATTCTTTTGTGAACAGTTTTCTTTTTTTAAATATTTTTTCTATTGGGGAATGAATGATTTGGAGTCATAAATTTATATTAATTGTCTATACATCTTTCCTATATAAACCTGTATCTGCGATATTTGATACAAGGATTTTTCCAATCAACTACTATCCTTCTTATCTCAGATGCATTCATTTTGTTTGTGCAAAATCTTTCTCATTTTATATCATGAAAAAAGATTTTTTCCTTTTAAATTACATGGCAGTTTTTTGATGATACATACATATATTTATTTGTGGTAGCCATTTGAGGGGAGGAAGCAAAAATAAAAAGAAATTTACATACCAACTTTATTATATATTTTAAATTAATAGCAAGCTATACACAATAGATTTGCAGTTTTATGTGTAATCATCTTTTTAAATTTATACTATGTAATGAAAATGCTTGTTTTATTGCATAAAATTTAAAATAAATTTTATAAAATTTAAAAGGAAAATGGAATAAAATATTTCAAAAGACCAAAGACAAAAGTCTATAACCAAAAAGACCTTAGACAGAAAATTGGATATAACTCAATAAGAAAAGGAAATGGACCTTCAATTTTAAAAAATGAACTTTCAAACTTTTTGATGGAAAAAAAACTAAACCAGAATAGGAATTTTGAAATACAGATATAAGAGTAAAGAAAAAATAAAAGGTAAATATAAAATTTAAAAAATAAAGCTTACCATTATCTTTAAAAAATAGAACAGGTTTTGAGATATAGGATGATATAGCAGTAGTGGAAAAGGTCAAAGTCTAATGTGTTGTATGGTATATCGTCAGAGAACAATTGTAACATATCATAAACATCTTCACAGAATCACAAAATCTTAAAGACTGAAGGGACCTAAAAAACCTTGTCATCTACCTTGCAATTGACCAAGCATCTTTTCTGAAAATTGCTCAATATTCATCCAATCTTGAATGAATGAAGCATTTACTAAATAGTAACTATGTGCACAGAACTCCGCTAAGTACTTGACATACAAACAGAAATAATCTTTTTCAAGGAGCTGACATCCTAATTGGGAAGATAACCCATATGCAAACTTACAGCTACAAGTTAGATAAAGAGATTCTATGGCATAAGGACAAAGTAGATGATAATGCTTGTTATTTAATGCCATTTTCACTAATAAAATTATAACCAATTTTTTTCCAATGGGGGGAACTCACTATCTCCTGAAGCTGCCCTATTACCCACTTGTTGAACATATCTAATTCTTTACATGTTATTGTTTATATCAAGCTTTCAAGGAGCTTACTTTTTACTAGGGTAGGGATAGGGGTATTAGAAATATGCCAGGATAAAAAGGACTCAGGAGTGGATGATGTTAAGTTACTTTATGGTTTTTGCAAGAAACCCAGTTCCTGGGTATGTCTCTGTTTATAGACTTGGTATGAACCTTTTATTTCCTGTCCTGAAGGGAGGAATTAATATTAATCAGTTCATTAAGTGTGTGCATTCAATGCTTGCATTTATCTTTAATTCACTTCTTGTTTTGGAGGTAATTTTTTGTCATCTTATCAATTCAGCAGTTCAATATCGTTTTGTACAACTAACCCAGTCAGCTGAGGAGACCTTTCTCTAAGTTCTTGGTCCTCATACATAAATACAATTCTATAAGTTGCTCTCAGGGTTATGACACATATATGGATAGGTATATTCCCAGGTAAGGAGTTAAGATAGTAAGGAAGATCTTGAGCAAAAGACTCTAGGAAATTCTGAAGAGAGAAAGCAGCTAAAACCAAAGGAATCAGGAAAGGTTTCATGGAGGAAGTGACACATGGATTTTAAAATGGAGATGTGAATATGTAAATCATTCTTAGAATGCAGGACAACTCATGTAAATGTAGAGAGGTAAGATATCTAGCATCAAGTTCAAGAAATCATTAGTAGGTTAGCACTGTTGGAATACTAAGTTGTTGAAGCAGAATAATATGAAACAAGTCAGTAAAAATGTGATGGAGCCAGATCATAGAAGGCCTTGAATACCAAACTGAGAACTGTGTTTTCTCCTAGAGTCAATGGGAAGCCACAGAAGAGTTTTGAGCAGATAGGTATCAAGGTTGGACCTGTATGAGGAAGATTAGTCTAGCAACTATATGGAAGATGGATAGGCAAAAAGAAAAAATGGACACGCAATTGGGCAGGGAGATCAATCAATCGATCAGGAAGCATGTATTATTTTCTATATGCTAGGCATTGTGCCAAATTCTGGGGATATGAAGAAAGGCAAAAATACCAAAAAAAAAGTTCTCACCCTGGAGAAATTCACATATTAATAGAGATAAGTAAATAAATACAATATAGAAGAGAAGACCTGTAATCTTAGAGCATAAAGATCAAGACCACTAAGGAGTGGGAGCTATTCCCAACTACCAATGGTATTGTTTCTTCCCAGGCCTTTGGCTCATCTGGGCCATTACATCCACCTTGTTATTTATAATGCTCAGCAGGGGTGTATTGAAGCCAGGTTCTACTGAGAAATGATTGTTAAATTTCCATTGTGAACATTATAGTTCTGTTGATTGTCTAGACTTAAAGTTATGGGGAAAATGTTAATCATGCAGATTAAGCTTTAAATAATTAGCTCTGCTTGCTCAGTATTTATCAGCAGGTTCCCAATAATGCTTATCCTTTATTATAGAGGGAGACTATTACTTTGTGTCACCTTGAACAAAGACTGGATCATTTTTTCCAAAGTATAAACTATCCCTTGGCCCTAACCTGATCCCTAAGCCTCCCCACTTAACCCTGATATCTCAATTCCTAACATCTTTCCCTTCTCCTTTCCTCTTTTTCATCTTTGAAATCTCTTTGGAGCCCATTATGGGCAGGAAATCCAAGGCTTAAGGCCAAAGGAAAAGGGGGCAGGGAGGGACCTCTTAAATTCAGTAAATAATCTTTAGCTACCTAGAGAATTCTAATATACCAATACTCATATCATCTCCCAAGAAACTCCATTAACTCCTGCCTACATGGCAATGTATCAAACAGACTCAATGGGCCAACAATATGATATGGTAGTCAAAAAAGCTAAGGTAGTCTTGTACTTCATGAAAATAGACATAGGGTGCAAGGATAGAAAAGTGATAATAAAGATAATAAATATAGTCAGCCTGAGTCAGTCCATAAGTTAAGTATTATATTTCACCCTAGAGTTTAGCAAGAATGTGATAAAGGCAGGAGATTCCATAAAAAAAAAAACAACCATGTTAGAGAAGGATCTTGAACTTGTATCATATGAGAACTGATTAAAAAAACCTTCAGATGAATAGCCCTGAGAAGAAAAAATTTAGGAGAGGCAAAGTAGCTGTCTTCCAGTAAGGATCTAATATGAATAAAAAGTATTAAATTTCTCCTCCTCTTCTTTCTCCTTTTTTTATTCTCTTCCTTCTCTTCCTCCTCCTCTTCCCCCTTTTCCTTCTTCTTCTTCAAAGAACTAAGAGCAATGGATAGTAGGTGCAAAGAGAGATAGTTAGACTTGATGTCAGAAAAGATAATTTGAGTTATCCAAAAGTGGATGGGTTCACCAAGGGTTTAAGTAGGCTACCCTAACTCCAGATCTTCAAATCAAGGTTGGATGACCAACTATCAGGTTAGAAAAGAAATTCAAAGTGAGATTTTGTATGAAATGGTCCCAAGGTCTCTTTCAGCTCCAAAATTCTGTGTTTCCTTTATTACCAGAAGTGTCTGTTGAACTTTTAGTACTTGACCAACTGGTCAGTTTCTCCCCATGAGCCTAATATTACATTATACCTAGTATTCATTCATCAAGTCTCAAGGTTACCCTTATATATATTACATACCGGGAGTGGCAATACAAAAGAATAGTGATGACTAACAAATGATGGGAATGAGGAAATTTTGGTCTAACTTCTGTGTGAAGAACAGGTGATGATTAAATTGTCTGCCACTAAATATTTATTAGGTACCTACTAATAAGTACTACTACTAGCCAGGAGTGTGTTAGATGTCAGGGATACAAAAAGAGGCAAAAGTCCTCAAAAAGCTCACAATCTAACAGAGGACAAACAACAAATATGGACACACTATAGAGAGAATAAGTAGGAGATAATTAACAGACAAAAGTAACTACAATTAAGAGAGATTGGAATTTTAATTGGGACTTGAAGGAAGTCAAGAGAGGAAGAAGAGCATTCCAGGCATTGAGGAAAGAAAGAAAATGCCCAGAACCAAGAGATGAATTGTTTTGTTTGTGAAATTACAAAGAGGCCAGTGTCACTGAATTAAGAAGTAAGTGAGATATTAAAAAGACTAGAAAAGGAAGGGGAGGGAGGGGGTAAATTATGAAGGACTTAGAATGTTAAGCAAGGGATTTTGTATTTGATCCTATAGGCAATAGAGAGCCACTGAAATTTATTAAGTAGAGGAGAGACCTGTGCTTTAGGAAAATCATAAATGAGTAAATGCAAGATGGATTAGAGTAGGGAGAAATGTGATACAGGCAGACAACACCCTCACTATTCGCAGCAGCTATTGCAATGAGTTAGTTGATGAGAGCCTACAGCAGAGTGAGAGTAGTGTTAGAGAAGAAAGGGGGGGTTATGTTGTTTGAGAGCTACTGGAGAACTTGGATATGAATCCTATCCCAAAGTACTGTGTAACTTTTGGCCAGTGGAAAGTAGATTTGCTTCTCCAGTCCTCCCTTGGAATTTTCACCCACCTCTCACAAATGTCATCACTCTTCACCACCAGCACACTTGGCATATTTCATTTGGTGCTACATGCAGGGAATTAAAAAGAATTAATGGCAAGACACTTATTGACTAATCATAAAAGACATTTTATTCATCATACAAACTAAAGAAACTAAAACTTAATTATGCAATTTTTAAATTAGAAATTAAATATGGCCCTAATAAAAAATGCCAGAGAAAGAACTATAGAGACTGAATGGAGATCAAAAAATAGCACTTTCATATTTTTTGTTTCCTTTATTTCTCATATTTTTCCCTTTTGTTCTGATTTTTCTTTCACAATAATAATAATTTTGAATTCAAAATCTTATACAAATGAATGTTGAAATTTATCTTTATGTGTAATTGGAAAAATAAAATACTATTGAAATTTTTAAGACTTATTTTTCTAAAAATATAAGCTTTGCAGATTTTTTAAACTTTCTACTTCCTTTGAAATATTTAACAAGCTTTTCAGTTTCATCCCCTTACCTAAGAAGGTATCTTTCCAACCAAATCCTGTTTCTTCCACCCCCTATTTTTCAATGAAGAGCCAGTAGTGAAGTTTAAGCCTTAGTGATGGAAGATCTCTCCTCATATTAAATGTTATTTTTTTTTACCTTCCCTGCCTATAATGATCAAAATCCCAGGAACCACAAAGTGGACCATTAGGAAGTGGTGGGAAGAAAGGAGCCCAGTTAATTTTTCAGCTAATTAGGATCCCTGGAAAACAGCCAAAGTTTCCTACAGGAAAAGAGTAATGCATGTAGTCCACCTGACTTCAATAAAAACTGGGCTCTGCATACCAAAATGTAGCCTGGGAAAGGCTCAGAGAGGGGCTCCAGGAAGCAGAAGAAGGAAACAGCACTAGTAATATCAGTGATTTTAGCAAATAGGATCCCAAGGACTGGGAAAGCTGCACCTAACCCACAGAAATTTCAGCATCCTTGGCAGCCTCTCTGAGAGGGATTTTTTAAACATAAGGGTATACCTTGTTATTCAGAACACCCCCTATGCACATTCATCCCTCCCTTGACTCTTCTCTTCTTTCCCCATGCACACCTTGAGAGTTGGGATGAAATCTTCCAAAGTCTAGATGAGACTAGGCAATCACACAATCCCCACCTTTTGCAAAAGGCCTCTCCTGGCCTCATTAATCATTCAGTAATGTCCAATTCTATGTGAAACCATGGACTTTTGGCTCTGGTTTATATTCCATCATCTATCTCTTCTTCTTCTGCCCCCTCCCCTCCCCATATTTCTTCCCATTTGGCTTCCTTCACATCTCATTTGCTGTCAGTTATATTCAAGGATGTTCTGGGATATGTATTATAACTGGTTTTCTGGTGGGGAAGGAACCCACAAATGACAAATTTTTAAATTTAATCTGCATCATTAACATTTTCCCTTCACCAACAATACTATATGATGACCAATCCTGATGGACATGGCTCTCTTCAACAATGAAATGTTTCAAACCAGTTCCAATTGTTCACTGAAGAAAGCCATATACATCCAGAAAGAGGGATATGAAATGTGGACCACGACATAATATTTTCGTGCTCTCGATTGATGTTTGCTTGCATTGTGTTTCCTTTATTTGATTTTTCTTTCTTGTAGATACGATTTTTCTTGCACAACAATGATAAGTGTGGAAATATGTATACATATATTCGATTTGTCAAGTATTTTAATATAATTAACATGTAGTGGATATCCTGCCATCTAGGGGAGGGGTGGGGAGTAGGGGGGAAAAATTTGTAACAGAAAGCTTTGTAAAATTTAATGTTGAAGAATTACCCATACATATGTTTTGCAAATAAAAAATAAATTAATTAATTAAAAAAAAAAACATTTTTCCTTCACTTTCTGAAGTCTAGACAATAAACAAAATAGTAAATCATGTCTTGATTTATTTACTTTGACAATTTTCAAGATGTTAATTTTCACTCAGAAAATTTAACAATTGGTTCAAGAACTATTCCATCTGGCTTTGGCTTAGCTGATTTCCCCTCCTGTTTCTCCCTAAGTCTTCATTTTTTATTTCTCTCTGCAGGATGTTGCCAGGTTTTGAGTGGCTATCTCACCAGCTGTGCCTGGAATGGTTAGTACCTGGAGTTTCTTCAGTCCTGCTCCTGTTCTTCTTGGCACTTAGTACATGGATCCTGGCTCGCATTTTGTCCTCTGCCTACAGATACTACAACATCTGCCAATATTTTAGGTGCTTTCCCCAGCCACCCCTTCAGAACTGGTTCATTGGCCACCTGGGAATGGTAAGTGGAGACACCTGGATGAAGAGCTGGTGAGCTCAATGAATAAATGAGCTAGGGAGTTGAGTAGACTAAATATTTGAGGGTACTGGGAAGGGGGAGAGATGAAATGTCTGGGCAGTTGAGAAAAAAACCAAAAACTAAGCAGACCTTCACAGGAAAAGGGCAACCTGGGCATCCTGTGCTCCAGAAGTCCTGGGTGATACAAATAGAGAAAGAGTCCCTTTAGAGTTTTTCATGCTCAGAAATTACTTAAGAGAGACACAAAGAAGTTAGCTGATTTCTCCGGGAGATATGAAGACACAAGGAAGTTAAGAGCTCAGGTCAAATAGGTGCCCAAAATTGAATACAATGCTCTAGGCTCCCAATATCTTCCCCCAGAATAACAGAGCCCTTACTTCCCTGATGAGCATGGCTCCAAAAATTCTCAGATGGTTCTAAATTAAACAAGTTTTAAATGCATCTAACTATGCTATAATCTGCTCAATATAGTCCAGAAGAGAGATATCAAGTATGCAGTTAACATTCCTGAATGCAAATGTCATCAGATTAAAATTCAATTGGGAAATATTTAATGAAATTTATAGAAATACAATAGAACATGAATAATGTTAATAAATTATTTTCTAAGTTAACATGCTATCCTTAGGGAACTTTATGTATACCACAAGGCCAGAGGATTTAGAGTTGAAAAGGACTTTAAATTCATCCAGAAATAAGAGAAGAAAAAGAAATTAAAGGAATTATAATAAGTAATGAAAAAACAAGAATACTACTCTTTGAGAAGTTATGATAGTATAAAAAACTATTTGAAATAATTTAACAACTTTAGCAAAATTGTAGGATATGAGATAAATCTACATAAAGTATCAATTATTTTTATATGATCAACAAAGCTAAATAACAAGAAATAGAAATTCCATTTAAAATAATAGAAAACAATATAAAACACTTGGGAGTCTTCTTACCAAGAAAAACACAGAAATTATATGAATTCAATTATAAAACATTTTTCAACAAATAAAGTCAAATCTAAACAATTGGGAAAATATCATAGATAGATCTAGTCAATATAATAATTACAATTCTGCCTATACCATATACCATGATAAGGTAAAAATGGGTGCATGATTTAGCTATGGAGGATGACACCATAAGCAGAATAAAAAGCAAGGAATAATCTGTCAGATCTGTAGAGAAGGGAAGAATTCATGACCAAATAAGAGATAAAGAGTATTACAAAATATAAAACAGATAATTTTTATTATATTAAATTAAAAAGCTTTTGTACAACTGGGGAAAAAAATTTATAATCAGTGTTTCTGATAAAAGCTTCATATCTCAAATATATAGAGAACTGAGTTAAATAGTCAAATGATATGAACAGGAAATTTCTAGATGAAGAAATCAAATATAACTATAAGCATATGAAAATATGTTCTAAATCACTTTTGATTAAAGAAATGACAATTAAAACAACTCCAAGGTACCACTTCACACTGATATTAATATTAATAATGTTGGAGATGATATGGGAGAAGTGGAGCACTAATTTCCTGTTGGTAGAATTGTGAACTGATCCAACCACTCTGGAGAGTAATTTGGAGATATGGTATAAAGGGGCTACAAAACTATATATTCTTCAATCCAGGAATATCACAAGGAGATCATAAAAAGGGGGAAAGAACCAATATGTGCAAAAACATTTTTATGGTAGCAAAATTTAACAAATTGAGGGAATACCCAGCAATTGGGGAATGGCTAAACCAGTTGTGGTATTTGAATGCAATAGAATATTATTATGCAGTAAGAAATCATGAACAGGCAGATTTCAGAAAAATCTGGAAGGACTTGTATGAACTGATGCAAAGTGAAATGAGCACATCCAGGAGAACAATATATGTAGTAACAATGTGTGATGCTTCTATGATCAATAAGTCCTTCTCAGCAACACAATGATCCAAGACAAGCACAAAGGAAAATGCTGTCTATATCCAGATAAAGAACTGATTGGCTCAGTGCATATTGAAGTACTTTTTTTTCATTTATTTTATTCTTTTGTGTGTGCACATGTGTCTTTGGGTTTTTTTTCCTTTTAGTTTCTTCTTTCACAACTGTGACATGTTTTACATGATAGTACATGTATAACATACTAAATTGCCAACCACTTTTGGAAGGGGGAAAGGGGGAAAAGGGAGAAAAAACTGGAATTCAAAATCTTGTGAAAATGAATGCTAAAAATTGTCTTTACATGTAATTGGGAAGAAATGCTATTTTTAAAAGTCACCTATCAAAAAAAAAAAGTCACCTATCCAAACTTCTCGTCATTGTGTATATGAAGACACAACAAAGGCCTAGAGAAGTCAAATGACTTGCTCAGGGTCATGGAAGAAGCAAAACCATTTGCTCTGACTTCAAATATAGTATTTTTTTTATTAGAGTATACTGTCCCCAAGAACATCATGAGTCTCTTTAACTAATTCCTCATTGAAATACAGATATGTCATAAATCATAGCAATATCTCACAAAGATCATATTCTTACCAGATAGTATTTATATCAAGAATGTAAAGCTAATTCAATATTAGGAAAACTATCAGCATAATTGACCATATTAATAGCAAAACCGATATAAACCCATATGATTATATTAATAAATGCATAAAGATTCTGAGATATAATACCCATTTCTATTAAAAAAAAAACCACTGGAAAGCATAGGAATCAGTGGAGTCCTTCTTAAGCTAATAATTTTAAGTGATATCTATCTAAAATCATGAACAGACATTATCTGTAATAGGAATAAATTTAAAGCCTTCCAAATTAGATCAGGAGTGAAGCAAATATGTTTATTATCAACATTATTATGTAATATTATACTAAAAGTTCTAACTACAGCAATAAGACATGAAAAGAAATTGAAAGAATAAAAATAGGCAATGAGGAAATAAAACTGTCACTCTTTGCAGATAATATGATATATGTATAGCACCCTTGAGAATCAACTAAGAATTTTGTTAAAACAATTAATTTCACCAAATTGCAAGATATAAAATATATCCAAGTAAATCTTCAGCATTTTTATATACTACCAACAAAACCTTGCAGCATGAGCTAGAAAGACAAATTCCATTTAAAATAACTGCATACAATCTAAAATATGTGTAAGTCTATCTGCCAGGACAAGCTAAGAGATTATATGAACAGAATTACAAAATGCTTTTCATACACACACACACACACACACACACACACACACACACACACACACAGATAGACCTAAACAATTAGAGAACTATTAATTGTTCATGGTTAGTCCAAGCCATATGGCAGCTAGTTGGTATAATGGATAGAGCACCAGACCTAGATCAAAAAGATTTGAATTCAAATCCAGCCTCTGACATTTATTAGTTGTGTGATCTCGACAAGTCACTTAACTCATATTTATTTCAATTTCTCTTCTGAAGAGAAAATGGCACACTAGAGAAGGAAATTGAAAACTACTCCAGTATCTCTGCCAAGAAAACCCCATAAACAAAGTCCATGGGTTGATATAGAATTGAGTATGACTGAGTAACTGAACAACAAGCCAAGCTGATATAATAAAAATTACAATTCTAATTGAATTAATTTGCTTACTCAGTGCCATACCAAACTATGAAAGAATTATTTTGTAGAACTAAAAAATGGTAACAAAATTCATCTGGAAGAACACAAAATCAAGAATTTCAAGGGAATCAATGAAAAAAAGTTTAAAAAGAAAGCTGAGATTTACAACTATGTTACAAAATGATACTCATTAAGAATTAGAGTGGTGGATCATTAGAATAGATTAAGTACACATTACAAAATAATAAATGACCACAGTAATCTTGCCTTTGATAAAGCCAAAGATCTAAGCTTTGGAGGCAAGAACTTGACATTTGGTTAAATTTTTTTTTAATTGCTGGGAAAACTGGAAAGTAGTTTGGTAAAAACTGGGCATAGACCAACATCTTACATTGAATAAGAAGAAAATATCAAAATGGACAGATAATTAGACTTAAAGGATGCTATCATAAGTTAATTAGGGGAGCACAGAAAAATGCACACGACAGATCAATGGGTAAGAGAGAATTTATGCCCAAAAAAGAGATAGGGAGGATTATGGAAAGTAAAATTGGTCATTTTGGTTATATGAAATTAGAAAAGTTTTGCACAAACAAAACTAATGCAGCCAAAATTGAAAGTAAAATAGGAAACTAGAAAAACAATTTTATAGCAAGGTTCTCCCCTAAAGTTGAAATTTTACAGATGTATATAGGAAACTGAGCTAAATTTATATTTTAAAAAAGCAAATCCTCAATTTACAAAAGAT
The DNA here is from genome assembly GCA_023553655.1 of Myrmecobius fasciatus. Lineage (NCBI taxonomy): Eukaryota > Metazoa > Chordata > Mammalia > Dasyuromorphia > Myrmecobiidae > Myrmecobius > Myrmecobius fasciatus. The sequence continues at coordinate 81,614 of JAJPUD010002372.1, forward strand.
CAAAAGATATTAATATGCAGTATTCAGAAGAAATCAAATCTCAATATTTGCATGAAAAATTCTCTGAGTCACTATTGATTAGAGAAATGCACATTAAAATAAGTCTTCAATACTATCACATTGGCTAACATGACAGAAAAGGAAAATGGCAAATGCTAGAGGGGATATGGAAAAATTAGGACCCTAATGCACTGTTTGTGGAATTGTAAACTAATCCAATGATTCTGAAGAACAATTTTGAATTATGCCAAAAGAGCTATACTTTTTTGCCCAGAAAAACCATTACTGAGTGCCAAAGAAATCAAAGAAAAGGAGAAAGGACCTATTTCTACCAGATATTTAGACTATCTCATTTTATGATGGCAAAGAATTAAAAATTTAGAGGATGCCCCATCAAGTGGGCAATGGCTGAACTAGTTGTGGTAAATGATTCTGATGAAACATTATTGTGCTATAAGAAATAACAAGCAGGATGGTTTCAGAAAAACCTAAGAAGATTTATATGAATTCATACAAAATGAAGTGAGCAGAAATAATAGAGATATTGTAAGGATGGTCAACTATGAAAGATATAGCTATTCTAATCAAGACAATGATCCAAGATAATTGCAAAGGTCACATGATGAAAAATGCTATCCATCTCCACAGAAAGAATTGATGAACTCTGATTGAAAATTGAACCATACTTTTCTTAAAATGTTCTTTATTTTTACTGCTTCATGCTGTTTGTGTGTTTTTTTTTACAACATGGATAATATGGCAAAATACTTTGCATGACTTCACATGTACAATTAATATCAAATTGCTTACCATCCAAAAGAGTAAGGAATAAAAAAGAAAGAAGGCAGAAAATTTAGAATTAAAAATTTTGAAAATTATTTTTTATACTTCTACATGTGATTGGGAAATATTTTACAAAATAAGTCAAAAGATTTTTTAAAAAAGAAATCCAGATATATCCTTATTATGACATTCCTTATCTTTACTCACCTTGTAATTTTTTCCATAGAGAAAATCAAGTAAATTTGGCATAACATATATTTCGTAAAGCCTATATGGTTTTTAATCATCATTGCTCCCCTTTCTTAATGAAAAACCTTCACTGTAATTATGTCATAATTTTACCAGGAACAAATGTCAAGCTCCCTGGCCTGTAATTTGTAGTATCGACTTCCTTCCCATTTTAGAAAATTAGGACACTTGATTAATTCCAGTTGTAAGCTATATATACCATTCCTCAAAACTTTTCATTCATCAGCTCTAAATTTTTCCAAATCTGGTAACTTAAGCTCACTAAATATTTTGGTTTTCAGCTTCCCAATTGCCATTTTCATTGCATCTTTCCAAGTCTAAATATCTTCCCCTCTGAAAAAAAAAAAAAAAAAAAACAGAAATTAACAAGACCTCAAGGAGCTCTGCCTCTCTCCTTTATCTGTATCATTTCAATCACAGCAAGTGTAGGGCTTGATCTTTCTAGGAGTTTGATCATAGATAATGTGATATAATAGAAAGCATGTTTAATTTGTTATAAGAGGAGGCTAGTTTAAATTTTGATGTTATTACTTCCTTCCTGTAGGACCTTGAGTAAATCACTTCAATTCTCTCAGATTTGGTTTCCTCTGCAAAATGAGATGTTTGGAATAAATGAATCAATGAATTATTAAATTAAATAGCATTAAGTTAAATAGTATTAAATTAAATTATTATGTGCCAAACGCTGTGCCAAAAGCTGGACATAAAAATATAAACAAGTAAAACTAGCCTTATCTTCAAAGACTTTACATTATCATAGGAGAAAACAACACATAGAAGACAGTGGTGGCCAGGGAAGAGTGTTTCAGGCAGAAAATTCAGAGGAATGATGATTGGAATCAAAAAAAAGTAATTGATGGCTGTTTTCTTGGAATGATAGTGTTGATTTGATTACTTTCACTTTAATAGATAATTCCTAAGGTATTTATGATTTCAGATCTAAATTGAAGATCTTATGATCTCTTTTTTCTCTTCTTCAACATCACACTTGTGAACCTTAGCTCTAGTCCCCTGAGTTGCCTTTCTTTCAGCATCTACAGGATTTTCCATTTTGTAGCCACCTTCTGTAGGCCTCTAGGTTCTTTGTTTTATCTTTTGGTTGGTGCTCTGGATCTCCCTTTCATCAGCAAAACAAGAACTATCAAGTGCACATGGCTAACCTATATTGGATTACTTGCTTTCTAAGGAAGGGGAAGGGGGAAAGGGAGGGGAAAATTTGGAGCACAAGGTTTTGCAAGGGTGAATGTTGAAAACTATTTTTGCATATGATTTTGAAAATAAAGGGCTATCATTAAAAAAATAAAGTTGTTAAGGCCAAATATTTTTAAAAAAGAACTATCATAAACTTTCCCTCGAACTTTTTTCTTTTTACAGACAAAGGTATACTAGTAAGAAATAAAAATAACTAAGATCTTCCAGAAAATTGTCAAGGGAAAATTTTTCAGTGACCCACAATAGCAGTCAGGTGCTGTGGTGGGTTGAGTGTTAATCCTGAAATCAGGAACATCAAAGTTAAAATTTAGCCACAGACACTTTCTAATTGGGTGACCCTTAACATCAGTTAACCTCAGTCTGACTTAATTTTCTCATTTGCAATATGTTGATAATAATAGTTCCTATGTTCCAGGACTTTTTAAAAAAAATGAAATGAAGTATTTGCAAATCTTTTTTTATTAATACGTTTTATTTGCAAAACATATGTATGGGTAATTCCTAAACATTAACCCTTACAAAGCTTTCTGTTACAAATTTTTCCCCCCTACTCCCCACCCCTCCCCTAGATGGCAGGATATCCACTACATGATAATTATGTTAAAATACTTAAGAAATCGAATATATGTATAGTTATTGCATCATTTTTTGTGCAGGAGAAATCATATCTACAAGAAAGAATAATCTGATAAAGGAAATACAATGCAAGCAAACATCAATAGAGAGCATGAAAATGATATGTTGTGGTGCACATTTCACATCTCTCTCTCTGGGTGTATATAGCTCTCTTCACCGAACAATTGGAACTGGTTTGAAGCATTTCATTGTTGAAGAGAGTGATGTCCATTAGAACTGATCCTCATATAGTATTGTTGTTGCCTTGTATAATGAAATCCTGGTTCTGCTCATTTCACTCAGTATCAGTTCATGCAAGTCTCTCCAGGCCTCTCTGAAATCGTCCTGCTGGTCGTTTCTTACAGAACAATAATATTCCATAACATTCATATACCATAATTTGTTCAGCCACTCTCCAATTGATGGGCATCCATTCAGTTTCCAGTTTCTAGCCACTACAAAAAGGGCTGCCACAAATATTCTTGCACATGTGGGTCCCTTTCCTTCTTTTATGATTTCTTTGGGATATAAGCCCAATAGAAACACTGCTGGGTCAAAGGGTATGCATAGTTTGATAACTTTTTGAGCATAGTTCCAAATTGCTCTCCAGAATGGTTGGATCCATTCACAGCTCCACCAACAATGCATCAGTGTCCCAGTCTTCCCACATCCCCTCCAACATTTATCTTTATCTTTTCCTGTCATTTTAGCCAATCTGACAGGTGTGTAGTGGTACCAGTATTTGCAAATCTTAAAGTTCTATATAAATACTAGCTAGCAGCAGCAGCCCTTTCAAAATGATATTGTTCATTGAAGTTAATCAGTATGACAGTCTTTATTGTCACTTTGCTTATATTTTCTTATATCATTATCTTTCTTTGCTCTGAATCACTTTGGGAGCATTCAGTAAATGCTCTGAAATCTTCCTTTTCATCATTTATTTTGATGAATATTTCATTATATTCCTCAACCATGATTTATTCAGTTGGTTTTCACTCAATCACAACCCATTTTATTTCTAGATTTTGCTGCCAAAAGAGTTGTGTGACTAATAGTGTGTTATGTAACAGGATCTTTCTTTAAGCCATTGATCTCTGGGGTACTTGTCCAGTAGTGGGACCATTGGGTCAAATGGGTTTGAACAATTTGGTGAACTTTCTTGCCCCATTCATGATTGCTTCTCAGAAGGGTGAAACTAATTCAAAATTCCACCAACCACATTATATTAGTGTACTTGCCTTTTCATGGTTTCTATAACATTTATTGTTTCTATTTTTATCTTTTCCAATTTGATGGATGAAACCTCAAAGTTGTTTTAACTCTTAATATTAGTGATTTAGAACATTTTTTCCACAGGGTTATTGATTATTTGTATTTCTTCTGTAAACTAGACTCATCTAGCTATTTGAAAATGACTTGGTCTTGAAAATTAAAATAATCTTATACAAAAGATAAAGCTTGGACCTGTGATTTTATTCATTGGGGAATTACTAGGGAACGAGTATCTCTTTACTAATAGAAACTTACACCATCTTTGCAATTGAGATTCTTAAGAAATTTCTTAGAACAGAGCTTCTTCACCTTTTTCCACTCACGAGCCCTTTTCACCCAAGAAATTTTTACACAACTCCAGATATGTATTTTATATGTAAAATAGGTATACAAATCAAACATTTACAGATAGCAAATCATGGAGTCATGACCCACAGTTTAAGAAGCTTTGTCCCATACTAATGCATTGTTGATGGAGTTGTAAAATGTTCCAACCATTCTGGAGGGCAATTTGGAGCCATGCCCAAAGGGCAGTGCTACTACTGAGTCTCTATCCCAAAGAAATCATAAAAGTTGAGAAAGGATTGTTATAGAAACCATGAAAAGGCAAGCACACTAATATAATGTGGTTGGTGTAATTTTGAAATTAGTTGATTTCCAAGCCATCCAACCCCAACCAGATCTAAGAATCTTTAATTATTTAGCAACTTAGTGGTCTTTCTATGAGGCCACAGTTCATTTCATGATGATTTTGTTTAAAAAAAAAAGATGCCTCCATAAAAAGCACATATCTCTGAACCCCTTAGATTTCTCTTCAGCCCTTTTCCCATGATGGAAGAAGGTGGTATTTATTTGTGGTCTTTTAAAGGCTACTTGAAAGTGATGACTCTGGTCTTTGTTTTGTTTGTAGATAGACTTCACAGAGGAAAATTTGATACGGTTTCTCAGTTTTGTGACCACTTTTAGGGAGACTTTTCTACTCTGGGTAGGACCTTTCCTCCCAGTAGTTGCACTCTGCCACCCTGACTACATCCGGCCTCTTACTTCTGCATCAGGTAAGAAAATTCTAAAGGTCAAAGTTACTTTTGCAACATCTTCCCAGCCTGCCCCTCAGGTATCCAGGATCCTCCAAAGGGCCTTCTCACATTATCCAGGCCTTCTTAACCATCTTACTCTCTTCTAGTCTTCTATACTGTCATATTAACCCCTCACATGCTCCCATTTTACCCAGATCCTGGGACCTTCCAGAATCAGAAGTTCTACTCTGGCTTCCTTCTCTTTCTTTGGCTCAACAAACCAAATAAACAACTCTTTATTAAGTACCTCATGTAAGCACCTCTATTTCTCTATAAAGTCCTTTCTCTCTGACTGTTGATCTGTTTTTCAATAGTCCTCTCATTTCCTCTTTATTATTCTCTGGCCTCCCTTCCTTCATCAATTATTCTAGGGTTTCTTGTTCCTTCTGCCTTACTTCTTCCTTTACCCCTTTTCCATTTTCTGTTTCCATGTCATATTCACTACTTTTTCCTAACACTGAATGACCACTAAGTCCCACCTTGGTTTGTGGAGGCTGAGAAAAGTGATGACTGAAGAAAAAGGAAAAAGCATTTTCCTCTGTTGGGGACAAGTTTGGAACTGTTTCTAGTGTATCTGTCTCCTCTGGTATAAGAGAAGAATATTTAAAAAGCTACTTTTTAGCCAATAGCAGAGGAGAGTTAAGTATGTGGATTTGGGACATCCACATACTTAACTCTCCTAAGGATGAAGGAGAATGTTAGAAACTACAGTGGACCCAAAGATCCTTTTTCATCAAGGCATTTTTCATGATGGATGGAACAGAGAACTTAATGATACATGGAAAGAGAGTTCCATGTTCTTAGGAGTATTAGTAGAGGAGAAGAAGAGGGGTAATAGCAAAAGTCAGAAGAGAAAGAGGGAGAAATGGAATGATTATTTCTTTTGGGTAGAGTTCACTGGCTTGTGGGCAGAAAGACCTATAAACATTGAGGGCTTATCCTTAGGATTGTAATGTTAGCACCAAAGATATGAGGGATGTGTAGTGTAGGCAGGAACTCTGTTACAGAGATGTGGGGCTCAATCTTGCTGAGCATCTCTCTGTGTAATACAGTGAAATAGCACTGGGCTTGAAGTTATAGACCATGGTTTGGGTTTTAGGATGGCCACTTACTGGCTTCATGGCACTGGATAAGTCATGCTGCCTTCTCTAGATCTGTTTTCCTCTCTTAAAACAAAGAAACTGAACACAGAACTGTTTCCAAATTCTAACACTCGGTGATTTTCTGATGTTTTTATTTGCAGGTGCAAAAAGATATCAATCTGCTTAAAATTATTTTAAGAGCTTATTATGTGCCAGGTACTCCCATTTTATAGAAGAGGAAACTGAGACTGAGACATCATGAGAGACTTAACTAGGGTCACCAAGCTGTCTGCGGGTCTGAGATAAAATTTGAAATGAGGTCTTCCTGACACAAAGTCCACAGAGAATAAGGAAGGAGAGCATTTTAGTCTTCAGTGACAAGCAGTAGGAAAGCATGGAGATGGGCAGGATAGATGGTCTTTGAGAAGAGGAAATCCAACCAAAGAAAGTGGATTTCAGTAATACCCTGCAAATTCAATTAAATTTAATATCCATTTTAAACACTCCTACTATGTATAAGTACTAGATATGGAATGCAAATGTTGTAAATTGTTTATTGCAGTTTATTTGAAATTTACTCTTATTTTAAAGGAGGTTTATGCCTTTTTATTTTTACATCCCCATCATTTTTGGATATCCCTGTACCCTATCCTCTACCCTAAGAGTCTTTATTTGCTTTCCATATTCAGAGACTGTAAAGCACAAGTCAATGGGAAGGCACAATTCTTACCTAAAAAGCAGGAAGTGTGGATGAAAAGCCCATGACATCATTTTTGGTAGGACTGTACCCATGCATTAGACATGCTGTATTGATTCTAATGAGATTTCTGAATGAGCCTCAGGGTTTCTGATTTGTACATTAATATGAGACTAAAATACTCCTGTGCCCCTTGGGGAATGGCAAGGGAACCATGACATACTTCTTGATGCTACTAAAGTCTCTGCCTTGGACAAAATACTCGAGGAACAGCAAGAAGGTTCAGTCTCACTAAATCATTAATCACATGCATGGGAGTAAGGAAAGCATCTCTGATGCTGTAATTCTATGACATATCTGGGACCCTAGCTGAGCAGCAGTTGTAGATCAGAGGCCATGTTAAATGTGATATCTCCAGCATGCTACTTTGGGTCATGTCTCTAGCTTTATGGTGCTATGTCCTGCCAACTAATCAGAGTCTATTTCTAGAATCATATCTAGAGTTGTATAGGAACTAGGCTGATGTGAGTCTAGAATGATATCTTATTTGTATCTAGAACCATATCCTGGGAATATCTGGTGCCATGGTGGTAACCATGATGCAATTGGAGGCCTTTGGTTGTATAGTGGATAAAGATTCCTTACCCCACTTCTTCACTAAATAGGGATATATACACATATATTACATTATATATACATATATGTACAAATACATATATATGTATATACATAAAGCTAACTATGCATGCATATATATAGTTACAGATAAGCGTATATATACCTATATATTCAGTCCTTTTAAATATTTATCTCTCAACAGCCCAAATTGCACCCAAAGATCAGTTCATCTATGGATTCTTGGAGCCCTGGTTGGGTGAGTAATGAGTGTGTTCAGACCAGGAAGTAGGGATAAGGCCTTGGACAAAGATACCCAATTACCCTTAGATTAGAGGGCTGGCAGTCCTGGGAGTTAAGGGTTTGTAGACAAAGAGATGGAGATTTGGTGGGTTAGTAAGTGGGGAACTAAAGCTTAGGTGTTGGCATTATGGGGAAGAGACTCAAGACTAAATAAATGGTGAGATAGGGGGTAGAAGGTGCTGTTGGATCTGGGGCTATCTGTATGAGCCTAAGCTAGGGCTCTGGGTGGGCAAGGAATTGAGGGGCTGAACCTGGGTTTCTTTGACCTCCTTCCCCCTACAGGGGATGGGCTGCTCCTGAGTAGAGGAGAAAAATGGAGCCGGCACCGGCGCTTGTTGACCCCAGCCTTTCACTTTGACATCCTCAAGCCCTATGTGAAGTTATTTAATCAAAGTGCAGACATCATGCATGTGAGCCTGGAGAGGTTACAAATGGGCTGGGGGAGGAATACAACCACAGGTAGGGTCTATGTTTCCAGACCAACTTGGGCTACAACAGGTGAGATAATGGACCCAGAAAATCTGTAACTAGGACAAGATGACAAAGGTTTTGCCCAAGGACAACAAACTTAGAAGGTTCCAAATATAGAAACTGCAGTGAAACAACAAAGACTTAGGATCCACTTAGCAAGAATAATCATTTCAAATAAAAAAAAAACTACTAGCTGGCAGCAGGGGTCAGCTCTTTCCCTGTTTCAGGTTATCCAGATCCCCATCATGCTGAGCAATGACTTCACACTCAAGTCACATAGTCTCTGTTTCCTCCCTTGCTGAAAGGAGAGTCATTGCTATGTGCATCAGGCTTGGTTGATAATACTTGCCAATGCACTAAAATGTCTAGCTAAGTATGGCCCTAAGACATCACACCATGCACTCTCTCTTGTCAAATGTAGCCTTGCTTGAGAAGAGAGGCAGAACTCAGCAGCAGCAGCATCCTCTGGCACTTTTCAAATGGTAGATAAGTCTTCAATCCCCAAAACGCCTTTAAGGACATACAGGAAATCAGGAGCAGAGCAGGAGAAAGACCTCTGCTGCTAATTTCTAGTTCTGGCTCTCTTTGTTCCCATGACACATTCTCAGGGTGGCCCAAAGCCTCACTGGACTCTCCCTAACCAAGGTTTTCCTCTTGCCCTCTCTGTGTGTCTGGGATCATCAGCTCAGATCCTGGGAGAAGGCCAGCCCCAAACTTTCTCTCTCTCTTGAACAGAAAAAGTGGAAGCATCTGTGCGCTGAAGGTAAAAATCACCTGGACATGTTTGAACACATCAGCCTCATGACCCTGGACAGCCTGCAGAAATGCATCTTCAGTCATGATAGCAACTGTCAAGAGTGAGTGCCCTTCTGGGTCTTGGCTGGGGGGGCTCAGGACTGGAGATGATATAGCTCCATGTGAACATGGGCAGGTAGAACTTCAATCTGGGAGTATGGAGTACCAAGGATGAGATCTGCAACAGTCAAGCAGGAGGGGCAGCCAGAGCTAATCCTGTAAACTGTAGAGTTCTCATAGATAATTAGCTGCTCATGACTTTAATGTCTTAATTCCTGCCCCACTCCTTTAAGAGACACACTGCCTTTGAAAGTTCTTCAGACTAATCTTTGAAAGGGAAGGCACTAGAAAACTTTTCAATATTGACTATTTGCAAGTCAGGCAATTCCAAGACAGGTTGAACATAAAACAGATATTTATTTTTTGTTGTTGTTGTTGAGGCAATTGAGGTTAAGTGACTTGCCCAGGGTCACACAGCTAGGGAATGTTAAGTGTCTGAGGCCACATTTGAACTCAGGTCCTCCTGACTTCAGGACTGGTATCTATCCACTGCACCACCTAGCTGCCCATAAAACAGTTATTTAACTATGGCACTGCTGTGCATTATTGGTTGAAATCCCCAGTGACATCTTGAGCTCATAATTAGAGGTCATTTCTTTTTGCTTCCTCTTCACCAAATTTTCCACCTTCTGAGTCTCCAGTTTTCATTTTCTTTCAGAATTAAACATCTTCTCCCTCTCATTTCTCTTACTGGTTCTTTCCTTTGAGTTCTACTTTTTCTAATGGTAATATCTTCTTGATAGGCAGGTAGCTAGGTGACTTAACAGAAGAAACATATATGTCAAGGAGGACTGTTGACTGGAGAAGGTCAATAGAAGGGAAAACAGAAAGGAAGACAGTTGGCACCATGTGATCTGATATGAGGAAACAGAGTAATGTGTTAGCAGATAGGTATCAAAGGTTTATATAGTGACCACAGATTCCACCAAAGAGATTACCTGATAATAGTAAAGCTCAACAAAATATGCAATATAAAAATATACAAAGACACACACACATATTTAAACACACAAAGAGAAACAATTTAGGTGGCACATGAGATAGAGTGCTGAGAGCCTGGAATCAGGAAGCCTCTTCTTCCTGAGTTGAAATCTAACCTCAGATAATTACTTTTTGGGTGACCTTGGGCAAGTCAATTAACTCTATTTGCCTTATTTTCCTCAGATATAAAATGAGTTACTTCAGTGTTTTTGTCAAGAAAACTTCAAATGGGGTCATGAAGTCAGACATAGCTGAAATGACTGAACAAAAATAATAAAAAAATGTCTATGTGTGTATATATAACAAGATAAAATATTTTATAGTAACATTCCATATAGAATAAAAATCTATCCTCCTTTTTATTTGAATCATAACAGGATCATTTTCTGCCTGCTAAAAAGGAAAAAATACTGACTTCTAAAATTTATTCTGACTTTTTTGCCATGTTGGTATGATGGTCAATAGATAATAGAAATACATTTGCAATAATATGTGAATCTATTTTTTTCTAATTTAGGTTCTCACTTTTAATTTCTTCATCTAGGTCTATATACTCAGGGCTAATACTGAAATAAGACCAACACTTTATCTTTGATTGGATTCCAAACACCAAATTCCCAAACTTGTTCTTGATTCATTTCAGTCATGTCCAATGCTCGGTGAACCCATTTAGGGTTCCCTTGCCAATTAATTCCTTCTCCAGCTCATTTTATAGAGGAGGAACTAAAGCAAACAGGATTAAATGATTTGCCCAGGATTCACTGTACTAGTAGCTAGAGATACAAAGATAATTGGAGAAAAACTTCTGCCTTCAGAGATTAAATTTTCAAGGTAAAGCTGGAGCAGTAAGAACAGAATATATGCAGATAGGTCCATTCAAATACTAAATAACTTCAAAGGGGAATAGAAGTACTAGCAACTCAAGAGAATGGGGAAAATTTCCCACAGGAGATGGCATTGGAATTAAATCTAGAATTTCTAATCCTGGGATTCTAAGAGATAGAAGAGAGAGCCTTCTAGACATAAGGGAAGCCTTTGCAAAGACATGGAAGTGGAAGATGGGATGTCATAACATATATGAAGAACGTAACAAATGACTGAATTAGAGCATTTGTAAAGGAGAAGAATGTATAATAAGTATAGAAATATAGGTTGAGAGGGCAGCTAGGTGGCGCAGTGGATAGAGCACCAGCCCTGAAGTCAGGAGGATCTGAGGTCAAATGTGGTCTCAGACACTTAACACTTCCTAGCTGTGTGACCTTGGGTAAGTCACTTAACCCCAATTACATCAGCAAAAAAAAAAAAAGAAGAAAAAGAAAAAGAAATATAGATTGAAATCAGATCCCGAAGGCATTTAAATGCCAGAGGGGGTTGTATTTGATCTTAAAGATACTATATATTGGGGCGCAGTGGATAGAGCACCAGCCCTGAAATCAGGAGGACCTGAGTTCAAATCTGGTCTCAGACACTTAACATTCCCTAGCTGTGTGACCCTGGGCAAGTCACTTAACCCCAATTGCCTCAGCAAAAAAAGCAAAAAAAAGCAAAAAAAAAAAAAAAGATACTATATATTATTCTGAAGCTCCTTGAGCAGAGAAGTGATCTGATAAGACCTGAATTTTAAAAAATATCAACTTGGCAGCTATGAATAATTATTGGAGAGTGGGGGGTGGATATGGGGGAACCAATTAGAAAGTTATTTAAATGGTTCTGGAAGAGGTAATCAGGGTATAAACTAAAGCAGATGTGGTGTAGAAGTGATGGGAAATGAGATATGAGAAATATTTAGAATACATAACTGACAAAACTTGGCAACTGATTGGTTATGTGAGTTGGGTGACAGTGAAGAACTGAAGATGACACAGGTAGAAAATGTGGGTAACTGAAAGGATAGTGATGCTACCAATAGGATCACAGAAGCTAGAAGAATGGTGAGTTTTACATGAAGAATGAGAACCATTTTGAATACAATGAGCTTGAGATGCCTTTGAAACACCCAGTTGATGACAGAGTAGTGAAGTTTAACAAAGATTGTATGTGTCATACAGATATAATTAAACTACTGACCCCCACAATCTGATAAAATCAATGAGATACAGAAAAAGTCCCAGGAATATCCTAGGGATGCACAAACAGATAATGGATAGAACAAGAATGTTGATCTAGAAAAGCAGACTGAGAAGTAGCTATCAGAGAGATGGAGAGAAAAAATAAAGAGAAAGTAGAGTCATGAAAAACTCAGGAGGACAGAATATCCAAGAGAAAGAGATGTTCATTAGTATTTGTGAAATTTGTCAGAAAAGTAAAGGGTAGGAGAAGTAGAAAACAATAGCTTGATGCATTGGCTGGGTCAACTGCTGATTATTTTTAAATGAGAGGATTTTTCACATTTGCACTCAGAAGGAGTTGTTGGATAAGGCCAGATGAGAGAGAGAGTCAGAGAGAAACAGACAGAAACAGAAAAACAGACAGAGAGACAGAAAGAGATAGAGACAGAGACAGAGATAACCTGAGACAGAGATAGAAACAGAGACAGGAAAGAGAGAAAGGAAGAGAGACAGAGAAGACATACAGAGAGAGAGAGACAGAGGACAGAGATAGAGACAAAGAGAGACAGAGAGCGAAAAGAGAGATAGACAGATAAAGAGAGACAGACAGAGAGAGAGAGAGAGAGAATGAAGAAGGGAGGGAGAAAGAGGAGGGAGGGAAGGAGAGAAGTAGTGAGGGAAGGAGAAAGAGAACCTGGTCTCTGAAAGTTCAAGGCATTGAATCTTCAAGATCTCCATAACATTGCAGAACAAAGTATTAGGAACTTCAGAGACCGTAACCTGGTTGCCTAATCTATCCTAAACTGAGTACTGTTATGCCATATTAGTTATTGCTATTCCTGGTGACTTCTAAGGTCCCTACTGTTTTCCCAACTACCATGGGGACTTCTTGTGAGAATCCTGTGCTCTCACTTTCACCAGAAGCTGAGTCTTACAGATTATAGAAATATAAAGACCATCTCTGATTGTGCTGGAAGGCTGTTAGCTTTTTTGTTTGTGTTGATGCTGGCTTGACTGGCAACCCCATTTTTTAAGATCATTCATAGGATTCTGTCTGAATTTTTTGGCAAATCTTGATTGGGAGAAACCACTTCCTATATTTTTTCATTGAATTTCTTGATCATTATTCAGCTATGTATGAATTTCAAGTGTTTGATATAGTAAAAAGGTGGGAGCTAAATGTTCTGCCCCTGTTTAAAACAGAATTCTTAACCTCTTTGTTAGGCATACATATACCAGAGGTCACAAGACTGAAAAAATCTGAAGTCACAGCCTATTGTAAAAATAGTATAAGCCAATAGTTGTATGTTTGGAGAGGGAAGTATGTAATTGCCTTGGTCTATAGCTCTTTGCAGACTATTTCTCTTTCCAGAGCAGTGCTAAGTTTTGGTTTTCACTTTTCATGAAAAAAAATGCTGTTAATTGTAATATGTTCAGAGAAGGGCAGCTAGGTTGGTGAAGAAACTACAGATAATTCCATTAGAGCATCAACTGAAGAAGTGAATAAAGGAATAAATAATTGTCTTCAAGTAGTGAAAGGGCTGACAAGTGAAGAGGAATTAGACTTGTTTTGAGTAGGAGAGCATGACCAGAAGTAATGAGTGGAAACTGCAAAAGGCAGGTGTGAATTTTCTATTAAAAGAAAAAACTTCGTACCAGATTGATAAAAATAGGGGGAGGATTCATAAATTCAGAAAATGATAAATTTCCCCTCATTTGAGATCCACAAGAAAAGGCTAAATGACCACTTCTTAGGGGATATTGTAGCACTGATTCCTGTCCAACTAAGGGTTAAAAAAGCCTCAAGGTCCTTTCCAGTTCTGAGATATTGTCATTCTGCTAATAGACAGATTGAGGGAACCAAGAGAGGTTTGAGACTGGAGAAAGGTAGTGACAGTAATTGGGACAGGTCAGGTTGGGATGGAATTAATTTGGAAGGACATTAAAGAGCTTGGTCTGGGCCATGTGGATTCTCTTCCTGCCTCGTCCAGGGCCTGACCCTGACCCTTCCATTTTGGACAGGAAACCAAGTACCTACATCTCTACCATCCTAGAGCTGAGTGCCCTTTCAACAAAACGTCTCAATCACGTTTTTCTACACTGGGATAAAATGTACTTCCTCACCTCAGAGGGCAGACGCTATTACCAGGCCTGCCACTTGGTGCATGATTTCACAGACACTGTTATCCAGGCCCGGAAAAAAGTCCTTGCTGAGCAGGGTGCAGAAACCTTTCTCAAGAACAAGGGTAAAGGCAAGACCACAGACTTCATAGATGTACTGCTGCTGGCCAAGGTGAGTGTATGAGTAGCTGAGTGGGGAGGACAAAGTCTAATAGGCTTGGGGAAGGGAAAGGAGGTGTTCAGGTACATCCAAAGGGCTTCTCTGGGGAGAGAACATCATGGCGCTGTAGGATTAGACTTGGAGACCAGAGTAGAGGAGTGGGTTACTTGGACCTTCAGTAAAACCACATTTGACTTTTGTTATCTCCTTCAAAAGCTTTTTTTTCTCCTCAGAGGCCCTAGCTTTTACAGAATCATATTAAAAGTGCTTATGTGAGGAAGGGAAAGAAGAAATTCTCTTTTTTTTCCCTTCTATTGGTGTGGAATAGCTCTCCTGGTATTATCAGGAAATTTACCATAATAGTTAAGAATAACAGCTAATATTTACATACCATTTACAAGTGCTAAGTGCATTACAAGTTTTATGTCATTTAGTTCTCACAATAATCCCAGGGAGATGGATGGTATTATTATTCCATATTTACCTGTGAGCAAACAGAAGCAGAAAGAGGTTAATTAATCTGCCCAGTTACCGAGCTAGTAAGTGTCTAAAACTGGATTCAATTCAGGTCTTCCTGATTCAAGGTCCAGGCTTTATCCATTGCCATCTAGCTGCCCCTGACATGTCCAAGGGTATCTTTAGGACTGTTTCTGGGTATATCAAGAACATCTTTGGAGTTCTAAAGATAAGGAAAGTACAGTTCTGAAGTAGATGGGATTCATGTAATCGGTCAAGTCTCCTTTCAATTCCAGGATTCTTTGGTTCTAAGGGCTGCACAAACCTTCTGGAAGTCTGATTCTAAGCAGACCTATATCTCCAAGGCATAATAACCTCCAAGTTTTATAACAATTATACAAGTCCAGAGGATAACTTTGGTTGTATCCAATGTTTCTGGGCTTGGTGACAAGTTCAGAGAGTCGATTAAATAGGTTCTAGGGAAATTTACTGACTCTAGGTAGGTGTATTTGAAATGCCTGAGTATAGCAGAGGTGATGTATAGGTCCGAGGAGTAGGGTCATACATAGTAAAAGTGAAATCCAAAAACCCCAAAATGTGGACCTATCCCAGGATGAAGATGGGCAGTCTTTGTCAGATAAGGACATCCGAGCAGAAGCTGACACCTTCATGTTTGAAGGTAAGGGGGCAGATGGATACGGAAGGACAAAAGTTCCTGTGATTGGCCTGAGATTCCTGATTGGGGTCCTGATTAGCCTTTCTTACCTCTCCTTTGATCAGTACTGGCCTCGCCATATGTGAATGTTTCCTCTCCTGCCTCAGTCTAGCAGTGAATGTTTCTAATTTCCCCACCACCTCTCTGGGTTTGTTTTCCTCTCCCTCTGTCCTAGGGCACGATACAACTGCAAGCGGCATTTCCTGGGTACTCTACAACCTGGCCCACCATCAAGAACACCAGGACCACTGCCGCCAGGAGATAGAAGAACTCCTGAGAGGTCGTCAGCCAGAGGAGATTGAATGGTCAGTGCACACTGTCTGGGGTTGGAACCATGGGGTCAGGGTTAGGGTTTCCTGGCAGTGGGTTTAGTCAGGGGCTTAGCCTCTGTCTTCCATGTCCACAGTCAAGAACATTCCCAAATGAACTAAATCCAAATTATAGCAAAAGCTAGTATTTATATAGCTCTTTAATGTTACCAAAAATTTTACAGATGTTTTCTCCCTTGATCCTCAAAACAATCCTGGAAAATAGATGCTATTATTAACTCTAATAATCCCTATTTTATAGATAAACTGAGGGAGACAGAGGTTATGTGACATGCCCAGGGTTACATACCTAGCAAGAGACTGAGGAAGGATCCAAGTTCCCATCTTCTTAACTTCTTAACACTATCACCTAACTGCCTCCAGTCCCCATCCCAACTTGGTTAAAACTAATCCTTACAAGTTGATGACTTCCATTTACTGAAATAGCTTCCCACATATTAAGAGAGATAGATAGTTAAGTTCCCCAAACTATAGCTATTTTCAGTTTAATTTAACATAGCTACTGCCTGGGTTAAAACATAGGGAGAATTTCTGTGTTCCCACATCCTAACCTCTATTGTTCATCCATACTTTTGTTAACATCCTCCAATTTCTGATGACAAAAGTCCCAACTTTTAACAGGTCCCTTCAAGGTAACACCTTGTTTTCCATCCCCCTTGCTTCTTACACAAGAACTTAAGGGGTATGTCCTCCCTTTCCATCTATGAGGGTGAGCTGACAGTTCTTCTGTTCTCAGGGATGATCTAACCCAAATGCCCTTCCTGACCATGTGCATCAAGGAGAGCCTGAGGCTGCACCCACCAGTTCCTAATGTGTTACGCCGATGTACCAAGGACATCAAATTACCTGATAGTCGAATTATTCCCAAAGGTGCCTTGACCCAATCCGCATAGCACTAGGAGACAGAATCAAAGAATGGGAGAGAGAAAAATTGGAGAAAGGGAAGGTGAAAGATGGCAGCTGATGGGTTTTACATTGGAAGGTCACACTGAAGAGACTAGAAGGTCAAAGACAACTCCATAAAGAGGCTAGAGGGTCATGTCCATGAGTGTATGTATGGGATTTGGGGACTATATTATTCCTTCTCTCTTCTCCTTGATTATTAGGAAATGTATGCTTCATCAGCATCTTTGGAACTCACCACAACCCAACTGTGTGGCCCAACCCTGAGGTACCAACCCTACCCCTTACACAATCCAAGCTAGGGATTAGGAATACTGGTATGAGATGGAACTGAGACCCAGAAAGATCAAAAAGTAAGAATACCCCAGGCAAACCTTTCATCTGATCTGATGCAGATCTGAGGAGAACAGGAGGTAATAGCTGTTTATCCTGATGAAGATTCTGTCTAATCTAACTGTGGTCCCATTCTGGGAGAAACCTGTCGACCTTGAGTGGGTGTGATCTTGGGATAAACCCTACAAGCCTCTACAACTATATCTCTGTACCTCCAGGTCTATGATCCATACCGCTTTGATCCCCAAAACACCCAGAATATGTCACCCCTGGCATTTATGCCCTTCTCAGCTGGACCCAGGTGAGACCAGAACATATGCCTGTCTGTCTAAATCTTTGAGAGATATCCTCATCTCTCTAGATCAATATGGGCAGCTACAGAGCTCCAAGAGACCCCACCTCTTTGGGTTATGGAGATCCCATCATCAGTGGGATGAGGGAGGGGGTGAAACTTATCAAAAGCAGATTTACTTCAAGGTTCCTCCACTTTGATCAGGAACTGCATTGGCCAGAACTTCGCTATGTCTGAGATGAAGATTGTGGTGGCCCTTACTTTGATGCGATTTCGAATCCTCCCTCATCAGAGTCTACCTCGAAGGAAGGTAGACATCATCCTCAGAGCAGAGGATGGGCTGTGGCTGAAAGTGGAGCCCCTGCAGCGTTCTGAGACACACCTCCAAGAAGACCCTCAGAATTAATGTTTGGGCACTGTCTCTGGTCTTGGGTAGGCATGAAAACCCAATGGCTGCCTTCTTTTCCAATCATCCCTCTCATTACTGTTATTCTTCTAAATAAAACACACTTCTACACCTCCTATATTGCCATTCATTATGAGTCCCTATGTCAAGAAGGTCATGGTGGGAGCAGGAAATAGAAGCCAAGGATCTCTGTTTTCAAACCTACTCTCTAGGAAGAGACAAGAAGGAGCTAAAAGATCTATGTACTCTAGGACCTCAGTCTTTGGAGCTCTTTAGCCTTTACCATAGGCACATCAGTCTTAATAATGAATCCATCTGTATTAATTACAAAAAGTTGAACTGGTTGACCTGTGAGGCTCTTCCAGTTCTACAGTTCTACAATTATTCCTCTCTTTGAATAATCATGGTGATTTAACTTGAGAGATAGATTGGAATTAGGCTGGCAGATTCCAGAGTAGGAGATGATATCAAAGGACATCTATTAACACCCATACCCAAATAGGAACCTCTGATTCATCAGCCCTGACAAATGTTCCCAGCTTCTTAGACTGTGATTTAAGATGTAAATTAGATGTATTCTTATAACTGAATGTGGAGATTGCAGATTTATGATTTATTATCAGTAAGTGTTTGCCATACATACTTATTTTATGTTGCACAAAAATTTGGGGGGGGGGCAAAAAGGGTCACAAGTAGAAAAAGTTTAATTGATAACATTTTAGTTACTTTTGAGAACACTTAGCATTACTCTTTCCCCTATTTCTTTTCCTGTCCTTTCAGTCAATCTTTGTTCTTCCTTTCTCCTTGCCACATCATGCCAGTTAAGGCTTAAGACTGAGATGACCTGAGCTGATGCCGAATGAAATGAGCAGAACCAGGAGATCATTATACACGGCAACAACAATACTATATGATGATCAATTCTGATGGATATGGCTCTCTTTAACAATGAAATGTTTCAAACCAGTTCCAATTGTTCAGTGAAGAAAGCCACATACACCCAGAGAGAGGGATATGAAATGTGGACCACAACATAACATTTTCGTGCTCTCTATTGATGTTTGCTTACATTGTGTTTCCTTTCTCTGATTTTTTTTCTTGTAGATACAATTTTTCTTGCGCAGCAAGATAAGTGAGGAAATATGCATACATATATTCGATTTGTCAAGCATTTTAATATAATTAACATGTAGTGGATTTCCTGCCATCTAGGGGAGGGGAGGGGACTAGGGGGGGAAATTTGTAAGAGAAAACTTTGTAAGGGTCAATGTTGAAGAATTTCCCATGCATATGTTTTGCAAATAAAAAGCTTTAATAAAAAAAAAAAAGACTGAAATGATCAGTAGCTTCCAATCTGATTCCTCACTGATCTTTCCCAACTTAGCAGGTGAATTTTTTATATCTGGCTCTTTACCTACTTTCCATCTTACTGATCAGGCTCCATTTTCTCTGTATTCTGATGTCTCCATAGATCATTGATTATTGAGCTAAATTGGAAAGGATATTAAAGTCTACATACCCTAAGGTGTGCCTGAAGAATAAATGATCCCAATAGCATCTTCTTTCTTTTTTAATTTTAATAGTATTTTATATGTCCAAATACATGTAAAGATAATTTTCAATATTTAGCTTTGTAAAATCTTATGTTTCAAATTCCTCCCCCAAGACAACAAGGATTTGGATATAGATTAAAAATGTGCAATTCTTCTAAACACATTTCCATATTCATCATACTATGTAAAAAATTAGATCTAAAGGAAAAAAAATATGAGAAAGGAAAAAGAAACAAGCAAACAATAAAAAGGTGAAAGTACCATACTTTTATTCACATTCAGTCTCCATAGCTCTGTCTAGTTATGGATGACACTTTTCATCACAAGTCTATTGGAATTAGCCTCTTCTTTCTAAAGCAAGCCTCCCTTCCTTTTGTTGGACACCTCTAATAGTTTAGTTTTGGTTGGTTTTTAAATTACTTCAGCCCCAAATCTTTCCCTGCTTTACCCTAATTCTGCTCTCCAGGTCCAAACAAAACAAATATTATCCTTCTCCCATCTCTCTTCCTAGTCCTTCATTTATGAATTATGATAATAATTATAAGTGAAAGTTGAACTGAGCCTTAGCAGAAACCAGTTCAGTTCAAACCTGTAAGTTCTGAATTCAGCAGTTAATAGGTTTGGAAAAAAGAAAAGTAGTTAATGAAAAAATTCTAAATGGAGTCCAGTTGAAATTCTTGTTCTTATCCTAGGCTCCTGTATCTTCTGCTTCAGTCTGGGTGAGGAGAGAGCTTCATAACCTAGTTCTGAAGCCTGACTGAAAGGACTGAAACAAATTTTATATTTATTGTCTAAGAAAGCTGGTTTAAGAATAGCTGTAGCTTCTTCCCCTGTTGGGGAGAAGTGTATTCATCACAACACTTCTAGAAAATGAAAGATTGAATTCCAAGCAGCCCTGAAGTTAGAAACTTAGCTCAGGACTCTAGCTCAGGCACAAGATGTTGTAAGAAGAAACTGAAGAACAGACTAAAAGAGCTTTAGTATAATCTCTATCAAAGACAGTCTTATTAACCACAACACCTTAGCTCCAAAATGGATGGTGGAAGTGGCTAAGAGATCTATTGAAAGAGCTATGACCACAAAATACTTATTGAATGTGTCTATGTGTGTGTCTAAGTGTGTTTTGCAAACAATGGCTTTCTTTAGTATGGGATGAGGATAGAGGGAAAGATATAACTTAGAACTTAAAATGTAACCCAAAAAAATTAAAAATAAATAAATATAAAATAAGACCTTTTACACTTTCTACTATGTCCCTTTTTAAAACACAGATATTTGCCATCTTAGTAAATAAGTTACACATTCCATTCAAGTTTTCCTAGAAAAATACAGTTTCCTGAGAAAATTCCTTGCCGGCCCTATGATTTCTCTATGACATATGAGATACAGAATCAGCACTTTGCCTGGATGAAATTGTTTTTCCTGACTGAAGCAAGCTTTTGGCCTCTGCTGACATGTCTGCTCTGCCCTTTAATGTTTTAAATTGTTAAATCAGCTTCACTTACAGTTGTAAACAATCCCCCATGTGGCTTCAATATTGTGTCATCATTATGATAAGACAAAGAACAGCATGCTCAGTAACATTGAGCAAGGTCATTCAGTGGTTTAGCAATAGCAGTACAGTTCCTAACAAATCAAGGCTAATAATGGTACAATTCTAAAAAATGCTTTAAATCTTAAAGTTCTTTGGTCATGGACAAATCAGGAACACTTTTATGTTCTCTATGTAAGTGCTCACCTCTCCTTGAGATATGATCTACAGACTTGACAAGAAATTCAACAAAACTGGGGCAGCTAGGTGGCACAGTGGTTAGAGCACCAGCCCTGAAGTCAGGAGGACCTGAGTTCAAATCTGGTCTCAGACACTTCCTAGCTGTGTGACCCTGGGCAAGTCACTTAACCCCAATTGCCTCAGCAAAAAGCAAAAAAAAAAAAAAAAGAAATTCAACAAAACTGACAATTGCTCATGAAAATCTTCAGGCTATTTTCCTTTAGTCACTCCAATATTTTTATTCTTCCCATAGCCAGTGATGTCTTCAGGATATTCTGATATTTAGTTCATCTATCCAACTGTTTTCTCCATTAATCTCTAGAAACTGGCACATTTCCTGGACATTCTTTGTAATATAAAATAAAAACAGTAAACATCCAGCTGAGCATATGAAAGCAATCCCCTTGTCTTTTTCTGCCTTAGGACTCTGGAAGTAACCATGGTGGAAACCCAGTACTTAGAATCACTGCCTATGTGATGGATAACCCAGTATATCTTGAACTTTTATTATGGCATATTGGTTGTGGTGGCTCCTTTATTCAAAGACAAATGGTCAATACACAATCATATTTTTCCCATTCTTCAGTAATAACACTACAGGCAATTCATATTGACTATTGGATGATGATGTGATGATGCTATTAACCATCAATTTCTTGAGATGGCTTCTGAGATTTTCCATCCCAGAAAAGAGACATTTCCCTGAATGGTAAGGAATCAGTAAGCTAGATCCTCTTTTATCACATCCTACTCATTATGTAAGAACACATCCATCTTCCCAAAGAGCTACCTCAGTAACTACTTTAGTCTTCTGTCATGAGGGAAGCTCCAAAGTCCAATTTCTCTGGAACCACTTCAGTGGCTCTTGTATTTTTCTTGTTTCTGATTGATTCAGTCCTCCTGTATACTTCTTCACAGAAGAAATCCCTGAAGTACTGGGACCCATTGCTCTTTCCAGTATTCTCTTCATATCTGGAATATGTGGTAAATCTGGATGCAGAGTGCCAATTACCTCAATGACATCAGCAATTCCTTTGGAAAATTTTGAGGTTTTCTCAATGTATTCCAAGTATGAATGGGCAAGTCATTCCAGAGGCTATAACTGTATTTTCTTCAAAATGACCAGATCCTTATCATTCCTTGGTCTCCATTGTCAAGAACAATGTTCTAAAACAATGTGCACATGTTCTAACTTTACTGTCACTTCTATATGAGTTCTGATAAGTGGACTCTGGACAGCTAATCCTTCTAGGGGAAGCTTCTAATGTGTTCTAGAAACATATTAGGAACTAGAGTTTCCCTCAGAAAAAGGAAGTCTTATTCATCTAAATCTCTGATGACTTAGTGGGTGAATATCCCTTTTCATCTTTAACCCCAGTTAAACAAGTCACTCTCCAGAGAATCACAAAATATTAGAACTTAAATCCTGTAGACATATATTCAAGTTCATATATTTTATAAATATGAATATACATATACATGCATCTTTATGTATGTATAAATTTGTACATGCACATGTCCATTTTTAAAAAAAAATTTATATTACTTTCATTTCCCAATTTGTCTTTCTCACCTTACTCATTTCCGGAAAAAAGAATTGATAACAAAAGATGGCTCTACCCTGAGATAAGCTTAGCCTGAATTAAGCATGATGTTGGTAGAAACCAAACAGAGGAGATACTAAGAGATGAAGGATTGGGCTACTTGCTATAGCTATGAAAGGAACACCTACAACTAATATAAAAATAGTTGATCAAATCAGAAAAAAAAGGATTATTGAATAGCAACAGAAGATTAAGAAAGGAATCAGGCCTCTGCTTGGAATGAATGAAAAGATGATCGTAAATAATGTACAGAAAACAGCACTATTTATTTCTTGTTTCTTTTTCTCCAACAAGAATAATGATCATCAGAAAATCTACTATGTGACAGTCACTATGTTAAGTTCTTCATAATTATTGTCTCATTTTTTCCTCACAACAAAACTGGGAGGTGAGTATTATTATTATTATTATTATTATCCTCATTTTACAGAAGAAAATTGAGGCAAATAGATGTTAAATGTCACACAGCTAGTAAGTGTCTGACACCGTGAACTCAGGACTATCCTAACTTCAGGCCAAGTGCCCTATTTATTGCATCACTTAGCTTCCTAAAAGGCAGTTGAAATCACTGATAAGCAAGGATCTAGTAGGAGAGCACTAAATCACACTCAAGAAATCCAAGCCATCAGACCTCAAAGTACATAATCCTGAATTGAAAAATAAATAGGTCATCATAAGGCTTTCAGTGATCTTTGGCCTCCTGTGAGAACGGAAGACATATTGCAGAACTAAAGATGAATAAGTGTTGTCCCCAATTTCCAAACAGAAAAAAGAAGATAAATTCTTTAAACAGAGGTCAGTGATACTGATTTTGATCTATGAGGAAAATACTAGAAAGATTTATTAAAGGCATAATACAGGGCTTCAAGTCCTCTAAACACTGGGTTTGCACAAATTAAGTTTAATCTTAATAGTACCCCCAAGATATATTTTTTGTTACATCCATACTTAGTGTTTCCTTTGGGAATACTATACACAATTTGTATTTAGTTTCCTACCAATACGACTAAGTAGGATGCCCAGCTACCAAACACTTGACAACAATGCAAATATTACATAAGTAACAGATTTTATTCTGCCCCACGGAAAATACAGAAAATGAAAATGACTCATAAGATCCCATAAACCAGTAGAATGAAACTCAAATAGAAACTATGGCTTACATAAGGATCCCTTTGGGCCATATATTGACTAGAAAAACACATATTTTCCCACTTAATAGTATTTTATTTTTTCCTATCACATGTAAAGATAGTTTTTAACATTTACCTTTATAAGATTTTTAGTCCCAATTTTTTCTCCCTTCCTCCTCTCCCTTCTCCAAAATAGCAAGAAATAGTTTGTACATGTACAATCATATTAAACATACTTTCACATTAGTCATGCTGTGAAAGAAGAATCAAAACAAAAGGGTAAAACCACAAGAAAAAAAAGTGAACATAGGCATTCAGACTCCATAGTTTTTTTGAATAGCATTTTCCATCATGAGTCTTTTGAAATTGTCTTAGATTATCATATTGCTGAGAAAAGCTAATTCTATCAAATATGATCATCTCACAATGTTGCTGTTACCTGTGTACAATATTCTCCTGGTTCTGATCACTTCAATCAGAATCAGTGTATGTAAGTCTTTCCAAGTTTTTCTGAAATCCAGGTGCTCATCATTTCCTATAGCACAATAGTATTTTATTACATTTATATACCATAATTTATTAAGCCATTCTCCAATTAATGGGCATCCTCTCAATTTCAAATTTCTTGCCACCACAAAAAGAGCTGTTATAAATATTATTGTACATGCAGGTCCTTTTCCCTTTTTATGATCATTTTGGAATATAAACCTAGTAATGCCATTGCTGGATCAAAGGCTTAGAGTCCTTTGTATATAGCTCCAAATTACTCTCCAGAATGGTTGGATCAGTTCAAAACTCCACCAACAATGCTTTAGTGTTCCAATCTTCCCACATCTTCTCCAACATTTATCATTTTCCTTTTCCATCATATTAACCAAATTGATAGGTGTGAGGTAGTACCTTGGAGTTGTTTTAATTTGCATTTCTCTAGTCAATAATGATTTAGAACATTTTCTGACTATACATAGCTTTAATTTCTTCATCTTAGCACTCCCTATTCATATTCTTGAACCATTTATTGACTGGGAAATTATTTTTCTTATAAATTTGACTCAGTTCTCTGTGTGTTTTAGAAATGAAGCTTTAGGGGCAGCTAGGTGAAGCAGTGAATAGAACACCAGCCCTGAAGTCAGGAGTATCTATGTTCAAATCTGGTCTCAGACTCTTAAAACTTCCTGTGTGATCTTGGGCAAGCCACTTAACCTCAATTGCCTCAGCAAAAGAAAAGAAATGAAACTTTATCAGAAAGAGTGGAAATAAAAGTTGTTTCCCACTTTTCTGTTTTTGATTGCATTGTCTTTATGCAAAAACGTTTTAATTTAATATAATCAAAATTATCCACTTTGTATCTCAGAATGTTTTCTATCTTCTATTTGGTGACAAATTCTTCCTTTCTCCATATTTCTGATAGATAAACTATTTTTTGCTCTTTTGTTTATGGCATATCCTTTATGTCTAAATCATGTATCCAGAGTAAGATGTTGCTCAATGCTTACTTTCTGCCATATTATCTTCCAGTTTAGAAAATCACATATTAATACTATCTGTGTTTTGTTACAATTTTATTTATTTTTAATATTTTTCCATTATAATTTAATCTAGTTCAGGCAGCACTAAAAATGTTATAGTCTAATGCTACCCAAAGACCTCCTGTTTGATATATCTGGCATAAGCAAATTTTAAAACACACACACACACACACACACACACACACACACACATACATACACACAAGAACTAACAACCCATAAACAAAGAGTTCTCTAGTGAACCCTTCTCAACAGGGAAGTTTTCCAGCCTCAGTACCACCTCTTTCCACAAAGATTCAGACTCCCATGGTCAATAGTGCCACCTTGTGGTTTGAAATCATCTCAAGAAGAAAATTAATTTAGTACTGATAGTCCACACTCTTAACAATCCAGAAAACCCCCCTTTTGCCTCATAAAGACTCCCCAAAAAAGCCAGCTTTATGGTACAACTCTGAAAGACTTGGTCTCCCCTGAAAAAGATATGCACACATGGCACACTCAACAAGTAATCCTCCTTCTACTCACAATTATGCCATTTATTATGCCATTTAAATGACATAACTCTATTATATATACAATTTATGCCAAGTCTAGATCTTTAATGTTCTACATTCTGGCTTTTATTCCTTCCTAGCACCAGGGAGCACAGGAGCAATCTTCTATTCTCACCAAAAGGCATAATGATCAGGAAATTCCCTGCTTGCAATGGAAAATCAGATCTTCAAATTCTAAAATTTACTTTCAATGAAACCCCAAAAATGGGCA
The DNA here is from genome assembly GCA_023553655.1 of Myrmecobius fasciatus. Taxonomy (NCBI): domain Eukaryota; kingdom Metazoa; phylum Chordata; class Mammalia; order Dasyuromorphia; family Myrmecobiidae; genus Myrmecobius; species Myrmecobius fasciatus. The sequence goes on from JAJPUD010002372.1 coordinate 107,943, forward strand.
CTGCCCCAGAAATTCCCACTACCATATTGAAGCTGTGTGTGTAATATAATCTAGGATACCTTTTATCAAATTTGTGGGAAAGAGTTACTCTGCCAAGTTCTTCTTCCCCAAAATAGACATTTATAACTCCTGGAAAGGAGACATCACAAGCCCACCCCTCATTGCCCCCCTCATTTCTATTACCATTAATTCTATTGCTACCATCTCTACCACCTCTTCTGCTCTCAAAATCTCACAGGAAATAAAGATAAAAATAAAAAAGAGCTTATTATTGCCCTATTTTAGACTAGAATAAATGGATAATTGCTGCCATAATCTTTCACAAGAATACATCTTGTGAGATTTCATCAACCAAAGTCATTACTCCAAGAGGTGACCAGGTATCAACAGGGCATATGTATGGGCATAGATTTATTCTATCCTAAATTATTAAGAGAAATTATTATTAATAAACAGTGATTTGAAGAGATTCAGATTTCCCCCTTTTTCTAGAGTCCTCATTTTGCTCAGTGCTTGAAGATTGACAAGAGAACATTGTACACAACAAAAAGATTATGTGATTATTAAATGTGATGGATTTGGTTCTTTTCAACAAAGACGTGATTCAGGGCAATTCCAATAGACTTGGGATGGAGACTTCTGCATCCAGAAAGAGGATATGGGTGGGAGAGAATGTGGATCACAACATAGTGTTTTCACCTTTGTTGTTATTGTTGTTTGCTTGCTTGTTTTTTTTTCTTTCTCACTTTTCCCCTTTTCATCTGATTTTTCTTGTGCAGCATGATAAATGTGGAAATATGCTTAAAAGAATTTCATATACTTAACCTATATTGAATTATTTGGTATCTAGGAGAGGGGAAAGTAGAGAGGGAGAAAGAAAATGGAACACAAGGTTTTTTGCAAGGGTGAACATTGAAAATTATCCTTGCATATATTTTGAAAAATAAAAAGCTATTATTATTACTTTAAAAATCTTTGAAGTTTGAATTCTTCAGTTGTAGTCAGATCCCTTAAAAGGAATCTAATCCAAGGCAAATTCCTGCCCGTTGTGTTTCATTCAAACAAGTTTGGATAAAGGTAGATTCTCTGTCTGGATTGTCCAAGGCTGGGGGTGGTCTGGGTTTAGAGACAGTCCCTTTGTGTAACAGAGTGACACAATGTCCCTCTCCCAGTTCTTCACTGAAATGAGTCCATTTCTCTTTGTAAGTTTGCCCCCCCCCATTAATTGTTTATTGCTTAGAGTTGTTTGGCACCCTCAGGAAGACCCACTATTCCAAAGGCATATAAACTATGATTCCATCTTTTCTGTAAGAGAGAAATGGCCAAATGACCATTAACAAAATGCCAGCATTATTAATAAAATTATTAGATAATCAGAAATTACATCTCATGAATTTTATTAGACATTATATTATGTCAATTGTAAGATGGCATACTCTCTAAGGGAATACTGAGATACCAAAGAAAAAAGGGCTCATACCAGTCTGGTTATTAATGGGTTTTATTAGGGTTAATTGGGGGAGTATACTCACAAGAGACCAGTCATCCAGAGTAGCAGTAGGACAAAGTAATAGCATAAACCCTCACACCAACCCTAAGCCAAGTCAGGTATTAGATAGAGAAAGAACAAAGAAACAATAGTTCAAGATGGCCAAGGATCACATGCAAATTTTCCCATTGGATAGCTGGAGCTTCTTTTACTGTTTGCATTAACTCTAGGTAGTTTACATTTTCCTTTGGAGTCATAGGTCACATTTCTACCCTAATAACCTGCATAAAGCATTTCCATACATGCACTCTATAAAGAAGATGCAATCAAAGCCTCATTCAAAGATTCAAAATACTGTGAGCTCATCTTGTTATTCAAGAAACTCTTTTGATCAACCTCCTAGACAAAGGGAAAATGTGAATCCTAGAAACCAAGAGGGATTCTTTACAAATAATATGTCCAGTGAAAGTAATCAATGTTAGAGGGATTTCTGTTTCCCAAAACCATTATAAGGAAATCATTGTAAGAAACCGCCAAAAAAATTTTTAAAAGACATAGTATTAGGGGGTATTAGAAATATAGGCATACTATTGCAGTTATGAATTGGTATAATCCATTGTTAACCTAAATAGAAGGCTCTAAGTGTCAGGTGATCCTGTTCATGATCTAAACCTTGTTTTTGCAAACATATTTATCAGCAACTCAGACATAAGGACCGTATTTACTGATTTTTCAGGAGACACAAAGTTGAGAGAGAGAATAAATCCACAGATGACAAAACTGAGGTTTCTAAAATATTTAAGCAGTATTGAATGATGTATCAAATGTGATAAATTGAAATTCAGTAAGGAAAGGGAAAAATACAAGGGATCAAAAGATTAATAAATGACACAAACACAAGAACTATATGAGAGCACATCATGCAAAAAGGCAACAAGTAGAAACAGGATGTTTTATCACATTGCCATGACCTTAGGCTATAAATGTATTCAAATCAACAAGCATACCCTACTATGTACTTAGCCACTGTGCTAGGAGTTTACAATTAATTCAAGAAAAACAAGCTGTAAACATGAGTAAATACAAAATATGTACAATCAAGAAGGGAGGAAGGTATTATTAAGATTTCAGAAAATGCCCCCATGAAGACAGCATTGAATTTTAAAGGAGGCTAGGAATTAGAATAAGTAGGAGTGAGGAGGGAGGGTACTCTAAGAATAGGGATGTTTATACAAAGGCACAAAGATAGAATGGAAAATCCTTTTTATTGTTTGTCATTTCAGACATGTCTGATTTTTTTGTGATCTTGTGACTTCTTGTATTTTCTTGGCAAAGATATTGGAGTGGTTTGCCATTTCCTTCTCCAACTTATTCTACAGAAGAGGAACTGAGGTAGATAAGGTTAAGGGACATTCCCAGGGTCACACAGCTAGTAAGTGTCTGAGCCCAGATTTGAACTCATGAAAATGAGGCTTCTTGATTTTAAGCCCAGTTTTTTATCCACTGTGGCACCTAGCAACCCATGAAAAATCCATAGAGATCAACTAATACAAACCCTATATTTTATCAATGTGAGTGTTCTGTATTAAGCTAGGGTTAAGGATTCCAGGGGGAAAAAAGTGGTTTCCTCCTAAATGTCTCATGGAACTGGAAACATGTATTCCTGTCCTCCCTTGACAGCCCCTGTTTTTTGGCATAAATACACAAAGGCAGAGCAAAAAGCATAGAAGCAGAGATACAACAAAGGCTTGGAAATGGTTTTATTCAGAAGACTCACAACCAAATGAGAAGAAAGTAGATAGAACAGGAAGTCTCCAGACCTCCATGCTCTGGGCCCCTACTGAATTACAGTAGGCTTCTGGGAAGCATAGATCAGGAATAGGATACTAAAGCGGTTCCATCTGCCAGCAATTGGCATGTGTGCTGGATGAAGCAATGAGTTAAATAAGCATGAATGGGGCCAGGTGAGTTCAAGCTTATGTCTTGGAACTGATTTATTTTTTACAGATTCCCTTTTGTATGGAAATTTTTTTTGTAATACATTACACAGATGCCAGAAAACCACAGAAAGTATAACCAAAGCTGTGATATTTCCTCATTCTAGTCAAGGCCCATCCTGTTATTTATTTTCATTTTTGAAAGCACCCTGTTTCAAAAATACACTCAGGTCATGTCAACTGTCAGTAAATAATCCAAAGGAGCTCATATATGAGTTGTCAGTTGGAAAACTAGCCTTGCCAAGTTCCCTAAAATCCTCCAAGCAACCTTGCCTTGCTTCAGTCTTCAAAAGGACTTACAGCTGGCTCCCCACATCCACCCTCATCCCCAGCCCTCTGCCTGAGGATCACTTCTAGTTTCTTCAGAATTGAGATCCATCTGGAAAGATTTGGAGCCACAGCACAATTAGGATCAGCACCTTCACCTTAAACATGGTAAAGTTCTGGCCAATGCAGTTCCTACTCAAAGTGAAATGGAATTATAATCTGCAGGATTTGGCCCTCATTCTGATTATGGCCTCCCACTACCAAAGAGAAGGGTGGGGGAGGAGAGGGGGAGGAAGAGCAGAAGGAGAGAGGAAGGGAGGGAGGGAGAAAGGAAGGGAGGGAGGGAGGAAAAGAGAGAGAGAGAAAGGAGAGAAGGAGGGAGGGAGAGAGGAAGAGAAAGGAGAGAGTAGAAGAGAGAAAAGGAAGGAGAGAGGGAGAGAAAAAGGGAAAGAGGGGGAGGGGAGAGAGAGAGAGAAAGGGAAAGAGGGGGAGGGGAAAGAGAGAGAGAAAGAGAGAGAGGGAGGAGTGAGACAGAGGAGAGGAGAGGAGAGGAGTGAGGGTGGGGAGTGTGTAGGGGGAGAGGGGAGAGAATGGGACCTCCTTATCTCTAGTAGATAGAACTTAAGCTTTGTGGGCTAAACCTCTTAGAGATTAAAGTTGGCCATAATAACTCAGAAGGATGGGGACATCTCCCCCAGAGTTTGAAGGGGGAAGTGGAGAGTGACCTCACCTGCATCTAACTGCAAAGGACATAAAGGCCAGTGGAGATATCTTCTGGGAATTGTTGGAGTAAAAGTGGTATTAGTCATAAATATGGGCAGAGGAGCAAAGATGAACTGGGGATGGGGGTGAAAGCGATAGTTACAACCATACCATGCACACAGACTTCCCTAGGGAAGCAAACCATGGTTAGGACCAAGAAATTACCTTCAAGGCAACAGACTTTCCCATGGGAGGAAATATATACTACCTTCCTCTGACCTTCCAGCTCTACTGTCTAGGAACATATTAAGCCTCAATCCTTTCCCATGAGTGTCCTTAGGCAATACAATGGAAGAAGGATTGAAGTAGGTACCTCAGGGTTGGATCACATAATTGAATTATACCATGTTCCCAAAATGCTGGCCATTCAGGTGTTCCCTGTTTGTAAGGAAACCATAGAGTACCTAAAATGGCCTGAAAATTACATGCTTCTACTTCCCAGTGTTTCCCCTAGCCTGGTTCTCTCTACATGATTCCCTTGACCACTTCCTGAAGAATGCTTTAACACCTTTTCTCTGTCCTCTCTCACACTATACCTCCCAAATCATCCCCTGCCATGCCTTGCCCTTCCCTTGTTATATTATTGCTTGGGGAAATCACCTTTATGAATGATGCACATATTGAGCACTTGACTATCCTTGGTGCCATAAGAAAAACTGAAGGCTCTTCTTGATACACATGGTCAAGAAAGGTAACTGGGTTAAATTATCCCTGGAGAGAGTAAGCTCCTTATGCCCAAGGTAAGACCTGCTCAAGCCCAGGACTTAAGGAAGGAAGGGCAAGATGGCCAGAACTGGCAAGACCATGACATTCTGGTCTGGGATCTCTCATGGTCCAAAGTTGGGAGATATTGACAGAATCATAGGTGAAGAAAAAATGAGAGCGGACAGAATGTGAGGTGTCATCCTAGGCACAGAAATCTCCTGACTTTAAACTCTGAATGGTAACTCTGAATGAAAGTTGAATAGAGAGCCATAAGAACCCTCCTGACTTGGGGAGTGTTCAAATCTGTCTGAGAAAGTTGTTTTGCCAACCAGAAATAGACATCTTCAGAGGCAGATCTCCAACCAAGTTGAGGTGGGATTTGGGAGTTGTTCTTTTAAGAATGTCTTCATTTTTGAAGGACAGTCAGTCATCTAAATAGTCAACAAGCATTTAAGTGTTATGTTTCAGACACTACTAAATACTAAGGATCTAAGGGAAAGCAAAAACAAAAAACCCACAGACATTCGAAACAGCAACGTAAAAACAAGGACAAATTGGAGATAATCTCATAATGAAAGGCATTATATTAAGAGGAGCGTAAAAGGAAAAAGGACTACATGTACACAAATGTTTGCCTTTTCCATGGTAACAAAATATTGGAACTGAAGGGATGCCCATCAATTGGGGAGTAGCTGAACAAGTTATGGTAAATGAACGTAATGGAATAATATTGTGCAATAAGAAATGATGAACACCCAAATTTCAGAAAAACCTAGAAAAACTTGTACAAGTCTTTACAAAGTGAAATGAGTAGAACCAGGAAAGCATTATATACAGTATCAGTAGTATTGTATGATCATTAACTATGAATGACTCAGCTCTTCTAAGCAACACAATGATCCAAAATAAGTACAAAGAACTCACAAAAAAATACTATTCATAATCCAGTTAAAAAACTGATGATCTCTGAACAAAGATCAAAGCCTCCTTTTTTCAATTACTCTTATTTTTTTATGGTTCTTATCCTCTTGACTGTTTGTTTTTTCACAACTGTGATTAACATGGAAATATGTTTTACATGATAGTACATGTATAATCTATATTAAATAGACCATTTTTGAAAGTGGAGAGGGAGGAAGAAAAATTTGGCACTCAAAATCTTTTGAATACTATAGTGTCTTTACTGGGCCTGTACCCCAAAGAGATTATAGGAAAAGGGAAAAGAACCTATGTGTGTAAAAATGTTTGTAGCAGCCTTTGTGTAGTGGCAAGAAACTGGAAACTGAGTCAATACCCATTAGTTGGGGAATGGTTGAATAAGTTATAGCATATGAATGTAATGGAGTATTATTGTTCTATAAGAAATAATCAGTGGCATGATTTCAGAGAGACCTGGAGACACTTACATGAACTGATGCTGAGTGAAGTGAGTAGAAAGAGGAGAACATTGTACACAGTAACAGCAAAATTATTCTGATGGACATGGCTCTTTTCAACAATGAGGTAATTCAGACTAATTCAAATAGATTGTGATGGAGAGAGTCATCTGCATCCATAAAGAGTACTATGGGAACTGAATGTGGATCACAATATAGTATTTTCACCTTTTTGTTGTTGTTTGCTTGCTTTTTGTTTTCTTTCTCTTATTTATAGCTATTGAGTTTTTTCTTGTGTTGGGTTTAAATCTACTTCTTTTAAATTTTTACTCATTAACTCAAGTTCTGTCCTCGGAAATCAATCATAATAAGTCTATTTTTTTCCTTCTACAAGTCCTTCAAATACCTAAAGACACCTATAATCCCATTCCCTCTCTACCATGTAGTATCTTCTCAAGAAAGAAGCATCTCCTGTTCCTTCAATACTTCAATCTATGATATAGTATCCTGTTCCCTCACCACTATCATTGTTACCCTTCTGTGTACAGACTCCAGCTTGTCAATATTCTTCCTAAAATGTGCCATTCAGACACAAACACAATATTCCAAAAGCTGTCTATCCAGTGTACATATGTGTTGCCTCAAAGCTATTGTTCTAATCCATTGTTAAGGACCTATTGTCTCTGAGGACCCCTGTCCTGTTATCTCTGCATAGATGTGCCCAAGAAAACAGAGAATGGCTTGTGACACCATTATTTCTTGTCATCCATATAAATGGATGTGTGTGTGTGTGTGTGTGTGTGTGTGTGTATGGCTGCCTTAGGCATTCCTCAGTATCCTATATGACATAGGGAAATGCTAACCCCAAAACATAATAAAAACCACTCAGATAAACTGGTCCCTCCCATTGGTGTTCTCTCTCACACAGAAGGTTCCACCAAGATTCTAAGATCTCATCAACACATTCAACTCTGTAATATTTCATTGAATTTAGAAAAAATCCCAGATTTCTGGATTTGGTTGAGCCATGCCCTTGAGAACTTTTCATCCAAATCACTTACTCCCTTATTATGAGACTGTGTCAATCACCTCTTAATTAATTTATTTCCTGCCTCCAGCTCAAAGAGCTTTGTAAGAACAAAGATCCTGATGACAATTAATTCTCAGAAATAATTCTTTGCTATAGTCCCAACATGGAAATTACAGTAAATCTCCCTTGACCAGAGAATTATTAATATAAACATTTTATGTTTCTTTCATCCATTTTACATAGCATATTATTTACCATAGCTCTTAAGTCTTATTTAATAAGTAGTAGCTCTCTTCCTTGCCAAATTCCAAAACTGAACTCTGCTTCTAATATGTATCTCAGAATCTGTGTCTTCTAAAAATGTCCACTTTTTAGACATCTCAGCTCGAAATTTCAGTGATCTTTGGCTTCTCTTTTTCCCCATTTTAAATTAGTTGCCAGCCCCTATAAATTCATTATCTGAGTCTCTTATATCTATCTCTTCTCTGCTCATGATGTCAACATCCTAGTTAAAGCCTGGTCATATGTGACCTAGACTACTAGATTATTGCAATAGCTTTTTAATTGCTCTTGATCCTTAAAGACTCTAATTCCTACATCACATTCTAAAAAAATCTTTCAAATAAACGAATCTAGCCAAATATCATACTCCAAACTTTTAAATGGCTCTTTATTCCTTAGAGAACAAAATAGAAAATCCTTAGACTGGAAGTGAAAATCTACAAAAGTAAGTTTCCATTTACCTTTTCAATCTGATTTTTAAAAAGTTATTCATTTAAAACTTAGATACAGAATATAAAAAGAAAAAAATTGCCATGTGCACGGCAGAACATAAAAAACTTTTCAACATATAAAGCAATAAATTTCAAGAAAACTTACATAACACATACTACATGTTGTGCTAAGAGTTGTTCATCTTTTCTTTGCTTCCTCCACTCTGATTTTATACCTCCCTCTCACCTTCACATGCTGGATGTTGAAGCCAAATTAGATCACTAGGTCTTTTCTTGCACACTGTGGTCTGAATAATGTCATCTCTGACTTCCCCTGTTTACCATCCTCCTTCAAGACACAGCTAAGCAGCACTTCCTTCATGAAGCTTTCTTTGATCCTGTAGTTTGAAGTAATCCCTGCATTCTCATTTCTCTGATTATTATTTATTTTCTCCTATCACATTCTGCATAGTATTATAATGATTTGTGTACATGTGTCATACCCAATGCCATTCCACTCAACTCTAAGCTCTTTGAGTCCTATGTAATCTTTCAACATTATATTTGCTAGCACCAAGGACAGTGCTTTTCACAACACCAAAAATAAACAGCTCTGAAAGCTTGAAGAACCATTGATACCATGACTATTTACCTTTTATCTGAGGACATCGCTGCATGGGACCATCCACTTTACCATGCTCTTGTATGGTTTCTCCTTCAGTAGTGATTGGGGACTTTCCACTGTTAGTCTTTCAGGGGTGGGACATTAGTCTAACAAGATGTTTCAAAATAATTGTGGTTCCCTTCCCTCACCCCCACATTTCTATTTTACTAATGTTTCTTTCTGGAACTGAGAAATAGGAATTTTTATCTTATCTCACCAACCTCTACTTTGTAGTATAAAGGTAAAAAAAAAGGGCAATTTTCAATGTGTAAAAGTGCCTTTATTCAGAAGATTCACAGCCAAGATAAGAATAGCTGAAGAAGCAGACGATTTCCAAGCTTCCATATCCCAAGCCTGAGAAAATATCCATCTATCAATCTTGGGGGGACTTCTAGGAGATGTGTCTCAGTGGTAAAAGAAGGCTACAGTGGCTCCACTCTCAGCCATAATCCACCATCTGCCCTGAGGATAACTTCTGGCTTCCTTTGGACGGGCTGTTCATCAGGGAGGATTCGGAATCGCAGTAGGGTGAGGGCCAGCACAATCTTTATCTCAGACATGGCAAAATTCTGACCAATGCAGTTCCTGTTCAAGAGGGAGGATCTGCAAATCCCCAGGCCTTGACCTTCTTCCGTCCCCCCAACACCACTCATGTGGATCTATATATGCACATAGACACACACACACACACACACACACACACACACACACACACAGGACTCTATATCTCCTAGGGATAGGGTTCCATGGGGCCTGAGTCCCAGTCTCTCTCAGGGGTTTGGAGATAACCACAATGACCCAGAAAGGTGAAGACATTTCCTCAGGACTTCAAGAAGCAGGTACTATAGTCTCACCTGGGTCCAGCTGAGAAGGGCATAAATGCCAATGGTGATATCTTTTGGGAGTTATTGAAGTCAAAACGATATGGGTCATAGACCTGAAAGAGAGGAATAGAACTAGGATGGTGGGAATAGCCCAAGGCCATCTCATGCAAACAGACCAGGGAGACAGGAGACTACCTTTAAGGCAGCAGGCCATCCCCTGTGAGGAGATGAATGTAGTGTCTTGTCTTCCTGACTCTATTCTCTAGAGGTAAATCTGGGCTTCTCCTATGTTTGTTCTCAGCAATGATTCAACCCTTTGCCATGAGTCTCCCTGACCCCTAGGTCTGGTCGGACAATGCAAAGGGTATTGGAATAGGTACCTCAGGATTGGGCCACACAGTTGGATTGTGGTGAGTTCCAAAAATGCTGATCAGACAAGTATTCCCTGTTAAGAAGGAAGAGATAAAGAGCCCAATGTGACTTGCAAATTCCATGCATTCATTTGTCAATGTTCCCCCTCAACTCCACTCCTCCCTCACCAACTTTCTAAATACTATTCCTGAAGAAAACCTGATACCTACTTTCCACTTTCTCCCACCTGGCACTCCCAGATGCAGCCCCTGTCATGCCTTGCCTTCCCCTTACTGGGCCATACATGCTTGGGTAAAGAATACCTTTGGGGATGATGCGCCCATCAGGTAGCTGAATGTCCTTGGTACACTGGCGAGCAATACCAATAACTGGTGGGTGCAGTCTCAGGCTCTCTTTGATACACATAGTCAGAAAAGGCATCTGAGACAGGTCATCCCTGGAGAGAGCAGACCTGTCAGCCTTGGGAGAAAGGTATCAGACACCCAAACCCACATAGAAAGCATTGCCAGGATCGTTGGTATAGAAGCTCCAGAGTTGGGAATCAAGGGGAAGATGGCAAGCCTGAGAGAGATGCAATCAAAGAAAGAATAAGAAAGGCCAGGATGTGGGATAGAGTCTTTGGCACAGAAATCTCCCTCCCTTTTAGCCCTGGGTTGCAACTGGGAAAAGCTATCCAGAAAACCATTAAGGGGTCAGGAAACCCTCCTGTCTGTGCTGGGGGAGAGTCAGTTTGAAGGCAAGGACTGTCATCTACAGAGCAATAAGTCTAGCCAAGTCATTGTAGGCTTGGAGATGTTTCTTTTAACTGTGGCCAGAGAAGTCTAAGGGATGAGCTCCTAGCCACCTGTCCTATAGGAGTCATCCCAGTCCCACTCCACACTGACCATTCAATCTCCTCTGTCTGACGACCCTTCAGAAGCTCCTGTATTTCCTGACGACAGCGGTTCTGGTATTCTTGGTGGTGGGCCAAGTTATAGAGGGCCCAAGAGAGGCCACTTGCAGTTGTGTCATGCCCTGGAAGGAAGGGAGAAAATTCCAGATAGGTGGTATGGGGGTAAGGGAGTGTCTATCAGTGAATTATGGAGTGAGAAAGAACCTCACCACCATTCTTAAATGAACACAGACTCTAAAGGAACAATTTCTTCTAGACTAGTCCTGGTCAAAGCAGGAATCATCAAAGCTGACATCTAGAATAAGATATAGATGGACTTCTTAAGGGGAAACCCCAACTAAATCCCCAGACCCTCCCATTCCATCTACCCCTTTACCCTCAAACATGAAGGTATCAGCTTCTGCCCGGATGTCCTTGTCTGATAGAGTCTTCCCATCTTCATCCTGGAATAGTGCATATCTGTGGGTTCTTGGTTTTCTCTCCTCCTCATCAGCAGCTCTACTCAGGGGCCCCTAGTCAGCATCCCACTATCCCTAGGCACAGCCAATAGTGTCACATAGCATACCTAGAATCCTTGAGACCTATCCCAGCTAAGTATAACTCATACCCCCCTAGCCTTCTAAAGCACCTAAAACTGTCTTCTGGACTCCTACTGAACTTGTAGAACCATGCCATAGGGGTCACCTAATATGTCCAAAACCTTTAAACATAAAGGTCAGAGACTATTATAAGGACTCAAATCAAATACTGCTGGAAGACACATCTAGAATAATAGAAATTTAGAATTAGAAGGGACCCTTATCCAAAGCATGAATCCTTTCTGAAGCCAAAGACCTGTACCTAGTTATGGTATAGCTTTGAGGTATCAGGATTCTTGGTTAGGCATTCTACTCCTTAATAAGTCTTGTCCCTTTCTCATTGATACTCTGTCTCTGTCTCTGACTCTGTCTCTCTCTGTCTCTCTGTCTCTGTCTCTCTCTTCTCTCTCTCACTTTCTCTGTCTCTCTGCCTCTCTCTGTCTCTCTATGTCTCTCTGTCTCTCTCTGTTTCTCTCTGTCTCTCTGTCCCTCTGTCTCTCTGTCCCTCTGTCCCTCTCTCTCTGTCTCTCTGTCTCTCTCTCTGTCTCTCTCTGTCTCTCTCTGTCTCTCTGTCTCTCTCTCTCTCTCTCTCTCTCTCTCTCTCTCTCACACACACACACACACACACACACACACACACACACACACACACCTTAGAAATCCTTGATATTTCCAGCACACCTAGACTCTCCTTTGATATATCTAAAAGTAGTCTTAATAGCACTCCTAGATAAATCTATAATACAGGGAATTACCTTTGATATACCTAGAACCATAAAAATATTTGTGAGAATATCTAGAATCTTACTGATTACCCTGGTGTACCTAGAAATAAACCCAGGAATTACCTGGCTAGTCTTAGATCCTAGATTACTCCTTTCATATACCTGGAACAGACTAAAAGTAACTATTTCACCCCACCCATGTGAAGGAAAAAAAAAGGGATACTTTCCCAATAATCATCATTCGATGTGATTCAGGAAAACCTTGTATCTCTCAAAACAAATTGCCTCTTAAGAAAAATGGCAAAAGTCAGATCAGGCTCTGTTGAAACCTGCTCCATATTATGGAACCATGAATTTGTCTTTGGCAACCAATCCCTTTGTCTTCCCTTGACTGTCCTCTCCCACCTCCCTAGAGTACCTTAGGACTTCCAAAAGGTTCTCTCCCTTCCCCCTTCTCCCTGTAACTCTGATGTTCACCTTGCTCAGTAGAAGAACATCTATGAAGTCCATGGTCTTTCCTTTGTCCTTACTCTTGAGAAGGGCCTCAGAACCTTGTTCAGCAAGGATTTGGCGCCGGTTCTGGATGACAGCATCAGTGAAGCTGTGTACCATGTGACAAGCCTTGGAGAAAGACCTCCCTTGGCTGGTGAAGTAGTATAAACTATCCCAATAGAGGAATGGCTGCATGTTGCGTTTTGCCACAAGGGAACTTAACTCCAGGATGGCAGAGATGTAGGCACTTGGCTCCCTGCGCAAGGTATGGAGACCAGGGTCAGGACTCAGAAAAGCAGAGAGCCTCGAGAGAGCCCTGGATCTTGTGACTACACAGGCTCAGATTAAGCTCCTTAATGTCACTCCTAAAAAGCCCTTCCCAACTTACCTACCCTAATCATTGACATTACTTCTTCCCAGTCTGTCATCCAGGCTCAAAACTTCCCTTGACCACAAATCCCATCTGTTCTTTCTCCATAATATATACTCACAGAATCTCAGTTAAAAAATATCTCAGATGTCATGATTACCAACCTATACCTGAATAAGAATTTCCTCTATATAATATATAATATAAGATATTATAAATATATAAATATAATATAAATAAGAATTTCCTCTATATAATATATATATAATATAATATAATAACCTTAATGCTCCCCAGCATCTATTTGAAGACTTTCAGTGATGGAAAATGTCTTTCCAAAGAAGCAAATTTAGTTTTTTGACAGTTCAAATTATTAGGAAGTGCCTTTTTTTCCTCTTATATCAAACCTTAAACTGCCTCTCTACGACTTCCACTAATTAGCTCTAGTTTAGCCCCATAAAGTAAATAATGATAAATCTAATCTTTCTTAAAATAGTTTAAATTCTGTGGGGCACCAGCATGATATGGCACTCATATTTCCTCCTCTTCTCTAGCTGGGCTGGTTCCCTCACTGTAACCATCACTCATATTGGCACACTTGGGATGAGGAGGAGGAAGATGGGAGGCAAGTCAAGGGTAGGGACAGGGGGAACTCATTCCCAGAAGTACACCTAGCCATGGTCAGCCATGCTGTTGCATTCATTCTGAGTCTCTTGCCCATGTTTTCCATCTATACAGTAACTCTAAAATATGAAACACATTAGCTGCAAAGGCAAAAACAAAAAACAATCATAGCATTATTCAATAGAAAACAAGAAAAATCAGAACACAAGAGTCTACTCTATAACCCTGGCTCACACTCTCTTACTGGTTTACAAGAATGGGGAAACTGGGCACAAACCTATAGAAACCTATCAGTGAGAAAAGAGCAGGGAAACTCATGTCCAGGGATTAATGTCCTTTTTTTTTTTTTTTTTTTTGCTTTTTCATGAGGCAATTGAGGTTAAGTGACTTGCCCAGGGTCACACAGCTAGGGAATGTTAAGTGTCTGAGACCAGATTTGAACTCAGGTCCTCCTGACTTCAGGGCTGGTGGATTAATGTTCTTTTTAAAGAATGGTCTGTATGACTGCCACCAGCTGGACAGAACCACTTCTATTACAGTCCTCTAGACTCTCCTGTGTGAATGAAGTCCCTTCTCTGGTACTCCTAAACCATGGAAACAGCATTAAGCTTTTTCAGTAAATAGCACTGTTAATACTCTTTCCGTGGTAAGTAGTTCCTACAAGTCTGAAATCTGTAGAGATTCTCTGGACAAGTTACTATCTCCCCTTATAGAAAGATCAGTACTGGGCAATGCAATCATGTTCCTAAGAGATTTTCCTTGTCTCAAGCTGAAGATGGCACACCATAACAACACAAGCCCAACAGGATCTTTAAACCATAGAGGATCCTCAACTGTGTAATGAGGATAATGACAGTGCCTTCTGCAAAGGGCTATTTCTGAGAATCTAATGAAATCATCTTAGTGAAATGCTCAGCACAATGTCTGACACACACTAATCACTTTATTCATGCTTATTCCCTTCTCAGGCCCATTACTCCTTCATGACTGAACTATGGCAGGTGCCTTCTAACAACCCTATTTCTAATTTATCCTGTACATCTCCTGTTCTCAAATTAATCTTTATAAAGAGCTTCTTCGCACATATCAAGCCCCTACACCAGAAGTTACAGTAATTCCCCACTAGCTACAGAATAATTATTTAAATGATCTTTTTCTATAATGGAATTTACATGTTTTATTAAAAAAAATTTAAATAGAAATGCAGACTTCTCTAAAGCCTTCCCATTTCACAGGAGGAGCTGACTTTCCCCTTCATGCCAAATTCTAAAATTGAGCTCAACATCTTCTACATATGTCAGAGTCTGTTACCCCTTTTAAATGTTTCTAATCCCTGCTCCCTCCCTTCCCCAAGTGCCCAGGCTTGAAATTTCAGGCATCTTTAATTTCTTATTCTCCCTTACCCACATTATATTCATTCATCAAGTCCTGATTCTACTTCCTCATCTCTCATCCCTGTCCTCTCACATTGTCAATGCTCTAATTAAATTCTAATCTTTTTTTTTTCAATTGAATTTCTGTATTATTAATTGGTCTTCTTTCTAGGTTCTTATGTCTACTTCTTATGTTAAGATATAAATATTTCCAATACACAGGTGTGACTACATTACTCCATTATTTCAAAATCTCCGGAAGTGCCTCATTGCCTAGAGAATATAATGCAAAATCTATCCTGGAATTCTAGGACCTCCACAGTCTGCTTTAAACCTATCTTTTCAGTATGGTTTCACATCCTGCCCCTTCACACACTCTTTGCTATAACTAACTTTGCTATTATTTAGTCTCAGATTTTGTGCTCCTTTTCTGGACTGGAAATGGCTTTTCACTGACTTTCTAAGCTCACAATCTCAAATGAATTTTAATCCTTCCTTCAGGACTTCCTGTCAAAATGGTCCCCTAAATGGGAGAAATACCACCCAGTTCCCAAATACCCACTACAGGAATATCCTGAAGTTTACACTAGACCAAATAACAGTCAGGAAATCCAATGGGAAATTCTTTGACCATCAGGCTATATAAATAGTCATCCAAAAGCCTATGGGTAATAAGAAAAGAGGTTCTTCCACCAAAGCAACTGCCAATATAATCAGAGATAGGATATGTGTAGCCTGTAAGATTCTATATCTGGAGGCAATGAAAGGCTCTCCTGAGAAAACCTCAGGTCATAGAAAGCTCTTTTTTCTCTGAACTCAAATAAACCCTCATCTAAAGCATACAGTCTAGTCTTTTACTTCAGTTCAACTCTCACCAGATAGGCAGTTCTGCAAAATTCAGTCTCTGCCTGCATCTATATCTAATATAATCTAGAATGGAAACCTGAGCAAAAACATTTTTTTTGATTGAGTATGTGCATAGCTCAGGAGAGTGAAAAAAGACCTCCATAAGGCCTGATTGATCTTGCTACCTAGAAAAAATTGAGGAGAACCTAACTTCTTGGATTATGAACTAAGTGGTACTTCTAAACCAGGACTTCTAAAAATTTTTTTCCACTTGAGTCTCTTTTTCACCCAAAAATGTTTTACATGATCCTGGATAAGTAGACATGTAAAATAGATAAACAAATCAAATATTTATTGATAATAAATCATAATATTTTGAACCCCATCTTAAGTTATGAGACCCCATATGGGACTATAGTTTAAGAAACTGAGGTATAAACAGTATAATTTTAGTTCAGCAAGGAAATCTGTACAACAGGGGTGAGAATTGGAAGGTAATTACTGTGGATCCTGCCCTGAGGGTGTAACTGGAATAAACAGGCCAGTTGGAGATATTGTGGATTCAATTCTAGATGACCTTAATAAAGCAAGCCATATTAATATTTTTGGTTTCCTAATGCATACAAAAGTTTTTTATACCATGCTGCCATCTATTAAATGTGCAATAATATTATGTCTAAAAATTAATGTACATGTTTGAATTTTAAAAATACTTTTTTGCTTAAACCATTATCATTCAGTGAGTCATAATCTTTTGGCTGGTGGAATGTCTTACCTCAATATTGATGGCTATTGAATGATCAAGGTGGTGGTTACTGAAGGTTGGGATAGTTCTGGCAATTTCTTATCAAAAGTGAAATTTGCTGCATCAGTTGATTCTTCCTTTCACTTGAATATTTAGAGGCCATTGTAGAGTTATTAATTGGTCACATTTCAACATGGTTATGTCTCAAAATAGGAAAGCCCAAAATAAGGGAGAGAGATGGGGGAATGACCAGCTGGAGCAGTCAGAACACACATATTTGTTGATTGAGTTCAGCATCTTATATGGACGGCCATTTATGATGTTCCAAAATAATTACAATAGTAACATCAAAGATCACTGATCTCAGATCACTATAACAGATAAAACAATGAAAATTGCCAGAATCTGATACATTGACGTAATATAAGCATATGATGTTGGAAAAAAGTAGCTGATGGATTTGTTTGACACAGGGTTGCCACAAACTTTCAATTTCTTTTTTAAAAAATCTGCCAATAGAGCATATAATAAAAATAAATAAAACAATAAAACAAGGTATGCTTGTGATAGCTGAAAGAACCAGGTCATTCACTGCTGACATTTGAAAGCTGGTCAAAGTTGACAAGTGCTTAGGAAGAACAGGAAATAGGCAGGACCTCAGAAAAGAGCAGCCCTGCTACTGGAGTCATTCATGTGTCCCTAAGTACTCTTCTTTTATATGTATCTCAATTATTTGCTTGTTTCCCAGGGATTAAGGGAATATTGTGTGCTGGACTAAGCTGAGTCAGAGCACTTTCTAATACATCAGAACTTTCTTCTGTGCTTCAAGGTCAATATCCTCCCTGCAGTATCTCCAACTGGCCAGCAAAGACCATATTCTCCTATGACTCTTTCTTTCTTTTTTTTTTTTTTTTTTTTTTTTTTGTTGCTGAGGCAATTGGGGTTAAGTGACTTTCCCAGGGTCACACAGCTAGGAAGTGTCTGAGACCAGATTTGAATTCAGGTCCTCCTGACTTCAGGGCTGGTGTTCTATCCACTGCACCACCTAGCTGCCCCCCTATGACTCTTTCTAAGTCATTCCCTCCCCCTCTGCATGGTGCAGGTGGGGCAGATGTTGGAGGATTCTGAGAACTGACCTGGAAACTTCACATTTTAGCTCCCTGCTCTGCCTCTCTCTTGCCTCAGTTTGACTTAGATGCCCTTGTGCCCATTTCTGATCCTTGAGTTCTTGTCTTTCCCAAATGGACATTCTCCCACTGACCTTTCCCAAGTATCTGGCTCATCCAGAGAATCTGTGTGGAGTCACTCATTGATACTATTATTATCAAGAAAACTCATTGGAGATATCAGATGCCAAGAGATGAAGGAAAGAAGGAACTGAGCCAGGAGATCAGAGACATGATAAATGAGTGCCTCTCTCCCAAAAGCTTACTTATATTTATTTCGTAGATTTCTTTTAAATGTATATTTTGTCTTCCTTTATAAGGTATAGTCTACTTGAATGTGGGGACTGTTTCATTGATGTCTTTGAATAGTCAGTTACTTAGCACAATACCTGGAACCCAATAGGAGCATAATAAAGGCATAAGTTCCTATTACATTGGAATTGCCATATTTGTAAATAGTTAATGATGAAATAGTCACTGGTTTTATATCAAGACCAGTGTGGGGAGATGCTGAGGGCAGTGTACCTTCCTCCAAGAAAGTGTCCTAGGAATGAGGATGGCAGAGTTTAGAATATTAAATATACACACAGATAGTCAGTTATAGACCCTCCAGTTTCCAGGCTAGTTTTGATCTGCCCTTCTTCCTCTATTTTTCTAGGTCTCATCCCTAACTCTTTCAATAGAGTCCTTTCTTCCCCTGCACCCTGTGGCTATGTTGCTTCTAGTTCCTGAGGCTGGGACTCACTCCTGACAGTGGCTGTCATGGCTGAAGACACATTTCTGCAAGCTGTCCAGGGTCATGAGGCTGATGTGCTCAAATGCGTTCAAGCGGATGCTGCCCCCAACACATAAATGCCGCCATTTCATCTGCCCAAGAAAAAAAAATATTAAGTGTGAGTCTGGACTCTTCCCAGGAGCTAAACCTATGTCCTGAACCCCTGCAAAATGCCAGAGAAGCAAGAGAAAGACTTGTTTTTGTCATGGGGATCCAAGTAGGGGCTACAGATCACATTCACAGTTCTCCTTAGGATTAAAGGGAATCATTGACTGGGAGTCAGGAGAACTTAGAGCCAATTTGAACTATGCTACTGTGTGAAGTCCTTTGTGTAATCTTATCCACTGACTTTATTTCTCTGGGCCTCAACTTCCTTCTTCATCTATAAAAATTGGTATGATTAAAACTGACCTTTCTGTTTCATAGCATATTGAGAGAAGATAAGGTCTTGGTTTAGAAACTGAGCTGATGAGTGAAGTGAGCAGAACCAAAAGAACATTGTACACAGTAACAACAAGATTATGTGATGATCAATTGGGATGGACTTGGTGCTTCTCAACAATCAAGGCAATTCCAATAGACTTAGGATGGAAAACGTCAATCACAGCATGGTATTTTCACCTTTTTTGTTAATTTGTTTGCTTTTTCTTTCTCGTGTGTTTTTCTTTTGGTTTGATTTTTTTCTTGTACAACATGACTAAAAAGGAAATATGTTTAAAAGGATTGCCTATGTTAAACCTGTATCAGATGGCTTGTTGTATTGGGGAAAGGGGATGTAAGTGGGGAGGAAGAAAATTTTGTAACACAAAACCTCACAAAAATGAATATTAGAAAAGCATCTTTATGTGTGTTTGGAAAAATAAAATATTACTGAGGAAAAAAACGAGCTGAAAGGATTAAGTGCTAGAGAAGACTTACAATGACGATCATGGACTCTGTTTCACCACTTCGACCCATCAGGTTAAATTCAGGAAAAGAAGGGGACAGGACATTTGAGAAACATAACTAGGCATTTTTGCACCCATAATACAAACCATAAGTGATGTTTGAGGCAAGATGGACTAACTGTACCATTATCTGTGGCTTAGGAAGGATAAAGTGCATCTTG
The DNA here is from genome assembly GCA_023553655.1 of Myrmecobius fasciatus. Classification (NCBI taxonomy): domain Eukaryota; kingdom Metazoa; phylum Chordata; class Mammalia; order Dasyuromorphia; family Myrmecobiidae; genus Myrmecobius; species Myrmecobius fasciatus. The sequence goes on from JAJPUD010002372.1 coordinate 127,836, forward strand.
GGTGTGAAGGCATGGAGCAGGGTATATAGCCAGAGCTTACCCAAGCCTGTCTTCATTGCCCTCCTCCTTTAACTGATTATTCTTGTTAACCAGATCCTAAGCTTTGTTCCTCTCTATAGAAACAGCAGCAACCTCTAATTTCTTTTTTCTCCAGGGGAAAAGCCTTGGTCACAGCCACCATCACATCTATTGCAATACAAGGTAGTATAACAGGGAATTCACTCCATCTAAGCTCCTGGCCTCCTGGGAGCTACTTTCCCCATCTACCCACAGCTTTTTCAGTCTTACATGCATGATGTCTGTGGACTTGTTGAAGATCTTTATGTAGGGTTTGAGGATGTCAAAATGAAAAGCTGGGGTCAGCAAGCGTCGGTGCCGGTTCCATTTCTCTCCTTTGCTTAGAAGCAGCCCATCCCCTGGGAGAGAGATGGTGGAAAAGTCTATCCCCTGACCCCATACACAAATCCCACAGCATGCTCCTCCCCATCTTTTACTTATCCCTATCCCTAAATCCCCCACCCACAATTACTAACCCTCAATTCTTCATCACCCAAACACTATTCTATTCCCCCTTGATCTATTAAACCTCAATCCTTAATTCAACTAGGTCCTTAGTCAGAAGAATCCTGAGCATTTTCTCCTTCCTTAGGGTTTCTGCCCCTGACTATCACTCACCCAGCCAATGCTTGAAGAATCCATAGAAAAGCTTGTCCTTGGGTGCGATGTTGGCTGTTGAGACATAAGTGTTATTTCAAGGGGTAGTGTAAAGACCATAGGGTAAAAACAGGGAGAGGATGTACCACAAAATAGCCAAGAGGGAATCCAAGGAAGGGGAGCTTAGTCTCCTTTCCTTTGCAATTACCCATTCTCCACACCAAAACAACTTCTCCTAAGCTCAACAGAGAAAGGATGGAGAATATGGGAGGAGAACAGCAGAGATAAGACTGAAAAGTGAAGTAAGGTTGGGTGGGAGCAAGAGCAAGAGGCTTGTTGTAAAGAATAACCAGACCTAGCTTGATGTTCTACCTGGACAAAACCCAAAGAAGGTCCCAAGCTTGGTCCAAATAGTCAAGATGTGACCCACATCTGGCTTCTTTTTCCTCAGACATCACCCAGATAAAAGCCTGGACATGGCCTCACAGATAATCAGAAAGTAAAACTTATTTTCCAATATTTCCCATGTTTCTGCATGTCTCTATTAAAAACTGATTATTCTCCCAATTATGTTTGACTTCTCCACTGTGCTTCTCATGCTGTGACCTCTTTCACCCCCTGTGACTTTCTCACTTTCTAACATCCTTCCATTTTTTCCCATGACTGAATTCTGGGGTCTCCATTTTGAAGAGGGACCCAGGCCATCATCCTTCAGTTCTCTCCTGGCTTAACTTCTGAATCTCCCTTCCCTCATATTTTTCTCCCCTTTTCCCTCATTAAAATTAAAGGCATTGATGGTGTTTTTTTTTGGGGGGGGCTGGAGGGGATTTGCTTGTATTTGTATCCTCTCTTAGTATATCTGCTGGCATAAAGTAAGCAAGACCAATTTATTAGATCCTTACTGGGCTGGGCACTAAGGATAAAAAAATAAAAACAAAATGTTTCCTGAAACAGTTAAATCCCACTGGGAGGTGGGGAGTGGAGGCAGGGTTAGATCGTGAGAGCCATATGTACACAAATTATACATACATATGTATAACATATACATATATGCATATACATATGGGGGTATTTGATTATGATGTTCTATGATTCATGGCCACATGGCATCAGCAGCAGAATTTTTTTTTTTTAAAGAGAGAGAGAGAAGGAGAGAGATGAGTTTTAGTTTCAGGGGGAAATCTGGGATCTTTGAAAGTTCTGCATAATTTACCAAAAGTAATGCAGATTTCTCTTTTGCTTCTATTTTTTTATTATATTGATCGTCCATTCATAGCTTAACCCCCAGAAAAGCTAAACTAGGCTATCGTGATTTGTGTTTGGTGGCTGTGGTCTTTCCCCAGAGCCAGGAGTTAGAAACCAAAGACCAGGTAGTGGGCAAAATAAAGGAACACTCAGACTCCCCCTGCCCTCTTTGAACCAGTCTATAAAACCTCAGTCTGGCATTCAAAGCCCTTCACAATCTGTCCTCCATCACCTTGCAGTTTGCTTTTCCCTTACTCCTATTCCTATAACCTGCAGTTTATTCACACTGGCCTCCTTGCTGTTATTTGGACAAGACACTCCATCTCCTAACTTCAGACCTTTTCTTTGGCTATTGGCCATCTCTGGGATGCTCTCCCTCTTCATCTCCACTTTGTGTTTTCACTGGCTTCTTTCAAGTCCCAGATAAATTCTCACCTTCTATAAGAAGCCTTTCCCAAGCCATTTTAAAGCTAATGCTTTCTCTGGCTCATTGGTTCAATTATTATAGATTATAAATATAGATATGTCTATAAGTAGACATTGACATAAAAATGGATATAAATAGATATAGAAATGGATGTAGATATACATGTGGATCTAGATATAGGTACGGATATAGATAGATTCAGATAGATATGGATATAGATTTGGATATGGATATGAATATAGAGATAAAAATAAAGATGATAAAGATATATCTATGGATATAGATAAATATAGATACAGATATAGATATTGGTATAGATATAGATATGTATATAATTATAGATGTGAACATGAATATGAACATAGCTATAGGCATGATATCAATATAGACATAGATATGGATATAGATGTGGGTATAGATAAAGATAGAGATAGATATGGATAGAGATAGAGATATAGACATAGATACACATGGACATGGAAGTGGACAGACATAAATATATAACAAGAACTGTCTTTCATCTTTCTTTATGACCTCAATACATAAGTACACTGCCTGGCACACAGATAATGTTTATTATTAACTGATTCCTGACTTTCTTCTGCATCCTGGTTATTCTGGCTAATGGATGAAACTTCCTAACATTGATTTCCTCATCACTGTTTTCTTTTCTTTTTTCAACTTCTCTCTCACTTCTAACTTCTGTTTTTTTTCTGTTCACTCCTTCCTTCTTTGTCCCTCCTTTATTTCTTCTACCATTTTCTTCCTTTTCTTCTGTTTCATCATATTTCCATTCCTCAACCCTTTCCTATTCTTTTTATATTTCATAACTCTTATTGCACTTTGTCCCAAAAAGAAAATAAGTTCTTGAAGGCAACAACTATTGATTATTTTTTATTGTATAAAATGTTCTATAATCAAGTATATCAGTAGGAGAATTGATAAATAGCTGAGGGAGCAGGCAGGGATAGATATTGTCATGGTAACCATGACTCTTGAATTTTCATACCTGAAGCTGATGTGACAGGCCTGATGTAATCCGGGTGGCAGAGGAAAACGAGAGGGTGGAAGGGTCCACCCCACATTACAAAGACCTCCCTGAAAGTACCCACAAATTGACAGATACGTTGTATACCTTTCTCGGAGGGTGTGATCTGTAAGTAATGCAATAGAAAAAGTCAGCACTTTCAAACAGCCTTTAAGGAAAGGCCAAATTCCTCATAGTCATGAAAAGGCTGAGGATTCCCAAAAGGATGAAGAAGCATGGGTTTCTCTGAGAGCTATTTCCCTCATGCAACCAACATGAGAGGATTCATGATATCATAGAGTTCAATCCTGATACAAAATCTCAGAGTTGTAGGGATCTCAGAGACCATCTGATCTAACATACAACCAAACAACATATTCAACAAGTGATCCCATTGTGTTTATTCTTAAAGCTCTCCAGTGAGAAGAAAACTTCTACTTTCTTGAGAAAGTTCACCCCACTTTGAAGGATACACTATTGATAGAAAGTTTTTCCTAACTTCAAGCCTAAATCAGTCTCTCTATACTTTTGATCCATTATTCCTACTTCTACCCATGGTATCCATGGTTTCCACACTATGGGATGATCAGCTGTGAATGACTTTAATATTCTCAATTAAATAATGATCCAAGCCTGCTATGAAGGACTTATGATTTAAAATACAGATTGAAGCATACTTTTTTTTAAAAACTTTATTTTTCTTGAGGGGTTTTTTTTTGGAGGAGGGAGAATCTATGTTTTCTTTCACAACATGATTGTTGTTGAAATATTTTGCATAACTTCACATGTCCCCTCTCAATGGGGATGGAGTAGGGAGGGAGGAAAGGAGAGAATCTGGGACTCAAAGTTTTTAAAACATGTTAAAAAATTGTTTTACATGTAATTGGGGGAAATTAAATATTAAATATTAAATTAAATACGAATGCATGGTTTCCACATGGTGACAGCCAATCAAAATTGAAGACAGAAACTCTCAGGTCAAAATAATCTTTGCACTCAATTCTTCAAATAAATATTCATATTCAAGCTATATAGAGAACCTTTGCAAATATGTGGGACCAAGAGCTATTCCCCCAATAAAAAGCGGTCAAAAGAAACCAAGAATATTGAGAAAAATGAAGATGATTAAAAATATATGAAAAATTCTCCAAATCACTAATCATAAGAAAAATGCAAATGTAAAACTCTTGAGTTTCATGTCTCAAAGTGGAAAAGATAATAACAAATGCATTCAGTGTTGCAAGAAGACAGGAACAATAATGGCAGAATTGTGAATTGATTCAATCATTCTAAATGGTTTATAATTATTTAAGAAATGTCATTAAATGGTCCATGCCCTTTGATCTAGTTATCTTGGTTATAGACCTTAAGAGAAAGAAAAGAAAAAGAAAGAAAGAAGGTAGGGAGGGAAGAAGGAAGGAAGGAAGGAAGGAAAGGGAAGGAAGGAAAGAGCAAAGAAGGGAAAGAAAGGAGGGAAAGAAGGAAGGAAGGAAAGAAGGAAGAAGGGAAAGATAGAAGGAGGGAAAGAAGGAAGGAGGAAAAGATGGAAAGATGGAAGGAAGAAGGCAAGGAGGAATGGAGAGAGGGAGAGAGGGAGGAATAAATAAACATTTTATATATACATATAAATGTATATATAAAATGTGTGTATATATATACACAAAATCCTATTTCATAAATAATGGAGCTTATACAGAGCATGAGCATAAATTCACTTTCTACTTCTAACTGTCCACATGTGAGTAACTCAGTGCTGAAGGAGATTGACACTAGCCACTAAACCAGAAGAACCAACAGAATAACTGATCTTGAAAAGGACAATGACTCTGCCTCTTGATTTGTCTTCCTTTGACCTTTGAGCTGGATTTCCTGATAAAAGGTTAGGTCAAAATCTTACTCTTTTTTATTCTTTGTCCACCATGTGCCATAGCACATGGCAACTAAAGTACCCGTCCTGCCCAGACACTTCATTTGGAGGTCTCATTAAACATTGCCCTGTGGGAAAAGGTGGACATCCAAAGGCAAGACTTTGGAGCTGCTTTTTTTGTATTTGTGTTCTCATTGTCTTAGGGGAATAGGCATCAATATCTAGATGAATATGTCCCACTCTAGCCTGAAAAACTACCCTGTGAGTTCCAGAGGTTGAGAAGTTCTGAGTCCCTTGATCAGAGTTAATTGGTAGCATGCAGTGGGAAGGAGAGAAAGGGAAGGAAAGGGAATTCTCCAACAGGTACTCTAGTATACTAGAATGAGAAGTTTCCAAACATAAAATCAGGTGGATCCACATCACACCAGGTAAAGGAGGGGAAGGACAAACACACTGTTCCAAGAATTATACCAGAAAAGATACAAAGGACAAATTTCACAAACAATACAGTAACAAACCTTCCTGATCCCTAGAGCTTTTTTATGTCTTATCTCTCTCTCTGCAAATACCATATTTCCCTCAGAGTGCATAGTTGCAGTCAGTCTACTTATTTGCAGGTAATAACAACTATTCTAGGTGATGCATTAGGTAAGAGCCCTGGATTGAGTTCAAATTTCATTTCAGACAGTTACAAGTTGTATGACCCAAGGAGAGTCACTTAACCTCTTTCAGTCTTAGTTACCTCATCTGTAAAATGGAGATTACAACAGCACTTACTTTACAATGTTATTGTGAGGATCAAATGAGATAGCATGTATAGTAATTTAGAAAACTTAAAAGTATTCTATAAATGCTAGCTATTATTATTATTAGAAGTTAAGATTTCAAAATATCTTAAACTAGAATGTTGGGCTGAATCTAGTAAGATATTTGATGGGAATGAATCCATCGATTTATGATCATACATTTAGAACTATAAGGGACTAGGAGAAAGGAAGGAAATAAGTAATCATTTGTTGTTATTCAGTTATTTTAGTTGTGTCCAACTCTTTGTGACCCCATTTGGGATTTTCTTGGCAAAGATGCTGAAATGGTTTGTTATTTCTTTCTCTAGCTCATCTTACAGATGAGGAAATTGAGGCAAACAGAATTAAGTGACTTGTTCAGGTTTACAAAGCTAATAAATGTCTGAATCCAGATTTGAACTCAGAAAGACTGCTCTTCCTGACTACAGGTTGGTAACTATCACTGAGCCACCTAACTGCTGTAGCAATTATTAAGCATCTACTATGTGCCAGGCACCATATAAGTGCCTTATAAATATTATCTCATTTAGAATTCACAACAATCCTGAGAGGTAGATGCTATTATCATGTCAATTTTACTGAGAAAAACAGAGGTAAAGTGACATGCTCAGGATCACACATCATCAATATCTGAGATCAGATTTGAATTGGGATCTTCCTGCCTCTAGGTCTAGCACTCTTATCTATCCCTCCTCCTACTTGCCTCTACAAGCCACCAAGTCCTGTCACCCCTCATTTTATAGATGAGGAAACTATATTCCAAAGTGTTTGCCCATGGTCTTACAGATAGCAGAAACTACCAAAGTCAGTTGAACGTCAGTGAAAACTCAACTTTCACTATCCCATGCTGCCTCTCCAAGGGAATGTCTTAAACTAAATCACTTCACAAGCATGGGAAAAACAACTCATCTGAAAAAAAAAAAACATGGAAAATATAATGAACTGGAAGTTCAATGGGAGTCAACTGTGTAATAATGTCACAGTAATGTAATGAGCTGCCTTTTAGAAAGTCATTGCATTCAGGAATAAATGAGGTAATATTTCCACAGTATTATCCCTTAGTCAGACCCATCACTACTATTGTGAAATTCTAGGAATCAAACTTTAGAAATGACATAAATCTACTGAAGATTTCCAGAGAAAGGTAAACAGGGACGGTGAAGAAGAACAGAGAGGTAGCAGATAAATAGAGCATGGATGAAGTCATAAAGACCCAAGTTCACATCTGGCCCCAGACATTTACTAATTCTATGATCCTGGGTAAATCAATTAGCTTCTATCTGCTTCCGTTTCCTCAAGTTTAAAATGAGGATTGCTATTGTGAGAATCAAGTAAGATTCTATATGTAAAGCACTTAACACAGGTATTTAGTAGGTACTTAATAATTGCTTGTTTCCTTCCCTTAAGTGCATGCTATATGAGAATTTATTTGAAGGAAGTAGGGACATTTACCCTGAAGAGAAGATTTAGAAGTTCTATGAGAGTTTTCTACAAATATTAAAGGGTTATCCCATAGAAGAGATTACACTTGTTCTATTTGGCTCTAGGGTTTGGCTGTTTGGCTGAAGATTCTATTTGAGTCATTAAGCAATGAATGAAAGTTGCAATCAGACAAATTTACTCTTGATGTAAGGTAAAACTTCCTAAGATTGGAGTATTCAAAAATGGAGAGTCCCCAAGGAGATGGTGGTGATCCTCCTTTATTAGAGTCCATCAAGCAATAACTGTGTTGAAAAATACTTTATTTCTTTTGATTAATTTTTGTTATTTGAGGATCAGGGCCATTTTTCTTGGTTAGGAGGCTATTTAGCTGGCTAAAAAACTGTGTCCTGAGATAAGAAAATTTACTAAAGATCTCAAACATTCCTAAGATACAGAGGCAAAAAAGAGAAAAAGGAGAATATAATATCTACAAATATTCATTTAGGCCCCAAAAGATTTAACTAGCTTTATTTTTTTTGTTGAAAAATCCAAACTGGCTCTAAATCTATGGTTATTTGTGACATATTAATCTCTCTCTCCTCTCAATCAATGCATTGTGAACCTCTAGATATAGTTTAATCTATAATTTGACTTGATTTATCTATTGGCTCTACAATATGTCTACTTGGCTAGGTCTACTTCTTTGATTGTGAAGATTTCCTTACAAGATTGCTTGACTAAATCTGTGTCACTTTTATGATCTAATTACATATGTATATATATATATGTATATATATATATATTATTGCTTTGTGCCAAAAATTATTTCTCTGTCTCTCTGATTTCATCTCTCCCCCCAAAAAAAAAAAAATCAGGGTTAAGTGATTTGCCCAGGATCACACAGCTAGTAAATATCAAGTGTCTGGTGTGATGTCATTTTTAACTACAAAAATTTCTTTAGAACCAACATTCAGTTATTGTTTCTAAGTTCTCAACCTAAGCTTAAGCAAAATAAAACCTAGGTTTTAACCTCTTTATCCATCAGCGATAAACTCAATAGGAATATTTTTCCCATGACAGGTGAATGATCATAGGTTGGATATAATGTACAAAGAGTTCTCTTTCAGGAAAATGATAAATGTTGAAGGGGGTGTGGGAAAATCGGGACCCTGTTGCACTATTGGTGGTGAACATGTGATTGAATCCAAGCAGGAAGTTCTAAAGGAGGAATCTTCCTCTGCCAATGCAAAACAGCAATTTATATCTGGGAATGCCGGGGTGCTGAGAGATAAAGAGACTGTGAGCTGATAAAAACTGTTTTAAGTGATTCCTGATCACAGCCCTTAGGAAGTATGAATGCTAAGATTCAGCTGACAGTTCCCAGATCCCTGGCTACTTGCTTGGTATAGCATGGTTAGAGATAAGTTTCCTAGGTCCCTGGACTCATTTCTCATTGCTTATTAGACAAAGAAAATACCCAGATTTTACTGATCCAGACTAGCCTCACTGCCTTCAACTATTGGATTGGAGAGGGGAAGGAGGGGAAAAAGCAAAGCATCTTGTAGAACCTTTTGGAGCTGATGAACCACCCATCCACCCATCCATGACTGCCCATCTGAGTGCAATAGTGTCTCTCTTCAGAAATAGTTCCCTTCTCTTTTGTCCCGCAGACTTGTCAGCATCACATAGCAAGACTCAAGAGGTGAGTCTTGAACACAGGTTCCTCTCACTGAGTCCTTTCTGTCTATTATATTACATCTCTCGTATTATGAAGGTTTTTACATGTTAAATGAGAATTTACCTTTTTTTCTAGAAGCAATGAGGAATAATACAATGAGAAATAAAAGTTCAATATAAATCTAACCATGTTACTCCCCTATTCGATAAACTTCAGTACTTTATTAGCTCTATTTGGCTTATAAAGCTATTTACAACCCGACTCCAACGTGCATTTCCAACCAAGGTGCACATTACTTCTTACTACCCACTATATAGACTAATCAAGTAGCTTTCTTATTGTTCCTCATGCATCTCATACACTCTCTCCTCATCTCATCTTCTTAGAATCTTTAGCTTCCTTCAAAGTTCAGCTTGTGTCAACTTCTTCCTGAAATTTTTCCTGTTTTCCCTTACCTCCAGCTGCCAAAAAAATCACCATAAATTTTATGTATGTGTAAATAAAAAATATATATATATAGTTTGCATATATCTTACATATATATGTGTATGTTGTCTTGACTGAGGTAGGCAGATGCACAAAAGATAGAAACACTGGACCTGAAGTCAGAAGGACTAAATTTCAAAACCTGCCCCAAACCTTGCTAGTTATGTAGCTTTGACAAGTCACTTAAGTCATTTAACCTCCTTTTTCCTTGGGTTTTCTCAGCTGTATAATGAAGATAGTTAGTAACAGCACCTACCTCCTAGATTGTTGTGAGAATCGAATAAGATTATATTTGTAAAGAACTTAGCACAGTATCTGGCAAATAATAGAAACTATATAAATGCAAATTATTATTATTATTGCCTGTTAATATGTAAGCTCCTTAAGGAAGTATTTCATTTTGGTTTTTGTATCCCCAATGGCTAGCATAATGACTTAAGCAATAATTTTAATAAATTTTCATTCAGAGATAAGGAAGAGCTCTGCCAGGAAAGCAATAGAAGATATAAAGAGAGGAGGGGGGGAAATAGAAAATAGAACTAAAAAACTCAGGAAACTAGGTGGAATCTCAAAACAATCAAATGAAAGAACCTGTAGGAGACCACCTTCATGCCTTACCACACCCCTGGCGTAACTTAACCTATTTATAATTTGACTTTGTGGAATCATAAATTTTTGGACTCAGGATGTTAGAAGCAGAAGCAATTCAGAATGCTGCAGCTAGAAGGAAACTTAGAATGGCCAACATGGACATTCAGAAGTGAAAGGGCCTTGGAATATCAAATATCGGAAATTAACCAGTCCTTAGTCAATCAGTCAATGAATATGTAATAAGTACCATAAGCACATTTAATATGTGCTACAAATATTTTAGAAATGAAATCAGAGCTGGAAGGAGCTGAGACAAAAAAAAAATATTGGAACTGAAAAACATACTAATCTATAGGAGGAGATATCTGTCACCAGTTGGGCAGTCACAGGGACAGAGAAGAAGCTGAAATCCTGAAGACCAGGTCAAGTCAAGAATTAGGGTTCCTCAGATTGCCAGCATTCAACAGACTGGCACAGAAGAATAGAGATTTGAATTCAGGGAGGAGACACTATCATGAGCATCTGCAGACTGACTATTATATGACTCCAGCAGCTTTCCCAAGCTTTCAGCCCCAGATAATACCAGCATGCACTCCCTGCCCTAACCCTGCTCAGATTCAGATGTTAAGGGTTGGGTCACAGTGTCCCCTGCTGGCTTACCTACCCAAATTCCTGGTTTGGCTTAAAGGAAGGTTGGGGAGAGATGATTATTATTGTTCATTTATTAATGTTGTTATGTCTTTTACAGATGAAGAAAGTGGATCAGAGAAGTTTCAATTAACCCAGGTAAAATAACCAGTATATGTCAATGCCTATGCCAAGAAGAAGGCTGCAACCAGCTGGGGATGATGAAGTTAATCTAACAAGGGGGGGAAGAAAGCTTAGCCTGTTTTCCCAAGCTTAAAAGTAGGAATAGGGAAATGGAAAAAAGTCAGGAGTGGAAAGAGAGTCTTATCAGTGTATAATAAACAAAAAGGAAATGGAAACATGGTCATTTCATCCAATAGTTGCTAAGAATATTTCTAATAGTTATTTTTATATTCTAAATGATCACTTTCTATACCAATTAAATGCTTTTGCTGATGCCATACTGTTGTTTGCTTAGGTTCCTGTGAAGCATAATTAATTATCTAGACCTGTTGATTTTAGAGATTCACATTTCCACACTGGAATGAGGCTCAAAACACTCTGGGTTCACTTATCAGAAAATCCTCAAATGATCAAATGATTTGATGACTTCATCAATTCCTTCTAATTGTTCAGATTACAATTAATCCATAGATGTTCATTCTGTGCTACTCAAGTCCTCCTCTAAATTTGCCCCAGGACAACAACATGCTAGGAGCTTTCCTTCCTTTCTCTTGACATTGAAGAAATACATAGCCAATCTATGTCTTACTTTTTCCATCTATCTCATCTTCTTTTCTATCATAAATTCCTTTTACAAAGTCATTTTCTCCAGATCTCTTTTGCAGCTTGTAATATTTTGCTCATTCTCACTGAGGACCTCTCTATTGACCTCAGAATATTAACTGTTAATGTCATAGTATTCCACGACTCACAGCCACATGAGTGAGAGCAATTTCCCAAAGGCAATACAATCTGTTCTCATCCTGCTGCTTTCAGATCTAAGTCATTATCTATCTGCAGTGTCTGTCAAACATATAGTTATAGATTAGATAGATATAAATATATATATACATATGTTCATTCATACATACATACACACACACATACATATATATAAGTTCATTAGGTTATCCAGATAACTATACATTATATTCTGGACAGAAATAATTCTTCATCCATTTTGTTTTTCCTACGTTGAATGGTTGGGCCAAATCTTTTAGAGTGGTTAAAGATCTCAATACTTGATCAAACCAGCATGCTGTCATCTGCAAATAGTAACATCTAGAGGATAAGGCAAATAATAGCATCTTTAGGAGATCATTCTTTAACCTGGATCTCCACCATGTTTATGCAGTTTTTATAAGCACATGTCTCAATTACAATAATTTCATACAGGAACATAATTTAGGGAAATCAGTTGCATAAAAAGGAGAACAAAGACTATAAAAAGCACCTTAGTCACTTCACTTATTTGCCAGGTGGATAGATAAGGGAGCCATGAATAACAGAGGTTTCGAAAATAAACTTGTCTATAAAATTTTACTGCATGATAAAAGTTTATAAATAATCTCATATCACAAAACAGAGAGAAATAGTAGAGATAAAATAAGTTTAAAGAAAGTTTGGCAAGAAGCCCAATTAAAATCTTTCCAGAACATTTAAAGAAAAACTAGAAAGAAAATAATAGTCAAAAGAAATATGGGAAAGATTTGAAAGATTTTTAGGGGGAAAAACTCTTTTCACATGAAGAACAGTTTCCACATTTGTTCCCTACTATAGAAGTCCTACATATGTTTATAGAAGAGACAGACATGACACTATTTTTAAAAAAGAGAGAGAGTAAAATCAGTGGGGGTTATCAGAATATCTAAGACAGGTGGGTGGTGGAGTGGATAATTTTTTTTAAAAAGGAGAGAGTAAAATCAGTGGGGGTTATCAGAAGATATAAGACAGGCAGGTGGTGGAGTGGATAATTTTGAACTTGGAGTCAGAAAAACCTGAATTTAAATACAGCCCCAAATGCTTAGTAGCTATTTGACTGAAAAAAATCACCTAAGCTCTGTTTGCCTTATTTTGCTCATCTATAAAATAGGAATTTATAAAATACCTCTTAGAGTTTTTATAAGTATCAAAAGATATAGCATATGTAAAGTGCTTTGCAAACTTTAAAGTGCTATATATTTAATTTTATTATTATTATTAAGCTGCCCTCACACACACACACACATAATATGAATCTAAATCTTTTCAGGAATAGTTCACTGGTAGCACCTGAACCTCCCAGATCATGAAAACTAAGGCAGGTAGCAGAGAATGAATACAAAAGAATGTCTGTAAGAATAGTATCAGGAATACAAGCTCAGAATGAGCTGAGAATCTAACTGGTACTAAATGCTAAAAAAACTTAAGGGTTGTTTTTGCTATGTTGGAACGAAAAAGAAGATCAAAGAAGGGATAGTTATAATAGCAGCAGCAGAGGCAATATTAGTAATGTGGTGAAAGATGTAAATTTTAACCTGTCTCCATTATCACACAAAGGGAGGCCAAATTTCAGGAACTTTTTTATCAGCATTATTAAGGGATATCCAACTTACCATATCAGGTAAGGGATCCCCTCCCCTCTTCCCTGTTTAGATGCATATAGGGGTACATTCTCACCCTACAAACAACCTTTATGACAAAAGCAATCTCATTATCTTGTATTACCATATCCCACTTCCTCCTGCCCCATTAGGTAGTTGTTGATGTAGACATAATGTATAAAGGAGTTTGTTCTTAACTAGGATCCTATGGAATTCCTTCCTCTTTAGATCTCCCCCTTACTTCCCCTCACCTTCTTCCCTTAAATAGCCCCTTCACTCACAGCCCACTGCTAAATCATTTTAATTTTGCCTATGAGCTTTTTCACATCAATAAAAGGCCCTTGTAACTATGATAAGGTCTGATATGAATTTTTCACATTCTAAATTGCTCTCCCACAACCTGCTACATCTTCAGTAGTAGTAGTAGCAGTAGTAGTACTAGTAGTAGTACTAGTAGTAATAGTCATATTAGTAGTTAGCAGCAGCAGTGGTAGTAGTAGTAGTAGTAATAGTAGCAGTAGTAGTTATACAGAGAATGATAAAGAGACTGCATAACACGCTATAAGAGAATCAACTGAAAGAACTTGGCAAAAAAAGACTTTGGAAAAAATGGGACCCATCTGGATAAGTAGAAGAAAAGGGGTCCTTGCTCTGTCTGTCTCCCAGAGAACAAAACAAGGAGAAATCAAAGGAGGCTACAGAAAGACTAATTAAGGTTTGGTGTAAGGAATTTCTTCCTAACCATTAGAGCTGTCAAAGAGTAAAAAGGATTCCATCACTAGGAATCTTCCACAGATATTTAGATGACCAGTTGTTAAGAATAGTGTAGAGTGGATTCTCCCTCAGATTAGATACCTTATGAGGTCCATTCCAACTCTGAAATTCTCTGATTCTCTGAGTGACATTGGTATAGATCAGTTGGAAATTTTCAACTTGAGGGATGTCAGAGTTCAGCAATAGAGTATGTCTATGTGAAGCACCAAGGATGCAGAAAGGGGATATGAGAAATAAGGAGAGAAAAAGAAATCAAGTGATGGGGGAGAGGGGTAATCTGTCCAAGGAGAACTCTAGCACACCATAAAAAATTAGCTGTCTTGAGCATAAAGGACCAGATGGATGGGGAGATGGAGGCTATGTCTTGGGCAAGGGCCCAATAAGAGGCAAGAGTGAAATGGAAAGACAGGAAAGATACCTCAAACAGTCTTTGAGGGACCTATGCCTTCTTCACATCTCCACATCCCAGTGAGAAAGCAAAACTATTCTCCATGCTCCTCTTGGACTTCCTGAGGAAGATAACTCCAGAGATTAACTATAAAGAGGCTCTTGCTATGTGAGCACCACTAAGAACATCAGAGGAACTAAGCACCTAGCTCCTCCTTCCTCAGAGAAGTCTGTCCATTTTAGGCTCAAATGTTCAATTCTCTTTATCACCTCATGTTCTTGGCCCTAAAGGATGCTGCATATCACCAGTCCTCCCTGGCCTTCTTCCCAGTGATAAACCCAGACCCTCTGAAACCCACAGCTTCTCTGCCTTTTGAGCCCTCCACCCAATATCCCAAATATCCGCACTCACCACTCCTGCATGGCCACTAAGCCAGTTCCTTAAGAGGGGTTCAGGGAAGCATCGAAGCCGTTGGCAGTTGGCATAGAATTGGTAGAAACAGTTCAGTACTTTGCCCAGGATCCAGGTTGTAAATGTCAGGAAGATCAGGAACAAGGCTGAAGAAACTCTAGATTCTAGTTCTGGCATGCCCAGCTGATGAGATAGCCACTCAGAACCCAGAAGCATCCTGTTATGGGAGAAATAGGGGGAAAAGGAATCAGTTAGACATAAGGTAAAAGACATGGGGAAGCCATGGGGCAGAGAAATAGGGGGAAACATGAGGAAAGAAACACAGGAGACAGAAAGAAAAGGGGGGCAAACAAAAAGAGAAACATACAGGAAGGGAGATAATGGGAGAGCAGAGGGGGAAATGACAAGATTGGGGCAACCAAAAAGGGAAGGGAGGAGGCAGGTAACAATGTCAGGGAGTAATGGGACATGAAAGAATGAGGAAAACTAGGGACTTGCTCTGATGGTCTCTCATCCACTCTGGATCTCCCTGTCCTGCAAGGAACCATACTGGAGCAAGCATATTCTTGCCCCCATATTCTTGGAGGCAAAAGTGAATTATAGAGAAGGAAGGGATTGTCTTGAGTCCCCGGGATTAATAGAGAAATGTGGCCCTAGGTTTCAGGTTTCTATCAGCCTCTTGTAAGCCTGACTATTAGGCTTGGGATTCAGGATCCTTTAACAATGAGCAGTTATAACAACGGGGCTGTCTCATGTTACCTCCTTCTACTTCCCTCTCTTGAGGTTGGGCCTCTTCCTGGCCTGATTCCTAAACCCAGAATCCCAGTTTTTAAAGGAAAAAGATGTATCTCCCTGGACAAGGAATCCCTCACCATCCCCTTTGCTAGCTTAGCAGCTGGGTGGTGCAATGGATAGAGTCCTGGGAAGACCTGAATTCAAATCTAACCTAACTTACTATCTGGCTGACCCCAGACAAGTCACTTAACAAGTCATTCACACTTTGTTTACCTCAGCTTCTCAAATCAAAGGTAAAGAACTTAACACAATGCCTGGTACTTATGTACTTGATAAATTGATATTCTCTTCCCTTCACATCTCCTCCCCCGTCCCTTGACTAGCATCCAATGTTTGTAAGAGAAAGCCACTTCCCCTGGGCAGCTGGATGGCAAAGTAGATAGAGAACTGGTGCAGAAGTCAAAAAGATCTGGGTTCAAATCCAGCCTTGGACACTTAATATTTGCTAGCTGTGTGTCTCTGGGCAAGTCACTTGACCCCAATTGACTCAAAAATAAATAAATAAACAAATAAATAAATAAGCATCCCCATCATAGAAAAATGTCGAATTTAAATATGTCCCTTTGCCACTTCCATCCATTAACTGCTCCTGGCTCTGCCCTCTTGGGTCAAACAGAATGGGGCTAATCCTTCTACTATAGATGGACATCAGATCCTAGGAGTCAGCTGCCACATGCCCCAGAGTTATTTCTTTTCCAGGTTGTACGATCTTTGTTCTTTCAAACAATCCTCACATGGCATGAATTTACCATCTGGATTGACCTTCTTTGGTGCTTTAGCTTTACAGGCAAAAGTTTATTTTCCCAGTAATTGATAGTGCTCCAGGACTCAGAACTTCCTGTTTGGAAGTGGAGAGTGGCAAAGGAGATAGAGACTATCAGGTGTAAAGTAACAGGAATTTCTGGTTTTCCAAAGTTTCTTCTGAGAACCATTTAATTCTCCTCCCCATGTCTCCTGGACCTCTGAACTGGAAAACTTTATCACCTCAGCTTTGGATCTTTGATTCTGACCTATACAGGACTACCAAGAAAAGGAGGTTATTAGTAGTGAGAGTTGGAAGAGGGAAGAGAAAAAGTAGAGGCTTAGGAGTTTAGGAATGAGGATGGAGAAAATGGATTTTCTACAATTTCTAAAATTCTACAAATGGGAAAGGGGCTAGGCAGAGAGAGGGACAGGCTGTATTCTTGGAAATCTGACCCTGCTGTGGTCCAAAGTGGTACAAGTTAGAAACTTCAGAAATAGCTCAAAATGGGTGTTAGAAATAAAGAGGCAGGTGATGCAGGATCAGGTCAGCAAAGGACCCCATGGAATGGCAAACCCCCAGAAGATGAAAATAGCAACTAGGAGCCAGCAACCTGATTAGTTCCATTGCCTAACTCTTCCTTTAAACTAGAGGTGTCAAAGCTCTGAATGTGCCTATACCCCAGTGCAGTCTAAACCAGATAAAAATGTAACTGGAGAGTAATTATCAAAATAAACAAAAAATAGTAAAAGGTAGTGTTATGTTTTAGAAGGAGGATTCTTATTATGAATTAGTAGCCTGTTTCTATTTGAGTTTAATAACACTGTTCTAATATGTCCTCATTCAGCTTCCAGAGTAATCCTCCTAATGCATAGTACTAACCAGCTGCTCACTTGCTCAAGTCTTCAATGGCTCCTTATTGTCTCTACGATGAAAAACAAGCTATTTAGGCTGACATTAAGAACCCTCCATAGTCTGCTTCCAATCTACTTTTTGACTGTCAGTCAAACTGAACTTCTAGCTGTTCTTTGAACTTGACAATGGGTGTCTTGCCTTCACATAAGCTTTCCCTCATAATTGTAGTACATTCCTTTGTCCTATCTTTCAAAATTCTTATCTTCTTCAAGTGCTCAGCCCAAATGTCATCTTCTTCATGAAGCCTTCCTTGCCTTGATCCCCCTCTCTTCCTTGACAAAGGAAAAGAAAAAATT
>JAJPUD010002372.1:145971-241013 GCA_023553655.1 Myrmecobius fasciatus
AGAGGAGAGGGGAGGGAAGGGAAGAAAGGAAGAGGAGTGAGGGAGGGAAGAAAGGAGGGAGAGAGTGAAAGGAGGAAGGAAGGAAGATAGAAATGCATTTATTAAGTGTTTAAAATGTACAATCAATTGTAAAGATGAATGAGATAAATTTGAGTGAATACCTCCCATAAGAATATTACCTAGGGGTAGCTAGGTGGCTAGCTGTGGATAGAACACCAACCCTGAAGTCAGGATGACCTGAGTTCAAATCTGGTCTCAGACACTTCCTAGCTGTGTGACCCTGGGCAAGTCACTTAACCCCAATTGCCTCAGCAAAAAATAAAAGAAGAAGAAAAAGAAAAATGTGGCTTCAACCCCATGCCCTAAGTGTGACTTGAGACTTTGCAATAACAAATTGAGCTATAGTTAAAAGCTTCTAGTGTTCGATTATCTTAGATGAACAAACCTTTCCCTCCAGTTCTCCCTCCTCTTTTCATTAGTATTTAAGTACCTAACACAGTAAAGAATGTGTTGTTGACTAGTATTCTTTTTTCTGGGCTCTGGGTAAATTAGAATTCCTCAGTCAATGAGAGAAAAAGTCAGAAGTGGGTTTGGGGACCTCTAGTTCAGGTCTATATAATCTTGTATTTTGCAGTTTGCACTTTCTGCTCTTCGATTGACACTTTGTTATGAGTTGCTCTTTCTTGCAACATCACAATAAATCCTTTTTTGCTTTTTACCTTAAAAGTCTCTAATTTTAATTTGGGTAAGAGTCACTGTCCCACATGGTTTTGGAGGCTTGTTCCAGGATATTTCCTGTTCCTAATCAATCCCTTCCACACCAAATCCTTGGGCAGGCGCACTCCAGAGAATTCTCCAATGGCCTTTGGAATTGGCTCAGGAACTCCTGCTCCAATCAGGTAAATTCCAGAAGAAAGACACTCAGAGAAAGCAAAAACGGAAGTGGGCTAGCAAAAATACAGGATTAATTTGGCTCAGAAAATAAGCCAGCAGAGAAAAGTTTGAAATCAGTCAAATAAATTGTGCACAACCCAGGTAGGGCAAGAAACTGGTGAGGTGGGGAGAGACTCTAAACAGTTAGAGACCATAAGAGGACTTTCCCTTTGACAAAAACTAATGAGTCACCTGAGTGAGTGGGATTGGGACTGGAAAAGCATTTAAAATCCATAAAAGGCTCCTATTTCCCTTTGATATTGAGAAACTTTAAGCAGCAAGAGTCTACAAGAGTACTCCCATTTTCCTTTGGCAAAATCAAGTGAGTCCATCAAAAGGTAAGATACCAAAAGGAACAATCTAAGGTAAGTAGCTCTAAAAACCCATCTAGTGTCCCAGGAACATAGCCCTTTAGGAAGGATTGGGATGAAGGACCAAAATTATAGGGATTAAATACTGTTGTTTTGTTTGGGCAGGTGCCCCACTTGGAGGAACTGTTGATCCCCCAAGTACTGGGTGTAAATTCAGAAGAGCCATGAATACTCAGCTGATTGGCTTCTATGGCTTCAGCTTCAGAGCTCCCTTCTGAGCCTCCACCCCAAGGGGGGGCCAAGAATAGGAGCTTGATTGATTTAGAAAAGCCGTGTGTGTGTGTGTGTGTGTGTGTGTGTGTGTGTGTGTGTGTGTGTGTGTGCCTTTTTTTGTCTTCTGTGTTTCAGTCAGCTAAATTACAAAGGAAAAGATCTGGCTATTGGGGCTTTAAAAGTGCTCATTTTATATACATAATTGAATTTATGCAAATAGCTTTTAGCTAGAAAAAAAGGAAATTCTAATTCTGAAGTGAGAAAAAATTTTAACTGCCACATAAAAAAGAATTTAAAAAACTGGCATATTTTTGTGGACCTAGAACTGGCCACTTATGGGTCTGGGTTAAAGCTATAGAACCGCTAAAACATTTTAGCAGATTCTTGGGTTTTTTAGGTTACTTGGCATGGTCTCTCTATCAACTAGTTTGAATTAGTCTATTGTATTTTTAAACAGGTCTAATTTACATGACTAAAAGTCTTCTGAGGGCCTTCTCTGGGATTTTCCATGCTTCTCTCCTTTGGAGAAGCTTTTGAAATCTGTCCTGGCTATTCTGGCATCCCTAGATGACCTTCTTGTGGGGTTGGTACTGATGCCCCAACATCTTCGACATGGCCCCTCAGCATTTCTGGCATGGAGCCACTGGACCGAAGACCTGCATCAAGACACCTGGATCCAAATTTTTCCAGCCTTCTCCCCCAGGATCCTAAAGTCCACCGATTTCCCCTCCCTTGTAGATGGACTTGAAAGGGCAGTTTTCTGCCACCTTAAATTTTGAGGCTGTGTGTATTTAAATTGGAATTCTGATTCTGAAGTTGTATAAGATAATTGCTATTAACTGATGTGTGATAAAATTGTGAACTTGTTCATTCTGGTATAAGATTTTAGAAATATGTGTGCACTGATATTGAAGTGTTGTTTCTAGAAATTTAAATCTGTATTTGATTTGAAGTTTTAAAAAATTTTTTGATTCTCTGGTAACTTATCTAAAGAGGTCATGTTTGTATCTCCTAATTAAATGAAATATATTTAAGTTATTATGTTGCATGCTAAATTGCACATTGGGCAATTTTTTTAATTGTATGAGCTATGCTTTCACATTTTGTCAGCCCAAGTGGATATATGTGATATAAATTTTGTGAAATTTGATCCAGTTATTTAAATATTTCTTATATTCTGAATCTTAAGGTTTTCCTTGCTTTCTCCCTTTAATAAGGAAATAAAAGCAAGGAAATTTGACATAGAGGGATATGTGTAATTACCAAACAAATTGTTTCTGTAAGGTGTGTGTGATATGTCTAAAGATAAATAAGAAGGTATTGAGGAGGAGTCCCTCTGGAAGGAGGGAGTCTGGCTCCAAAATATTCTCTGAAATGACACCAGTGGGAAAACTGAGATATTTTACTGATTATACTGAACTATTTGAATAGAGGGGTGGAAGTTTTCCCCTGAGCTCTGCTGCCTTAAGAGGGGTTAGTGGAATAACATTGGAACAAATTGTACTTAAGTATGGATTGCTAGAGATTAATGATTCTTATAATAGACCATACCTTACTTCTAAGATTTCCTAAGAATTAATGGGGAGGGATTGCAAATTGAGTGGAAATTCCAAGCACCTGGACATCTGCCCTCATCAGGGAAAGTGAAAAGAATGAATCAAATTTTTAAGAAATTGATTACTAAATTGATATTAGAGACTAAATTGCCTTGAACCAAATGTTTGCCTATTGCTTTGTTAAAGAATTAGAACTGTCCCCAGAAGTGATCTGGCATGTTCTCCATATGAGATGCTATTTGTTTTACTTTTATTTGGAAGGAGAAAGGGAGATACCCTCTTTTGAAACAAAGAATAAGTTTTTGAAGAATTATATACTGGCTGTGTCCTCATCTCTTTCAGCCCTTAGGAAGCAAGGATTGATGGCCCAGACAATTGGGAGTTTGGAGTTTGCAGTTCCAGGAGAGTGGGTGCTTACCAAGTCCTGGAAGAAGCAGAATGGGAAGGACCTTACCAAATGTTACAGAAAACTGAAGCTACAGTTTGGAGGTTGAGAACACCAAGGTTAAAAGACCTATGGAGGACCCTCAAGAATGGATTGTCAAAGACAATTTATGACCTCTAAAATTGACTTTGCACCAGGGCAATTAGGGAATGTTTGATGGGAGGGTAGATTAAATGTGTTTAGAGAAATTTTAACAATATTGGGTTTATATCTGTTATTTATATTTCCAGAAAAGTTTATAGATGCTCTTGGATTTAAAGAAGTTGAATTAACATTTTTTAAAATGAAAAAAATTATTAATGATAATTTTGATGAGGGTTCTTTAATGTGAAATTAGGACAGAATATTCTATATTCTATGTAAGTTTTAATTGGTTGTATTGTGAAATTTTAAAGCTGTTCCCATTCTTTAGAGAGATTCTGAGAACAGTGATCTACATCTTTGCCCCTTTAAACATAGTTAATAACTGAACATGTTTTGATATATATTGGTTATTGAGCATCTTAAAGCAAAATGATTTGTCAAGTAATGTTGAACTTTAAAGCCATCTACTTAGTTATAAAGATAAGCTGTACACTTTCTAGTATGAATCTCTTACTGTTATCAATGTAACTTACTTAGGATATGTGATCCTTGAGAATTAAATTCACCTGAAGCTTTGATTAATGACACTTTCTATTTGAGATAAAATCTCTTAGGACTGTAGCTGATATTTGAAGTTTTGAATTCAGCTATTATTGCCTGATGGATCATCAAGCCAAAAATCCATCATCTTGAAGGAATTGCCCTTTCTCCTGAAATCATAATAAATCTTTTTTTGCTTTTTACCTTGAGAATCTTTTATTTTAATTTTGGTGTCACTGTCCCACACAGGGATTAGATATAAAAGTAAGGACACTTCCTTTTCTCAGGGGGCTCATATCTAATGAGGGAAGCAATGCAATTAAGAGGTTTCAGCTGCAAGTTAAGCAGAAAGGTCCCATGAATCATGGGGCACAGCCACAAAGTAGATACTAATTAATGCCTTTTCTTTAATGCCTTTTCAGCTCTTAAATCCTATCATTAACAGTCACCCAAATGAACCATTTGATGATCCCAAGACTTCAGAGGCAAGAACTTTCTTTTCCTAATCTTCAATAAGGATAGATTGGGATTTGAGTGTTTTACACACATCATTATTAATCATTGTCTGATGGTTTTATTTAATTATTTTTATTTGTTAAGAAAAAGAATTCAATCTGAAGGTGGGAGAGGGAAGATTTCCCTCAAGAAATAATTGGGATATAAAACAAAAGGCACTATTAGCATATAGTTTTAAAATATGGCTACCTCTCAAAAAAAATTAAGCTACTTTGATAGGATGAGCTATAAAGTCTCTTTCAGCTCTAAATCTGTGAGCTTATGAATGAAATTAGTTTCCTGATAGAACTCATAAATTGATTTTGCACATAACACCACACCTGCCATACCTACAACAGTTGTTCTGGGATCTGATATTCCTTTATTCTTAGGTGACCTAGATGCTACAAACATTCTAACTTTCCATTTCCAGATTATAGAATTATCACAGATCATCAGAGTTAGAACCTCAGTCCCCCTCTCATTCCCAGACCATATGAACTAACCCCTTCAGGTTATTGATGAAAGAATAAAATCCTAGGGAAAGGAAATTACTTGCCCCAAATACATAGCTATTCAATTATTGGTAGAGTGAATAGTAGATTCCAGGTTTCCTGATTTTCTAATCCAGTACTCTTTCCAAATAACACATTTCTTCTTCAAGCCTAAGATTTTACTTGAAGCCCATACTTTTGGACTCCATTGGACCAATTAAACAATTTAATTCAACAAATATTTATTAAACTTTTAAGCATTGTTTAAGCACTAGGAAAATAATTTGTGAGTACAGTTTTCATTTTGCTGGGGAGAATTGGAACTAGAAGGGGCAATGAACTCTTGAGCTTCTCTTTAACCTAATGCCCATCCACTACAATGCCAGAAGATTTTCTAAAGAAAATCCATTCAAGAACAATTCCAGAAAATGGAGTTTACTTACTATCAGATAGAAACATACATGTTATAGAATTTCTCTTTTCATATCTCAAAATTCAGCTCTCAAGTCATTTTAGTCAAATATATTTTGTATATAAGTCTCTAATTTGTCTTTGCATTTGTCCCTTTCAATCAAAGTCTGAAAGGGACATACTCTATATAAGCAACAAACTGAAGAATCAAAAGCAGTACCTGAAAACCTGGCCAGGAAGTTTATTAAAGGCTATAAAAGAGAACTAGTGGATTCCACACAAGACAACATATGATTTTTGGAGATTATCTGCTACAGTCTTCTGAGAAGAATGGAAAGAAATTTATTGCTGGATCCACAATGTTTTTACAGCATGAAAAATAGCATTTATATGTAGTACCCTGAAGTTTTGCAAAGTGTTTTACAAATTATCTCATTTTATCCACAGCAACTCTGGGAGGTAGACTCCTTTTATTATTCTTATTTTACAGATGAGATAAGTGAATCACAGAACAGCTGATTTGCCCAGGGTTACAAAACTACTGAATATCTGAATCCAGATTTGAATTCAAATCTTTTAACTCCAGCCCAGAGCTCTATATACTCTCACCTAGATACTTCTAGCAGAATAGAATACAAGCCATAACCAAAGAAGTACACAAATTATTGAACTCCCAGGCTGCTGATCATTCTTGAAAAATTGTCTTCTCTGAAATGTAGGAGTTGAAGAAGTTCTTGAAAGACCTGCTAGGCAATGGAATTTTTACAGTAAAAATTCCATTGCCTAGCAGGTCTTTCAGGAATCTCTTAAAACAGAACATGTATGAAACACTAAGCTCTAAACAAATAAGCTAAGATGAATCAGCACAGTGTACCCTAGGTTTAGGATGCCCAAGATTGCCTGCTCATTAATTAAAAGTTCTAGAAATGGAAAGGTACCTTAGGCAATTAGGAGTTTAGTAAACACCACAGATCAGGAAAGAGTTTTGTGAATGCAGACTCTCCTCTCATATCTGGACAATTTTATTTGAGGGGGAAAAGCCCAAAATACAAACATTTCTTTAAGGAAAAAAAAAAAAAAACCTCCTCATAGAAAAAATTACTGGAAGACAAATTCAGACAGTTTTGAGAGGACCTAAGACAAAACAGACCCTCAGAGAAAAGGTACTTATTTAAGACAGAAATGCCCTAAGTCCCTTATTTCCCAGAACCTAATTTATGCATGACCACTATGAGAATCTTGAAAACATCTAGGATATCTTGTAGAACAATTGTATATTGACTATGTTATATCTGGCAGAAATGTGGATTTTGATTTTTTACCCTAAGAAACTGGTGAGTCACTTCATACGAGGAACCCCAACTTTGAGGCTGGAGTCACTCAGGGACCAATGAAGTAGAGCAAGATTAAACAGAGAATAAGGAATTAAGACTGCTCCCTGAAGCTTGAAGAAAGCCAAGCTTAGCTGAGCCCAACTGAGTGGAAGGCTCAGAACTGACACTGACTCTTGATTATCAAAAGTAGCTAAGCCTGACGAAGTGGAAGACTCTTAGAAAATTAGTAGATCTAAGAAAAGAACTTACAGAGTCTGCTTTGAATCCCAGGGAGATAACTAAGGGAAAAAAGATTTTGCCTCTAAAAGAAGAATCCTCCTCTTAAGAGCTATCTAGAGACAAAGAGACTGATATATCCTTTCCTTTATTGCTTCCTCAGGCTTAAAATGGGGAAACTCTTTAGAATCCAGCCAATAAAGTAGACATAAATAATTCTGTAGATCCCAAACTAATGGGGAAGAACTTTTGTCAAAAGAGTATTACATTGCCTTAAGAGTCCCACCAAAGACCATAATCTCAGATAGAAAGGTACAAAATATAGGCAATAAATCACATGAGAAAAGAGGTTCCTGGCAAAAAAATACAAATCTGATTGAACTTAGGATAAAATCAGAATAGGAATGTCTCCAGTAAGTTATGTCATTCAAAAGGAACAGAATAATTCCACACATACACCCTTTTTTTTTTTTTTTTGGCAAAGCAATTGGGGTTGTGATTTGCTCAGGGTCACACAGATGGTAAATATTAATTGTCTCAGTTCAACTTTGAACTCAGGTCCTCTTGACTTCAGGGTCAGTGCCCTGAATCAGCTGCTGCTGATTTTTTTTTTAAAGTAACATTATTTAAAAAAAAAAAAAAAGTAACATTATATGGGACAGCTAAGTGTCACAATGGATAGAGCACTGGATCTGGAGTAAAGTAGTTTCATTTTCCTGAGTTTAAATTTAGCCTCAGATACTAACTAGTTGTGTGACCCTGGGCAATTCATTTAACCCTGTTAAATTAGCAACTGTAAAATGATCTGGAAAAGAAAATGGCAAACTTTCCAGCATCTTTGACAAGAAAATCCCAAATGGGATCATGAAGAGTTGGATGTGACTAAACAACTGAACAAGAACAGAAAAAGAAGCTTCAAAAAGAACTAGCATGATTTCATCACAAACAGGTCATGCCAGACTCGCCTTGATTTCTTTTCTCGCAAGTATATTAAATTAATAAATAAAGGAAACACTGTAGATCTAGTTTGACCAGATTTTTAAAAGCTTTTTTTAATAGTTTGTTATTTTTATTTCTTAACAATCTTTTTTTTTTTATGAATCCATCTTACTACTTACTATTGAGTGGAGAAAATACAAAAAAAAAAAAAAGCCCTCAATATATTTCCATAGTCCAAAAAAACAAATTCCCATATTTGCCACATCTGAAATTATATATAATTCTCTTCATTTTAAGTTTGTTGCCTCACAGGTAAGCCCCTTTGAAGATGGTACATAGGGTCTAATGAAGGTTAAGGATAAGTAACAATTGGTTGTTTCGGAAAGAAGCAAGAAAGAATCAGTAAAGAAGAAACGATTAAAGATTAGTGCAGAAGAGGATGAATTAAAATCAAGCTCACTGGCCTAGAATTTGCAGTCTCCTTATCCCTATTTCAAAAATCAGTTCCTCTCTCATTCACCCAGATCATTCAAAGTGCAATGGATGGCATGTTTCATCTTCATTCTTTTTGGATTCATAATTTATTATTCCATCAATCATACCTTTTAAAAGTATCTCAAAGTTGCTTTTCTCTATGATAGTTATCATTTTATAGATTTTCCTATTTATTTCTGTGTACTTCAATCTGTATTAATTCATAGACATTATTCCCAATTTTCTTGCAATGGTCCATTTCAACATTTTGTGTGACACAATAATGTCCCTTTATATTCATATGCCACAATTTGTTTATCCATTCCCCAATAAGAAGACACCCCTTTAGTTTTTACATTTTGGCTACCATCAAAGAATTTCTATAAATATTTTTTGCTAAGGAGGTTAAATATTAAATTCAATATTTAATAAAGATACATTTTACTCTTTGATTTCTTTGGGAATATAGGTTTAGTAGTGGGATAGCTGAGTGAAAAGGTATACAGTTGGTGTACTTAGACGTTAGCAAAACATTGGATAAAGTTTCTTTATTTCATGCTATTTTGTGTAAAGAAGATGGTGAGAAGAGGTCTGCAATAGAAAATAGATTACATAGCTGTCCTTAAAGAGAAGGCAATGGCTCAGTGTCAAATTGGCAGGAGGTCTCCAATAAAGTACTCACATGCTTGACCTGTGTTATTTATGAATGACTTTATCAATGACTTATCAATGAGTTTATAATGATTTAGATAAAGGCAGAGAAAGTTTGCTCATATAATTTGCAAATGACTGGGTGGAGAGAGTCAGGATTCAAAAGTATGACAGACTAGATACTAGGCTGAATTTAATAAAATTAACTTCAATAGGTATAAATATAAGCATAAATTCTATTTCTTGTATGCCCAGGTTTGGGAAAGAAAATTCTCATAAAACAGTGTAAAGAGTGGAATTGACATGAGAATTTTGAAGAGTGAATTCTTCATTCCTGTGCTAAGAGAGCGACAAGCTTTGGAAGGCACACATGCAGGGGAAAGCCATCCCTAATTTCCAGCTTGTTTCCCTAAGGACTATAAAGGAACTTTCCCTTGGCTAGATCCAGGGCTCTCTCTTGGTAGAAAGCTCAGCTCATACTCATGTAAAGATCTTACCTATTCTTATGGGGTTTTTTGGTATTATTATAAACTGTAGAATTTCTCTAATTTGTTTGAAATCTATTTAGATAAATAAGTTTACTTACCAATCACTATTTGTGATGGTTTTTTGTGTAGCTTAGCATTTAAAGAGAAAGAATCAAGCCTCCAGGTATAAACTTGGAATTCCTTCCTTTTTATGGGATACCAACCAGGGAAACTAGTGGGATTTTGTTGTTCACACCTTTAAATTATCTTTTGAGTGGGAAGGAGGGAAGATAGATATAAGTCTAGTCTGTATCCCTTTTCTCAAAGGAGAACAGAAAAGCCAACAGCCAGCTTCATAGTCCCTCTTCTAGTCCCCTTTAGGCAGGAATCAAAGTCTTCCTTAAAGAGAGATAAAAACTGCATTCCAGAGATATCTATCTGCACCTCCCCCATAAGCCACATTTAGGCAATGAATATGGATATACACATATTATATGACTAATACACACACCCCACACTTGAATCTAAAAAATCAGCTTCATGGATGCAAGATAAGGGAAGTATGGTTAGACAGTAGTTTACCTGAAAAAGTTCTTGGGAGGGAGGGAATAGTGAAAGAGAAGATTAATAGGAGTCAGCATATCACAAGTATAAATTATGATCCACTACAAAAAGTTATGTGGCAACCAAAAAAACTAAAACAAACTTGGGCCACATTAAAACAATTTCAGGGAAAAGGAAAAGATTTCCTTCTTTCTTTGCAGACATAAGAACTATGAGCATGGAACATTGTTATAAACTGTCATGAGCTTGGGGTAGGAGGGTATAGCATCGGGCCTGGAATCAGGCACTTACAGGCACTTAACCCCTAATTACCTCTGTTTCCTCCACTGAAAAATAGGTTTAACAGCATTTTTCTCCCAATGTTGTTGTGAGGATCATATAAAATATTTATAAGAAGCATAGCACAATAATTGGTATATAGCAAATGCTGCATAAATGCTTATTCCCTTCTCTTTATCAGAGGAGGTTGATGTATTAGTTATTCTGAACTAATTTTTTTAATGCTTTGTTACAAAGAATTGCCTTGTAGAAAGGGAGATAGATTCAGAAAAGAAAGTGATATAACTGGACTTGTGTTTTAGGTAAATCATTTTAGTGACTGAATGTAGGATAGATTAGAATGCAAAGAGACAACTGAGAACTAAAGCACAAGCAGAGATTATTCAGAAGAGGAAAATGGCAACTACAAATGTGACTGATGTGGCCGCACATCAATCAAACCAAAATTTTCAAAAGCAACTGGAGAAACTGGAAATAAAAACAAGTAACCAAGAATGACTACAAGAGTGTGACACAAGACTTTCAAAATAATGCCAGTGGTGTATTACCAAAGCCCAGAATGAACAAAAGTTGTTGATAGACAATAAGGATAATAAATGGGAGCCTTTGGAACTGGATTACGGGCAAAAAGAGGATCAAAGGAGAAATAAAACTATTTCTCAGGAAGGGAGGGAAGACAGTGATGAATGATGGTGAATGGAATGAACTCTTTTTGCTTCTGCAATCTGTGAACTAAGAAAGATAAAGCAAAAATGGTGAGCTAGAAGTGGAAATCTGGTAAAGAGAAGAAAGAGAGAGCAACAGAGAAAGACAGACAGACAGATAGACAGATAGACAGACAGACAAAAAGAGATAGATAGACTGGAAAAGATGGAGACAGAGACAGAGAGAATGATAGGCTGAAGAGCCTTCCGACTTCTCTTAATAGAATCAAATTACCAGACCTGAGCAAAATTATCTAACAGTGAAAGAACGAGAAGATAAGAAAGCATTATGCAGGGCTAGCTACACTTTGTTTCTCAATAGTATTTTATTTTTCTAAATACATGTAAAGATAGTTTACAACATTTATTTTTGTAAGATTTCGTGTTCCAAATCTTTCTCCCTCCTTCCCTTACATTCCCCCTCCCCAAGGCAGCAAGCAATTTTATATAGGTCAAACATGTGCAAATCTTATAAACTTATTTCCATGTTTGTCATGTTGTGCAAAAAATAAAAATAAAAAAATCAGATTAAAAGGGAAAACAACATGAGAAAGAAAAGGCAAAGAAAAAATGAAAATACTATGCTTTGATACACATTCAGGTTCCATAATTCTCTTTCTGAATGCAGATGACACCTCCCATCCCAAGTCCATTGAAACTGTCCTGAATCATTGAATTGCTGAGAAGAGTCAAGTTCTTCACAGTTAATCATCACATAATCCTGCTGTCACTGTGTACTATGCTCTCCTGGCTCTGCTCAGTTCACTCAGCATCAGTTCAAAAAAAGTCTTTCCTGGCTTTTCTAAAATCAGCCTGCTCATTATTTCTTATAGAACAAAATTCTAAATACATATATATCATATATCAAAATTTATTCAGTCATTTCCCCATTGATGGACATCCACTCAATTTCCACTACAAAAAGAGCTACTACAAACATTTTTTATATATGAGTTCTTTGCCCTCATTTGTGTCTAGCTACACTTTGAATGGATAAATGGGGTAATAGAAGAAGGGATATAGGGCCTGATTTCTGAAAGATAAAACAAGAAGATAGTAAACTCTAGGCCAATGAATTTGTCTTTGATTCATCCTCTTCCTCATCTTCCTCATCTTTAATCTCTACCTCTCTACTGGTTCTTTTTCTTCTGTCCCCAAACACAATTATGACTCATCCTTTAAAAAAAAAACAACCCTCAGTAAACTCCACTTACCATTTTCAAAAGCTATTGTCTTCTCTTTTTTTTTCCCTTTCTTAGCCAAAATCCTTGTATAAGCTATTGACACTCTCTGCCTCCATCTTCTCTGCTCTTACTCTCTTCAAACCCCATTGTGGATCCAGCTTCTAACCACATCATTCAAGTGAAACCTCTGTCTAAAGTTACTATGATCTCACTTTTGTTTTCAAAGGCCCTGATTATACTCTTTTGCAAAAATATACCTTCAATTGCAAAAGTTAGAAGACATCATCCTCATCATCATCATCATAGCTGGTATTTATATAATGTCTTAAGGTTTATGAAACACTTAACAAATATTTTATATTCTTGTGTCCTTACAACAATCCTGGGAGGTAGATGCTATTATTATCCCCATTTTACAGATAAAGAAACTAAGGTTGACCAAGATTAAGTGACTTGCCCATCATATGAGAGTTAATTAAATGTCTGAGACCAGATTTGAAGCTGGATATTCCTGATTCTAGGTCCAACAATCTGCCCCCACCTACCTACCTTTACCATTAGACTTGAAAAGTCTTATCTTTAGAACATCAAACACTAGGTAAATTGTCAAGCTTTTCACAAATTTTTTCCTAGAGGGAAGCAAATCACAGTATGCCACAGATCATTGATATAGGTATACTCTATTACTTTTGAGTATAGTATGCTCTTTGATAAAATCCAACACCCATTCCTATTAAAAACACTAGAGAGTGTAGGAATAAATGGGCTTTTCTTTAAAATGATTAGTAGCATCTACTTAAAACCATCAGCAAGCATTGTATGTAATGGAGACAAACTAGACCCATTCCCAATAAGATCAGGAGTAAAACAAGGCTGCCCACTGTCACCATTACTATTTAATATTGTATTAGAAATGTTGACTTTGGCAGTAAGAGAAGAAAAAGAGATTAAAATAATTAGAGTAGGTAATGAGGAAACCAAATTATCACTCTTTGCAGATGACATGATGGTATACTTAGAGAACCCTAGAGACTCAACTAAAAAAACTACTAGAAACAATTCACAACTTTACAAAGTGGCAGGATTCAAAATAAATCCACATAAATCATCAGCATTTTTATATATTACCAACAAAATTCAGCAGCAAGAGATACAAAAAGAAATTCCATTCAAAATAACGGATGATAGTATAAAATATTTGGGAATCTATCTGCCAAGGAAAAGTCAGAAACTATACGAACTAAACTACAAAACACTTTCCAAACAAATAAAATCAGACCTAGTCAATTGGAAAAACATCAAGTGCTCATGGGTAGGCAGAGCAAACATAATAAAAATGACAATACTACCCAAACTAATTTACTTATTTAGTGCCATACCAATCAAACTCCCAAGAAATTATTTTACAGATCTAGAAAAAATAGTAGCAAAGTTTATTTGGAAGAACAAAAGGTCAAGAATTTCAAGGGAATTAATGAAAAAAAAAGGCAGATGAAGGTGGCCTTGCTGTACCAGATCTAAAACTATTATAAAGCAGCGGTCATCAAAACCGTTTGGTACTGGCTGAGAAATAGAGCAGTCGATGAGTGGCATAGGATAGATTATCAGGACAATCTAGATAACTACTTTAGCAATTTAGTGTTTGATAAACCCAAAGACCCCAGCTTTTGGGATAAGTACTCACTATTCGGCAAAAACTGCTGGGAAAATTGGAAACTAGTGTGGAAGAAATTAGGGCTTGACCCACACCTAACACCACATACCAAGATAAGATCTGAATGGGTTCATGATCTAGATATAAAGAGTGATATTGTAAGCAAATTAGAGGAACAGTAGTAGAGTTTGCCTCTCAGACCTGTGGAGATGGAATAAATTTATGTCCAAAGAAGATCTGGAACTCCTAATTGAACACCAGATAGATAATTTTGATTATATTAAGTTAAAAAGTTTCTATACAAACAAAACTAATGCAGACAAGATTAGGAGGGAAGCATCAAATTGGGAAATCATCTTTACATTTAATGGTTCTGATAAAGGCCTCATTTCTAAAATATGTAGAGAATTGTCTCATATTTATAAGAATTCAAGCCACTCTTCAATAGATAAATGGTCAAAGGATATGAACAGACAATTTTCAGATGATGAAATTAAAACCATCTCTAGTCATATGAAAAGTTGCTCCAAATCACTATTGATCAGAGAAATGCAAATTAAGACAACTCTGAGGTACCACTACACACCTGTCAGATTGGCTAAAATGACAGGAAAAGATAATGACGAATGTTGGAGGGAATGTGGGAAGGCTGGGACACTGATGCATTGCTGGTGGAACTGTGAACAGATCCAACCATTCTGGAGAGCAATTTGGAGCTACACTCAAAAAGTTATCAAATTATGCATACCCTTTGACCCAGCAGTGTTTCTATTGGGCTTATATCCCAAAGAGATCTTAGAGGAGGGAAAGGGACCCACATGTGCAAAAATGTTTGTGGCAGCCCTTTTTGTAGTGGCAAGAAACTGGAAGCTGAATGGATGCCCATCAATTGGAGAATGGCTGAATAAATTATGGTATATGAATATTATGGAATAGTATTGTTCTATAAGAAACGACCAGCAGGACGATTTCGGAGAGGCCTGGAGAGACTTGCATGAACTGATGCTGAGTGAAATGAGCAGAACCAGGAGATCATTATACACGGCAACAACAATACTATATGATGATCAATTCTGATGGACATGGCCCTCTGCAACAATGAAATGTCTCAGACCAGTTCCAATTGTTCAGTGAAGAAAGCCATATACACCCAGAGAGAGGGATATGAAATGAAATGAGATCATTTCCATGATCTCTATCGATGTTTGCTTGCATTGGGTTTCCTTTCTCAGATATTTTTTGTTCATGTAGATACTATTGTTCTTGCACAGCAAGATAAGTATGGAAATATGTATACATATGTTCATCTTGTCAAGTATTTTAATATAATTAACATGTAGTGGACTTCCTGCCATCTAGGGGAGGGGAAGGGACTAGGGGGGGAAATTTTGTAATGGAAAGCTTTGTAAGAGTCAATGTTGAGGAACTACCCATACATATGTTATGCAAATAAAAAGCTTTAATAAAAAAAATAGAGTTTAATATGCTCATTGGAGGAAATACGTTTTATATTTTTTAACTAAATTGTCCTGAAAGTCACTTATGCCATTATTTTTGGTGTTTCTTTAAAACTGTGGACTAGTATGTTCCCTTAGATCCAAACTTGATTCACACATCTTCTGTTTTGCCAAGTAATTTACTCCTGAAAGAATTTAGTTAAAGTTATGGCTCATAGTCTCAGAAAAAAAAAAGTGTTTACAAAAGAAAGCAACACTAGAAAGGGTTTTTATGTCCCTTATTCCTAAAATTCTACCAACAGCTCAGAAATTCCAATTTTCTTGAATCATCTCAATCCACATTCCACCTATACTGTACTCATATTTGTATTTCTTTCACCTTTTCCAATTTATAAGGTCACAGATTCTGAGAGTTGGGCAATAATCTAATTGCCAAATCTGATGGCTTTTTCTACAATCCCTATCCTTCTTGACCACTCTGAAGCACTAACATTGTTGGGTTTGAGTTCTTCTTCAATATATTCTTCTCTGAATTTTCATAGCCCTGGTCTCCCTCGGCTCTCCTCCTTCCTGTCTGCTCCTTTTAATTCCTTTTTTGGATCATCATCAATGTTTATATGTAGCTGGCATAGTGGTAAGAGCATTGGCCTGGCATCAGAAAGAACCTAAGTTCAAATCTAACCTCAGACATGTGCTAAATTTTGTTTGTCTCAATTTCCTTGACTTTAAAATGAAGATAATATTACTACCTGCTTCCCAGGGTTGTTGTAAGAATCAAATACTAAATGCTAGGAAATATGATAGATCAATAATAATTCAAAAGGAAAACCTAAATAAAAGAATGACTTCATGACAACTAAAAGCAGGGCTTTGGGGGGTTTGGGGGGGGAGGAAATGCCTTGATGGCAAAGACTACAAGAGTATTTGAAAGAAAAAAAGCAAGAAGTCAAAATGGAATGCAGAAGGCATGAAGAAACTGGGTGGTTCTGGACATTATCTATAATGATCTGAAATCAAATAAGGAAGTATAGAGTCTAATTAGACTATCTAGCTAAAGTTAAAATTCAGAGTCAGGAAAAATATGTTTATAAAGGAAAGCAACACTAAAAAGTTTTCATGTCCCTATTTCTAAAATTCCATAAACTGCTCTGAAATTCTTATTTGCTTAAATCATCCCAATCCACACTCCACCTCTTCTGTATACATTTTTGTATTTCTTTCACCAATATTCCCACTTGAATATTTTGACAGTCCCTATTTACCAAGTTTCTCACCAGTCTCTTCTTTCTGAGTGGAGCATGGCATAGGCTGTAGCCTTAAAAGCTCTAAAGTGGAGCTACTCTCCTGGGTTCTCATGATTCTATGAGGCCTATGGTCTTGTATGTAAAGTCAAGTGGACCCTTTATTAGACCCCCAAGGTTTGGTGATATTAAATAATCATCAGACCTCTGGATTCATAAGTTCTCACAACAGTCACTCTGACCACCATTGAAAAGGAATTGTTCGCTTGTTATTGGGCCCTTGTAGCTATTGAATGGATAATGATCATACCTTTGTCCTCCAGCCAGAGTTACTCATTATGAGTTGAATGGTACAAAATAGCTCTTCTAGTAAGATGGGTCAGTCACGGGAGGCTGCCATTTTTCATTGAAAATGGTGCATTCAAGAACATCTTCACCCAGATTTCTCTGGTACTAGTCCCTTCACAAGTAGCATGTATGTAGGCTGAGACCTCCAATTCCAATTTCACTACTTTTCCCCCTCCATTTGCCCAATGTGCCCCCACCAAGGAGGACTTAGGTCTTGAAGAGCACCATTTTTCCTAGTTCAATGATGGTTCTACTTGTTTGAGAGAAGTATATATAAGTGAACCTTAGCTATTGATAACAGTAACAAAAGGATTCTGGCAGGTTTTTCCAGAGGGCCAAGCTACAAGGCTAGCATGTGAGAGATGGGGGATGGAATGGAAAAGAAAAGATTTATTTTTAATCTAATTCCTGAGTAGTGATTAGGATCTAAGTGGTCTGGGCCTGGAGAGAACAATTAAACATTTAATTTAATTTAATTAAACAATTAAAGATTCTCTTCTTTAATGTTGGGAACAGTAGAAGAATTTTATTGTTGTCTCCTACCACATACAGTTGTTTATAGGCATGCTAGTGCCCAGTAAGAACATCACATATCCTCTGTTGAATTAAATGATCCAATTGATACCCTTAAGAGAATGACAGAAATGGAATGACTCCATCATCAATCTGGATATAGGGGGATGCTATGCTGTGGTGGTGTGAGACTATATGATCCCATCAAATCAGAATAATGCAGCTATTTCTATTCAACAAAGCTCTTCAAGCCAATTTCTGTATATATTCAGAAATCTGCTTTTGCTTAACTATCCATATTTGTTTAAAAGAGGTTTTTTCCTCCCTTTGTTCAACTAGGGCGATGTAGGAGAGAAGACAGATTTTAGTTAACTGGTTGATTGCTTGATTTGGCTGATTGAGAAGAAATAAAATTTAGAAACATCAATAAGGTATGATTCCATATAATCCTTGACTCTGGCAAATTATATCAGCCTTCTTCTTCTATCTCAGAATAAGAAGTTAGTCATCAATGTAGTTGATGTAGTACCTACTCAGGATATGAGATAGCACTGCCAGTTAAGTGGTCCAATACTGCAGTAACCATCAAAGGTCTTACAGAACACAGGTTTTTTTACCTTGGGCCTCTTCCTATACCATTGCATCTGACCATGATGAATTTCACATTATTGAAAGTCCAAAAAGATGGCAGAGTGAAGCCCAGTTTCAAGCTCTTCCAGTTTCCCTCAAAAACCACATGAAACCAAGCCTCTGAACAGAGTCTGACAGAATGAAACCACTCTTCAATTCAAGACAGTTTAAAATGATTTCAAGAAAGGTCAATCTCACTGGGATGAAAGAAGTATTTAGCGCAGCTCAAAAGTCCAAGAAAGCCAGTGAGAGGGTCTTACTCACAGTAGATCAACAACTGAGTAGTAGAGCAAACCAGTAGGGCAGCCTCCAGTCCTAGCTCAGAAGACAAATTCTGGGAAATCATGTTATTTCCTGGAGAGAGTAGGGAAAGTTACCCCTACTGTGAGCAAGACACCAAACATAAGGGGCCCTGTGCCCAAAGCCAAGACTCAGAGATGCAAGGGAATCTTGGGGCAATTTCATCTTTACCCCAGGAGCAGAGCTAGACCATAAAAGGCACAAAAGAGGAAAATAAAGGAAGAAAAGAAAATGAGCAAGAAACATAACCACAAAAAACTAATATGGTGGCAGGGAAAACCAAAACACCAACTCAGCTAAAATGTACACAGAGGAAATCTCAAAGAATGATAGGAATTGATCTTAGGTCCTAAGATGTGTGATCCTGGACAAGTCACTTAACTCCAATTGCCTTAGCCAAAAAAAAAAAAAGAAAGAAAGAAAGAAAGAAAGAAAGAAAGAAAGAAAGAAAGAAAGAAAGAAAGAAAGTAAATGAGATGAACTCTCCCATAAAACAGAAGCAAATAGCAGAGTAGATTAAAAAACAGAATCCACAATATGTTATTTATAAGAAACACATTTGAAACAGAGAGATACAGATAGAAAAATGGTAAAAGGCTAAAGCAGAATTTATTATGCTTCAGCTGAAGAAAAAAAAAAACAGGGGTAGCAATTTTGATCTCAGATAAAATTGAAAACTAACTCCATCAACATCACAGTCACTGGGATTTCCATCTTCCACACAACTCTCAGTCAGCTCATGTCATTGAATGCTGGGATAGATTTTAATAATAATATTTAATAATAATTATATCTCTGATTTTTAAAGTAGAGTGTCTCACTTCCCTGAAACTGTATCTTTGATAAACCAATATCACTTCTAAAGAAAGGGAATTTTCTATCCATCATTCAATCTTTAAAATCTATCTAATAAGGAAGGAATCTGTTGTGATATAGTCCTAGTTAATCCTCTGTAGTTCTTTCTAATCACCTTGGTCTTAATGGCTCAGATTTTCCTTTAATTATCAGGGCTTTTTCCCTACAGGATAGTTAAAATGGAAAGGATTAGGGGAGCTAAAGGATGATGTTTTGTGTTTTAATGATACAAGGAGAGGTTAATAATCTTTTAAAATAATGGTGTACGAAACACTTTCCACACAAATAAAATCAGACCTAATCAATTGGAAAAATATTAAGTGCTCATGGGTAGGCAGAGCAAACATAATAAAAATGACAATACTACCCAAACTAATCTACTTATTTAGTGCCATACCAATCAAACTCCCAAGAAATTATTTTACAGATCTAGAAAAAATAGTAGCAAAGTTCATTTGGAAGAACAAAAGGTCAAGGATCTCAAGGGGATTAATGAAAAAAAAGGCAGATGAAGGTGGCCTTGCTGTACCAGATCTAAAACTATATTATAAAGCAGCGGTCATCAAAACCGTTTGGTACTGGCTAAGAAATAGAGCAGTTGAAAAGTGGCACAGGATAGGATATCAGGACAATCTAGGCAATAACCTTAACAATCTAGTATTCGATAAACCCAAAGACCCCAGCTTTTGGGATAAATACTCACTATTCGGCAAAAACTGCTGGGAAAATTGG
Organism: Myrmecobius fasciatus; assembly: GCA_023553655.1. NCBI lineage: Eukaryota > Metazoa > Chordata > Mammalia > Dasyuromorphia > Myrmecobiidae > Myrmecobius > Myrmecobius fasciatus. The sequence continues at coordinate 166,056 of JAJPUD010002372.1, forward strand.
AAACTAGTGTGGAAGAAATTAGGGCTTGACCCATACCTAACACCACATACCAAGATAAGATCTAAATGGGTTCATGATCTAGATATAAAGAGGGACTTTGTAAGCAAGTTAGAGGAACGTAATATAGTTTATCTCTCAGACTTGTGGAGATGGAATAAATTTATGTCCAAAGAAGACCTGGAACTCCAAATTGAACACCAGATGGATAATTTTGATTATATTAACTTAAAAAGTTTCTGTACAAACAAAACAAATGCAGACAAGATTAGGAAGGAAGCATCAAATTGGGAAATCATCTTTACATTTAATGGTTCTGATAAAGGCCTCATTTCTAAAATATATAGAGAATTGTCTCATATATATAAGAATTCAAGCCACTCTTCAATAGATAAGTGGTCAAGGGATATGAACAGACAATTTTCAGATGATGAAATTAAAACCATCTCTAGTCATATGAAAAGTTGCTCCAAATCACTATTGATCAGAGAAATGCAAATTAAGACAACTCTCAGGTACCACTACACACTTGTCAGATTGGCTAAAATGACAGGAAAAGATAACGATGAATGTTGGAGGGGATGTGGGAAAACTGGGACACTAATACATTGCTGGTGGAACTGTGAACAGATCCAACCATTCTGGAGAGCAATTTGGAGCTATGCTCAAAAAGTTATCAAACTGTGCATACCCTTTGACCCAGCAGTGTTTCTACTGGGCCTATATCCCAAAGAGATCTTAGAGGAGGGAAAGGGACCCACATGTGCAAAAATGTTTGTGGCATCCCTTTTTGTAGTGGCTAGAAACTGGAAACTGAAGGGATGCCCATCAATTGGAGAGTGGCTGAATAAATTATGGTATATGAATATTATGGAATATTATTGCTCTGTAAGAAACGACCAGCAGGACGATTTCAGAGAGGCCTGGAGAGACTTGCAGGAACTGATGCTGAGTGAAACGAGCAGAACCAGGAGATCATTATACACAGCAACAACAATATTACATGATGATCAATTCTGATGGACATGGCTCTCTGCAACAAAGAATTGTCTCAAACCAGTTCCAATTGTTCACTGAAGAAAACCATATACACCCAGAGAGAGGGAAATGAAATATGGACCACAACGTGACATTTTCATGATCTCTATTGACATTTGCTTGCATTGTGTTGCCTTTCTCTGATTCTTTTTTTTTTTCTTGTACATAGGATTTTTCTTGCATAACTTCTCAAGCATTTCAACATTATTAACATGTAGTGGACTTCCTGCCATCTAGGGGAGGGGAGGGGACTGGGGGTAAAATTTGTAATGGAAAGCTTTGTAAAGATCAATGTTGGGGAACTACCCATATATATGTTATACAAATAAAAAGCTTTAATTAAAAAAATAAAAATAAAAATAAATAAATAAATAAATAAAATAAAATAAAATAATGGTGTACGGAGCAGCTAGATGGCACAGTGAATAGAGCACTGCCTCTGGAGTCAAGAGGATCTGAGTTCAAATCTAGCCTTAGTCATTAAACACTTCCTAATTGTGTGATCCTGGGCAAGTCACTTAATCCCAATTTCCTCTAAAAAAAAAAAAAGAAAAAAAAAGCTAAAAATCATGATGTGGGGAATTCACTGGGAAGAAAAGAGATTCTTTAGCATACTTTTTAGTAATCTTGAGTCTTTGGTTGAAATTATGAAGAAATCTTCATTCAACCCAGAGTTTAGCATCATCCTTCCTGATAAGGATCCCAAAAAAGAATAGGTTTTGAATTCAGGAACACTGAGTTGATGGGTGGGGTTAAAGTGAATACTAGTATTCTAAAACAGATTACAAGAATTGTAGCTCCCTTACTATGGATGACTTGGACCTGTGATAGAGGTTCTTGATAGTTCTTGATGGCATGTTTTGTGCCATATGGTGTCTCTCCTGGTCATAGTGAATGGTTAAACCTTATTTTGAACTGACATTACATCCCCTATATTGATTGTATTTTTTTTATTAAAGCTTTTTATTTGTGTAACATATGTATGGGTAGTTCCCCAGCATTGATCTTTACAAAGCTCTCCATTACAACTTTTACCCCCAGTCCCCTCTCCTCCCCTAGATGGCAGGAAGTCCACTACATGTTAATAATGTTGAAATGCTTGAGAAGTTATGCAAGAAAAATCCTATCTACAAGAAAAAAAAAGAATCAGAGAAAGGCAACACAATGCAAGCAAACATCAATAGAGAGCATGAAAATGTTACGTTGTGGTCCATATTTCATATCCCTCTCTCTGGGTGTATATGGTTTTCTTCAGTGAACAATTGGAACTGGTCTGAGACAATTCTTTGTTGAAGAGAGCCATGTCCATCAGAATTGATCATCATGTAATATTGTTGTTGCCATGTATAATGATCTCCTGGTTCTGCTTGTTTCACTCAGCATCAGTTCATGCAAGACTCTCCAGGCCTCTCTGAAATCATCCTGCTGGTCGTTTCTTACAGAGCAATAATATTCCATAACATTCATATACCATAATTTATTCAGCCACTCTCCAATTGATGGGCATCCCTTCAGTTTCCAGTTTCTAGCCACTACAAAAAGGGCTGCCACAAACATTTTTGCACATGTGGGTCCCTTTCCCTCCTCTAAGATCTCTTTGGGATATAGGCCCAGTAGAAACACTGCTGGGTCAAAGGGTATGCACAGTTTGATAACTTTTTGAGCATAGTTCCAAATTGCTCTCCAGAATGGTTGGATCTGTTCACAGTTCCACCAACAATGTATCAGTGTCCCAGTTTTCCCACATCTCCTCCAACATTCATCGTTATCTTTTCCTGTCATTTTAGCCAATCTGACAGGTGTGTAGTGGTACCTCAGAGTTGTCTTAATTTGCATGATTGTATTTTTTAAAGGACCTTTTATATGACTTTTATTGTTTGTATTTACTTTCCCTTCCAGTGCTGCTTAGAAGATCTGAGATATTTCAAGACTATTTTAAAGGTGAAAATTCCCTGGAACAATATTAGGATCTCACCTCTAAGGAATGGGATGTGGTAGGGGAAGCACCTGTTTTATGTAGGGTGGGTTGATTCTTAAAAGAATGGAGATGTCATTTGACTTCCTTGTTGCTTGAAGCATAAAAATTCTAGCCTGTGAGACTACAGATTTTAGCAGAATTCTCATTTCCCTGGAAGAACACCTTTAAAAACTAATGTGTTCACTTACCATGGTGACTTACTAAGTCCAGCTATATGATAAAGACAGAGGCAGGAAGGAATAACCTTTTACTTGAATTAATACCCTGCCTTTTCAACCAGAAATTCTATAATTTTTATCTTTTGCTATTATTAAATTCATCTTATTGCATGTTGTGATTCATGAATGTCTCCTGTAATTCCAATTCTGAATCACAGTTTTAAGTTAGACCTGGTCCATAATATTCTCCCCTCTTCCACCATTTGATAAAATCCTGTGGCTCCCTAAAACCATTAGGATCTGTTTAGCAATTAAACTTCTTCACAACCTATACCCTTTCTAATCTCTTACATTCTACTTTGCCCTCCACACTATTATGGTCTATACATAAAACCTACCTTCTTGCTGTTCCTCACACATGAGGAATGCTTAGCACAGTGCCTGACGCATAATAAATGTTCAATAAATGTTGATCAGTAGATTTATTGGTTTACTAATATGACTCTATCTCCTGCCTCCATCTTTTTGCACTATCATCCATGCCCAGAACACTGTACTTGCTTATCTCTTATCTCAGAAACCCTGTTATCTTCCAAGATCCAATGTAATTGTGACTTTCTGCATGAGGTCTTTCCTAGACACCCAGTCCCTAGTGTCATTTCCCTAAGGTTACCTGTGCCTGTTTTGTATAGACCTTTATAAGTACAGATTGTTCCCCTATTAAAATAAAAGCTCTTTGAAGACAGGGATGGCTTTATTTTTATATTTATATTACCTAGTACATTGACAATGTCTGGCAAATAGTAGGCACTTTAAAATGATTTCTGATTATTTGGTTGATATTTGGAAAGTTTTATGTTATTAAATATTGATTCTAGAAAACTTTTTGAAAGACCTAGGCATATGCTCAAGGCAGTGAGAAAGGGAAAGAATATAATAACAGATTTGGAAGCAACAAAATGTTGAACAGAGATATGGTAGGAAAAAAAAAAAAAAAAGAAAGCCTGTCCAAACCAAGTGGGATTTGGTCTTTACCTAGCTTCAGTTTCCTCCTCCTTTCTCAGAGTCCCCATGCATCCTTAGTCCTTCAGGCCTCCTCTTTAGACTGATTCCCAGAGCCATTATCTCTGCTTCCTACAATGTCAGAGATCTTTCTTTCTACCTGCCAAATTGACTTCCAATGGACAATCTGCCCTGTCTTCATATTTCTCCTCTTTTTTATATCCAGTTCCAACGTCCATTCCCTAAGTTTGGGATCCATCTCCCTACCTCACATTCACTCTCACCAGAGCACTCCAAATAGCATGGAGCTCCTACTCAGTCAGTTTTCCAGCCAATTTGACCAAAAGGTAAGCCAATGTTACAGCAGAACTTTCTGTAACATCCATTAACATTTTAACATCCACTGCTGCCCAGAAATACTAGTCCTGAAAAATACTAGTCTTCTGAAAAAAAAAAAAAGATATAGGGTCTTTCCCTAATAATACCTGCCTGCTAGTCTCTTTCAGCAGAGCTGACCCATGGCAATGGCAGAAGAGAAAACACCCTTTAATGCATGAAGACCAGATAATGCAGAACAATTAGATTATCCCAACTTTTAGTGAAGTCTGTTTGCAATAAAAATTCCCGGTGCCCAGTTTTGTCCAACTTCCAATCTCCCTCCAATTCCTCACTCCCCTGCTCTCCCCCCTCCCCCAGCCATCTCTCCAGTCTTTCTCTGGGTTTCACCTCTAGCTTTTCCTCATCCCAGCTTCTCTGGGATTCATACCCAGTTTTATTCCTGCAAGAGTCTAGAGCAGTTCCCTCTGCAGTTCTAAGCTTGGATATCAGCCTTTTTTTTTCTTTTAAGTACCTGTTCTCTTTCTGTCTCCCTCTGTCTTTGAAAAAAGTAGTTCTGGAAAACCAAGATCACCTTCTCTTCTTGTCTGGGTGCCACCTGCTCCTCACTGTAATCCAAAGCCAGAAATAAAGATCCACATATCCTCTAGACCATACCTCACACTCCACCTCCACAGGCAAGAGACCAAGAGGACCACTGAATTAGATTGGAGCTAGAGCAGAAGGAAAGGGAGGCACATGGGTCAGAAAAGGCCCTGTCCTTGTTCTGTGAAAACAGATTGTAGCAGTAGGTTAAAATTTATGAAATGTAAGAAGTCAAGGTCCTAAGTTCATTTTCTGTACTGAGTTACCTTGCTGCTCCTCCCCTTCTCTTCCCTTTTCCAACTACCCTCTCCTAGTTAGAGAGATATAAATACAACCCTTCCCCCAGAACCAAGATCGTTCATCCTAACTGTCCCACTAGGGTGTGCTCCCTACTTCACCTTCCCTTCCCACCACCCATCTCTTTCTCCTCTCTTCTTTTCATCCCTTTCTTCTGGGTGGTACAGTAGTTAGAGAGCTGGAGCTGGAATCAAGAAGAATTGAATTCATGATCCAGCCATTCTGAAGAGCAATTTGGAACTATGCCCAAAGGGTTATAAAACTGTGCACACCCTTTGATCTAGTGGTGTCTTTGCTGAGTCTGTATCCCAAAGAGATCATAAACAAAAGGAAAAGGACCCATGCGTACAAAAATGTTTGTTGCAGTTCTTTTTGTATTGGCAAGGAATTGGAAATTGAGTAGATGCTCATCAATTGAGGAATGACTGAATAAGTTTTGGTATTTGAATATAATGGAATATTTTTTTTATATAAGAAATTATGAGCATACTGATTTCAGAAAAGCCTGGAAAGCTTTACATGAATAGATGCTGAGTGAAGTGAGCAGAACTAGGGGAATATTGTACATAATAACAAGATTGTGTGATGATCAATCAAAACAGGCTTAACTCCTCTCAGCAACACAGTGATTCAAGACAATCCCAATAGACTTGGGATGGAAAATACTATCTACATCCAAAGAAAGAATTATAGAGACTGAATGTGGACCAAAGCTTACTGTTTTCACCTTCTTTTCTTTCTTGTATTTTGATTTTTTCTTTCACAACATGACTAATATGAAAATACATTTAAAATGATTGTACATATATAACCTGTATGAGATTGTTTTTTCTCTCAGGAGAAAGGAAGGAAAAAAGAGAGGGAGAAAAAAGAGAGGGAGCTCAAAATCTTATATAAATAAATGTTGAAAACTATCTTTACATATAATTGGAAAAAAATAAAATACTAGTAAGTAAGGGAGAAGAGGAAAAAAAAATCTCCCTAGGAAAGGAAAAAATAAAAAATAAAATAAAATTTAAAAGATCTGAGTTCAAATTCAGCTACATATATTTACTAGCTATTTAACTCTGAGCAAGCCCTTTAATTTCTGTATATTTCATTTTCCTCATCTGTGAGACAGGAATAATAATAGCACTACTTTCCCAGAGCTGTTGTGAGGATAAAATCAGATAATATTTGTAAAGAATTGTGTAAACTTTAAAGCCTTATTTAATGTTACTAATTATTATTATTATCCCTTTCTTATCCTCCAATTTTCCTTAGGTAGAAAAATGTTCCCCAGGAAATAGCCAAAATGGTATCCAACTGCTTCTGGCATTAAGTAGCCTCTTTCTGGGAGGACAGAGATTAACCATTTTGTCCATATCCAGAATTATGAAATTCTGTTGATCCCCCTCTACATCTATCCTATTATTTTGATTCCCTAACTTTTACCCTTGTTCAGATTTACATCACTTCTCTCCTGGAATATTGCAGCAACTTCTAACTGGACTTCCCCATCTGCAGAGTGTAGCCTCTGCTTAGACAGGCTTTTGTGTGGGGTCTGTGGTTTCCTCCTGGAGAGCACCAGCTGGAGCCAAGAAATGTGGGATGAGGGAATTGGAAAGAGGAAGAGGATTTGTGAGGAATTACACAGACTTATGAACAAAAAATAATCCTGTCTCCCCCATCCTTAAAAATTATTGTTTAATCTGTCTTCAAAGTCATCTTCATACTTATGATTTCACACTTTAACTGAAACTTCTTTCCAAAATATTTAATGATCTTTTACTGGCCAAATCGAATAGTTTTTTTCCTTTCTTTCCTCATAATTCAAACTGCTTCTTTTTAGTGCTAACCTTTTTTATTATTAAACTCTATTTTATTTCAAAACGAGATGTTCCTCACAAATGACACTCCATCTCTCATCTCCTTGCATTTTCACTGGCTGGAATGCTCACCCTTCCCACCTTATGCAAGAGGCCTTTTCTAATTTCCCCCAGTTGCCAGTGCCTTCTCTTCTCAGATTATCTTCCATCTATTCTGTATGTATCTTGTATGTACCTGTTATATTTACATATTGTTTTATTTGTTTACATATTGTCTCCTCCATTAGGATATAAGCTTTTTGAGGTCAGGGACTTTTTTTTGCCTTTCTTTTTATCACTAGCACTTAGCACAGTGCCTAACATACAGTAAGTGCTTAACAGATGATTGTTGACTGACTATGACTGAAATGGTACTAACTAAAAAGTTGCTAATTGTACCTCCCAGGGCATTTAAAGCCAATTATTTCCTTCAAAGTTTCTGCCCTTGATTCTTGGTTCTGCAAACAGAAAGACAGAAGACAGAACAAATTGAATCTCTCCTTCACAACCCTTCAGATTGTTGACAATAGTTCTCACATTCACCTTGAATCTTCACTTCCACAGGCTAGACATCATTAATTCTTTCCACCAATCCTCAAATGACATAGATTTGAGGCCTTTCAGAATACTGATAACTTGTCTCTGGACATTCTCCTTAAACTATGGGGCCCAGAATTGAACACAATGTTCCAGATGTGCTCTAATGAGGGTAAAGTGTGGTGGAACTGAAAAAAGAAATACCCCTTTTATTCAAACAAATTCCTATCAGCTTTTTTGGCTGCCATATCACATGGTTGACATATTGAATTTGCAGATCTTTTCTGCAAGAGCCCTCAGATCTTTCCAGAATAACTGATGTCTACCTTACTCTTATACTTGTGAAGTTGATTTTTTTGAACCCACAGGCAAGACTTCACATTTATCCCTATTGAATTTCACCTTGTTAGAAATTCAATCTAGTATCTAACTAGTCAAGATCTTAGTTTTTAACTCTTTTTTCCCCTCAACTTAGTGATAAAGCACCAAAGAAGGAGAAATTAGATTCCCAATCTTTTTCAAAATAACTGAGGAGAAATGACTTCTGGGGTAGAAATGATGGGAAGCTCTAGAGAAGTAAGCACTCTATCCTAGAGTTTAAGATAAAAGAGGATATCTTGATATACTCTGACTAGATTTTCCTATCTGCTCTAGATTTTTAAAAAGTAGATTTCAAAATGTTCAAAGGATAAACAAATAGAATCCCACAGACTAAAATGTTTCAGGAGAAATTAGCCATGAAAGCTAGAATATACTTAAGAAGAAAATTCTGAAGAAACAAACGGAAACTATTCTGAAGAGATTGGTTTAAATATTCTTTGAATGCACCAATCAATTTAGACTGAAAAAAATCAGAAGAAATGTAAAGGAGATGGAAGCAAGACTAGGAATAGTTCTATGAAAATTGTGTCAGGAATGTGAAAGCTAAGAATGAACTGAAGTTGGTGAAGGTAGCTAAGGAAAAACTTTTTACAAGTTTCAAAGAATATGTGTTAGAGGAAAATGGAAGATCAAAAAAGAAATAGAACTTTTATTTGCTTTTGCTTCTTTGGCAAAGTCACTTAGCCTCAGTTTCCTCAAGTCTGAAGAAGAGTCTAAAGCACTTAACTCTCCCAGGATTATTGTAATGTTGAAAAGAGATTATAAATCATAAAACACTCAGCACAATGCTGTGCATATAAGTGTTATAAAATTATTATATTATATTGTTGTTGTTTTTTTTAATTTTTATGCTTATTTTATGCCATTTATTTGGAACCATACCCTTTTATGAGCCAAAACACTAATTTCTTCTACATATTCTCTCCTTCCTTGACATCCATGACACTACATCCTTACAAACATCCTTCTATCTCTCTGACTCCCTTATCTCTCTTTTGGAAGACACTACTTCCTTTAACCCTTTCCATTATTAGGTGTACTTTATTTCACGACTCCATTGCTCAAGAGGGCTTCTTGCTCCTCACTATCTCTACCTCAGTCTATTGTCATTACTAAGCAAGCACTTCTTGAAAGTTCACTTCATCTCTCTATATTGCTTTCTCTAGATTCTAATTATAGCACTCCACAACCCCCATATTATTCTCCTTTCTGTAGAAATTCTCATAGTCTTCATTTTCACCCAAAATCCTCCTTCTTGATTAGGCAGTTGAATATCATATTGATAGGACCTCAAATACAATGACCTCTCAGTTCACCAACTTCCTCAACTCCTATCATCTATACCTTTCCAGAATGGAAATCTCTGCTAACTAGAGCCATTACTGGTTTTATATCCTAAGGAAATCATAAAGGAGGGGAAAGGACCCACATGTGCAAAAATGTTTGTACCAGCTCTTTCTGTAATAGCAACAAATTGGAAAATGAGTATTTGCCCATCAATTGGGAATGGCTGAACAAGTTTGGTATACGAAGGTAATGGAATATTATTGTTCTATAAAAAATGATGAGCAAGCTGATTTTAGAAAGGCCTGGAAAGATTTACATGAACTGATGCTGAGCAAAATAAGCAGAACCAAGAATACATTATACACAGTAACAGCAAGAATGTGCAATGATCAACTATGAAAGACTTGATTCTTCTCAGTGGTTCAGTGATCCAAAGCAATCCCAATACACTTTGGATAGAAAATGTCACCTTCATCCAGAAAAAAGAACTAAGGAGACTAAAAGTAAATCAACATGTTTTTTCCTTTTTGCTCTGATTTTTTCTCCCAACATGATTCATAAGGCAATGTGTATTAAAAATAAATTTATTAAGAAAAAAAAGGAAATGGGGCAGCTAGGTGGCACAATGGATAGAGCACCAGCCCTGAAGTCAGGAGAACCTGAGAGTTCAAATCTGGTCTCAGACACTTAACATTCTCTAGCTGTGTGACCCTGGGCAAGTCACTTAACCCCAACTGCCTCAGCAAAAAGCAAAAAAAAAAAAAAAAAAGGAAATCTCTGCTAAAGCTCTTCTAAACAATCATCCTTACCTCCCCTGAAAGATCTTCAATAAGTGTAAACCCATTACCTCCCTAGAGAGCCCATTCCACTTTGGGACAATTCTAATTGTCAAAAACGTTTTTATTTACATTGAGTTCTAATAACTTCCTTGTAATTCACAGTCACACAGTCATTACTCTGAGCCTCTGGGAACAAGAAGAACAAGCCTAATTCCTGTATCATATCTGAGCATTTAAATTACTTAAAGATAATTATTATGTATTTTCTCAGTCTTCTTTTCTTGAAGTTAAATACTCCTAATTCTTTCAATGCTACGATTAGTTACTTTGTTCCGGAAACTATACATATCCTATTTTGCCTTAAGTTCATATCAGTTTCTATGACACATTGTCAACTCATATTGAGCATAATGGTAGTTCATGTAAACCCAGAAATAAATGGCTTTGTCTATCCCATCCTATACTCATGAAGTTGACTTTTTTAATCCAAGTAAAGGCTTTGACATTTATTCTTAAAACATTTCACTGCATTAAATTTGTTCTATTGCTCTATCCGATGTGGTGGGGAAGGCAGAAATCTCAGTTTAGTGTTTCAACTGTCCTTCACATATTCAAGTTTTCCAAAAACTTGACAAACAACATCAAATGTCTTTTTAGCCAAGTAAATGGGGGAAAAAATAAGGCCAATGGTTTTAAAACATGTTTTTAAAAAAAGGGTCAAAACATGCATTGTCACATTACACAACCATCATCAATAGAGATTTCAATCCACAAATCACTACATTGATTGCCAACTATGAAATTCAATGATTCTGTGGGAGTTGAGAGGAAAATTGAAGAAGCAAACATGCTTCCAAGCAATACAATTTAGCAAATGATTATAGTAACCTTGTGTTTAACAACTATAAAGATTTAAGCTTTTGGAATAAGAATTAATATTTGATTTAAAAAATTGTTGGGGAAACTGGAGTCTGGCAGAATTTGGGTATAGACTAATAGCTGATACCGTTTACTAAAATAAGGTCAAAAGACCTTATAAGGGAGATATCATAAGAAAATTAGAGCAACATGGAACACATTACCAAATTTACAGAGAGGAAAAGATTATGAATAAACAAGAGATAGAGAACATTAAAAGATGCTAAATGGATAATTTTGATTATATTAAACTTTAAAAGGTCTGTATAAATAAAACCAATGGGAAAAAAAGAAATAAAGCCAATATAATAAAGATTAGAAAGAAAGTAGAAATTTGGAAGGGGGGATTTTTATAAACAGTTTATCAAATACAGGTCTCATATCTCAAATACATAGATTATTTTGTCAAATTTATAAGCAAATGAGCCATTCCCCAATTAATAAATGGCCAAAGGTAGTTTTTGATTGAAGACATCAAAGCTACATATAGCCATATTAAAAAATACTCTAAATCATTAATGATTAGAGAAATGCAAATTAAAACAGCTTTGAGTTATCTTCTCACACCTATCAGATTGGCTAAAATGACAGATGGGGAAAATGATAAAAATTAGAAGGGGCATAGAAAATTAGGACACTAATACTCTAATGGAGTAACTGTGAACTGATCTAACCATTTTGGAGAACTATCTGGAATTATGCCCAAAGAGATATAAAACTGTGTATACTATGTGATCATTATTAGATCTGTTTCCCCAGGTGACCAGGGAAAAAGGAAAAGAACCCATATGTTCCAAAATATTTATAGTAACTCCCTTTGTGGTAAGCAAGGAATTGGAAACTGAGGGGATGCCCATCAATTGGGGAATGGCTAAACAAGTTGTAGTATAAGATTGTGATGGATACTACTCTGGTGTAAGAAATGATAAGCAGGTTGATTTTAGAAAAATGTGGAAAGATTTGCATAAAATAATTGAGAGTGAAATGAGCAGGACTAAGAGAATGTATATAGTAACAGCAATATTAAGGACACTGATACATTGTTGGTAGAATTGTGAACAGATCCAACCATTCTGGAGAGCAATTTGGAACTATGCTCAAAAAGTTACCAAACTGTGCATACCCTTTGACCCAACAGTGTTTCTATTGGGCTTATATCCCAAAGAGATCTTAAAGGAAGGAAAGGGACCCACATGTGCAAGAATGTTTGTGGCAGCCCTTTTTGTAGTGGCTAAAAACTGGAAACTGAAGGGATGCCCATCAATTGGAGAATGGCTGAATAAATTATGGTATATGAATGTTTTGGAATATTATTGTTCTGTAAGAAACGACCAGCAGGACGATTTCAGAGAGGCCTGGAGAGACTTGCATGAACTGATGCTGAGTGAAATCAGCAGAACCAGATCATCATTGTACACGGCAACAAGACTATACGATGATCAATTCTGATGGACATGGCTCTCTTCAACAATGAAATGCTTCAAACCAGTTCCAATTGTTCAGTGAAGAAAGCCATATACACCCAGAGAGAGGGATGTGAAATGTGGACCACAACATATCATTTCTATGATCTCCATTGATGTTTGCTTGCATTGTGTTTCCCTTCTCAGATTTTTTTTCTTGTAAATCTGACTTTTCTTGCACAGCAAGATAACTGTAAAAATCTGTGTGTGTGTATATATATATGTATACATATATATATATGTGTGTGTATATATATATATATTCTATTTGTCAAGTATTTTAACATAATTAACAGGTAGTAGACTTCCTGCCATCTAGGGGAGGGGGGACTAGGGGGGAAAATTTGTATCAGAAAGCTTTGTAAGGGTCAATGTTGAAAAATTACCCATATATATGTTTTGCAAATAAAAAGCTTTAATTAAAAAGAAAGGAAGAAAAAAAATAACAGCAATATTGATCAAAGAATAACTCTGAATGACTGTTATTCTGAGTATTATAAATACACAAATCAATTACAAAGGACCATGAAGAAAGTTGCAATCCACCTTTAAAGAAAGAACTGATAAATATAAGTATACATAGTGTGCTTTACATTGTTGTTTGACCTTTGTTCTCAAAGTGGACCAAAGATATCAGAAGGGGGATGTCTTTACTTGCAAGTGAATTGGATTTAAGTGAGGACTTTTGCAGAGTCATCAGTCTCACTGCAGACCAGGGTCAAGATGCAAGGTATAAGTCAATGATCCAGCAGGTTTACATAAACTTCTCCATATCTCTCTCTGTCTCTGTCTCTGTCTCTCTGTCTCTGTCTCTGTCTCTGTCTGTCTCTGTGTGTGTGTGTGTGTGTGTGTGTGTGTGTGTGTGTGTGAAATGGTGGTCTTCTCTAGTGTGGGGTGAGGAAAGAAGGAGTTCAGAACTTAAAATGTAACTAAAAAATTTTAATTTAACACTTTCAAGATTTCCAGCTAGGATCCTAGGGAAGATGATAGAGCCATTAACAGAAGTGAGAAAATTAGGAGAAGAGATATTTTGAAGGGAAAGTGTTAAATTCTATATTTTCCCATTGAGTTTATAGAGATGCATATTATGCATTTAATCATTCAGATGTGGAGCTCATCAAGAGGTTAGAGCTTAGGGATTCCTGCATATATTAATCACTGGTAATTCAGTCACCCCCAAATTTACCTGTGCTATCATCTAAGCCCTTTTGATTACAAGAATTAGCATAAGAGATTTCCTCAAATGCTTTGCCAAAATCCACCCATCAGAAATGCAGAAAGAGAAACAGGATAGGATACTGTCAGAAAGGTTTAGTTAAAGGAAATTGTTCAGAAAAGAGTGGTGGTCAGAGGCAGATAATGCTACACAGAGGTCAAGAAGGACTGGTACAGAGAGTGGGAAGAGAAAGTACTGGATTAGACCACGATTGCCTGAGAGAATTGTTTCAGTGGGGTAGTAGAAATGAAGGCCATTGAGAAATAAGAAGAAGGTAAAAATGCCGGAAACAAACAGAAAATTTCTTTCTTTTTTTGGTTTTGTTTTGGTTTGTTTTGGTTTTTTCTAGGAGTGTGACTATAAATGAAAGCAGAGATACAAGATGGGCAAAGAAAGATTTTCTAAACATGGAGAAAATCTGGGAAGGCAACAGGAAGAAATCAATCAACAAAAGTATATTGAAAATTAGATGGAAAAGAGATCATCAAAAGTGTGAATCATGAATCTACTGCTTCCCAGCTTTATTACCTTGGGTTTTGTTTCTTTAACTATAAAATGAGGAAATTGGAAGAAGTGGACTTAAGATCTCTTCCAAAGCTAAATTTGATTATGGTCTATTGTCCTAAAACATCCCAGCAGAGGGAGCTCCAGGATATATAATCCATTCCCCACTTACCCTAGTCCTGAGCTCAAAGGGTCAAAGAAAGACAAAGAAGGTAGAGAAGATGGCCAAGAAATTTTCCCTTCTATATGGGGTCAGGCGCGCTGCTGAAGACGGAAGATCCATCTCGCAGAGCTAGAATTCTGTGAGCCTTAAATTAATCACTTAACTTTGTGGGGAAGTCAGCTCTATAAAGAGGTAGAGGAAGGAAGATGATGATTCTTGTACCCTGCTTCCTTATGAGGAAAGCACTTTGTAAACATTAAAATGCTATTGAAAAGAAGCTGCTGTGATTACATGTTTAAATGATTCCTCAGTCTGGTATTTAAAGGCCTCCACAATCCTCCTTCACCCAGATCTTCTGGCTGTCCTGCATTCAATTCAACTCAATAAATATTTATTAAAGATCTTCTATGTACCAGGTACTCTGCTAAATATTTAACATTTCCGCACAGATTTGTCTTTTAAAGCTTCAGACCTCAGGCTTCTCACCTCCAGGAACCCTCCTAGAGTCAGACAGATGGCCCAATATTGGGGTCCACCAGAGGGGATCTCCTGACTACATATCGTGCCATCTTCAATCCATTTGGATGGAAACAAAGGGGCAGCAAAGAATGTGAAGAGGGAGATTAATCACCAGGTATTTACACACCCTCTCATTTGATCTTCTCTGTATTAGAGAAAAAAACTAACCTTATCTTCCATTATCAAAGGAACCTGGAGATTGATACCACCAATGAAATGGTATCACCCTCATCTCCTCTCCTCAAAGAATAAAATCCAGGTTACTGAGAGCATGTGAAAAATAAATGCTCCAAATTACTAATAATTCAAGAAATTCAAATTAAAACAACCTTGAGGTTCTATCTCACACCCATAATATCAGAAAGCATAAAAAAATGAAAAATTACAGTTGTTGAAAGGGATGTGGGGAGCTGGGCACATTGAGGCACATTATTGATGAGCTTGTTAAGTGATCCTAGGATTATAACCTTAGAGCTAGAAGGAATTTTTGAAGTCACTGAGTTAAAAATTCTTTTTTTTTTCTTTTTTAGAAATGAGGAAACTGAATCACAAAATTAATAAGTGTGTGAGACACATTTGAACATAGTTCTCTGTCCAGCCATTCTGGACTCAGAATAATTTGGAATTATACCCCAAAAGTCATCAAAATGTATACCCTTTGACCCAGAGATGCCGCTTCCAGGCCTATGCCCCAAAAAGGGGTTGGGGGAAGGAGGGAAAATACCTATATTTGTAAAAAAAAAAAAAAAAAAAATTTAAACATTGATAAAAAGCACTTTTTGTTGCAGCCAAAAGCACAGGTATGACCGTATCAGGTTCCTGCTTAAGAATTTTCAGTGTTTTCCAATGGAATAAATAGAAAACTCTTGTATTTTGGCATTTAAAGTCCCATAAGATCTGTCTCTGGCCTGTATTTCCAGATAGCTCACATTACTCCCCTTCACATACTCCACATTCCAGACAAATGACTGTTTCCCAATTCAACATTCCAACTTTTATCTCCCAACCTTTGCAAAAGCTATCCCCTAAGTCTGGGATGCCTCCCTCCTTACCTTCTCCAATACTTTCAAACTGTGGCTCACGGGTCACTTCCTATATGAAGGATTTCCTGATCTCCCTAGTTTTTCTAGTTCTGTCTTCCTCCTCAGATTATCTGGCATTTACTTATCTGTCTACATGTTGTAGCTTTCCATTAGAATGTAAGCTTGGCAATGGGGAACTTTGATTGCTGTCTGTTTTTCTGAGGGCCCAGAACAAGGCCTTAGCACATACAAAGGAAGGCTTTGTGAATTGAACTGGGTCAGTGTTGGGGCTTTTATACCTCTGTGCATCCCCTCCCCCAATCAGCCTCTCCAATATCCTCCTTGGGAAACTAGAGTAACAGAAGGACTGGCTGAAAGTCACGACTCTACCTATAATGCATTACTTAGCCTTTGTCTTTTGTCATCTTTCCCAATTTTCTGGGTGTGAGCTAAAACCTCAGAGTTATTGTGATTTGTATTTCTCTTATTGTTAGGGATCTGAAGCAATCTTTCATATGGTTGTGGATAGTTTACATTTCTGCTTTTGAAAACTCTTTGTTCATATTGTTTACCTACTTATAGACTGAGAAATTAATCATTCATGTCTGTGTATATATATGTTTATTCCCTACATATCTGGAATGCCATATTTATCTATTGAATTAGATTTAAAGATTTCTTCTTTCCCCTCACTGCTCAATTTTAGTTTTTTTCTTTTTTCTTCTCCCTTTCCTCCCTTCTTTCTTTATTTCTTTCTTTCTTTTTTCCTTTTCTTTCTTTTAAGCTTGGTCTCCCTCTCTTGCCCAGGTTACAAGTACAGATGTTATCCAAAGGCCCTGTCCATTTCTGATCCGAATATGAATTTTGATGTGCTCCATTTTCCGACTTGGGTTTGTTTGTCTCTAGGCAACCTCATGGGAGCCTCTGTTCCCAGGAGGTAACCCTACCTGTGCCAAACTTTCTTCTGACTTCTGATTGGCTTATCCCATTCAACCTGAGCCTGATTGACTCAGAACTCCTCAGCCTCCATTAGCCTCAATCTTCCCAGGATCAGGGATTCCAGACATGGGCCTGGCTCCTTTGTTTTTCCAGTTGCTGATGTCAGAGGGAGTAGAACCAGAGTAGACAGATCCTGACATCTTACTGGTTTTATTATACAGAATCACATAATTTCAAAAATGTACAGGCAGATCTTGAAAACTGCACACATCATGAGAGCAAGATTTTCTTTTTCTTTCTTTCCCCCCTGCTTTTTGTCTTAAAAAATAAAAATAAAAATGAAAACAATAAATGATTTTATAACTGAGAAAGTCCAGTCAGCTCCCAGAGAGCAAATCCAACAGCCAGGAGGAGGTGAGACAGCACCCACAAAAAGTAGAGAGTGGTTGAGAGCTGCTGTCCCCTCTCTTATATGCACTTCGAACAAGCCCTGAGATTGTTCTTTCAAAGATCAACTCCAAGGAGCAAGAGGAAAGGCAAAGGAAGGTAACTTCAAGTGTCCAAGGATGATGGTGTCCCCAGCTCCAGATTACCAGGTCTCATCACCCAGCACAGGGAGAGAGAAATGCCAGGGAAAGAGAGAGGTTCACACAGCTCCAGGCCTCAGGACTTTCCCCACTCTTGTTTCCCACACCCTCCAGTCTCTACCCTAAATTGGGCTCATTGCTGGGGCTGGGTCATAGGAGTGGCTGCAGTCTGGGAAGACAATGGCTCCACGTTTAGCCAGATCCCGCTCTCTGTCCGTAGGATCAGTTCAGGCTTCCGACGCACCTTCTTGGTCCTGTCCACCGTGAGCCGGAACCGAAGTAAAGTCAGTGCCACAACCACCTTCATCTCAGACATGGCAAAGCTCTGACCGATGCAATTTCTGTCCAAGGGAAGGTCACAGAATACAGGTCATGATCCTCCTACTGAGCCTTATTAGAGGATGTGGGGAGGGGAAGGGAAGGAGACAAAACAAGAACAAGGCCCTAAAACAAAGAAATGGGGAGGAAGGTGGCTAACTTTCACTCAACCCCAGATGCTGAAGGAAAGAGAGGAGAGTGACATGTCCAGCCATAGGCACTGTGGAAAGGAAGAAGGAAGGGGAGGGGAGAGAAAGCATACACCCAGTCCCAGCAGGGACCTCAGGCTCTGAAGGGATTTCCATGAATTTTCCATGTGCATGCTACTAAAGCTTTGGACTGGTTGAAGATACCCCCCACACCTTAGAGAATAGAGCTGTTTACATCTCAGATCCAGCCCTGGGGTTGGGGGCAACAGGGTGAAGGAGGGGAAACCTCTTAGGACATCCTGGAGTTTTTAGAAAGAGGGAGCTACAACAACTAGCATTGGAGACATGGAGGCAAAAGGCAAGAAACTTACCTAGGTCCGGCTGAGAAGGGAATGTAGGCCAGTGGGGATCTCTGCTGGGGATTCTCTGGGTCAAAGCGATAGGGGTTGAATACCTGGAGGGAGACATAATCAGTGATGATTAAATGAGGCACCACCTCAGGGTCCTTCCTCAATGTCCCAGAGAGGCCTGACTAGGGGACGTTCTAGTAGAGGCTTAAGTAGAGAAAGGGCATAAAAACTTTATTGATTAACCTACAGCCACCAATTGCCTAATGAAGTTTTGTTTGGTAGAGCTGAAAAGAGAGAAATTGATATGGGCAGAAGAATAAGTAGATCAGAAGACATCTCTAGGCTCATTGGGAGCCAGCTCTAACGTAGCTGGGCTGTAGTCCAGAAGCCCAACCACAAATGTCCTGGTCTTCTCTTCTGAGATTCCTGGGGAGCAAGGGCAGCTCCCCAGGGCAGATACAGCAGTCAGAATTTTCTAGCTCTTATGGGAAAAGGAAGGAGCCAAGGACAGAGAACATATTGTTTCTTTACCTTGGAATCAGGCCACACAGAAGGATTGTGGTGGGTCCCATAGATGCTGACCAGGCAAATAATCCCTAGATAGAGAAAGGTCAGAGTCATTCAGAGGGATTGGGGGAGAAAGGGACAGGGAGCTTTCCAGAAAGCAGCTCCAGCTTCGGTTCAATGAGGCTGCCCCACAAACTGATGCTCCCCACACTGGGGAAATCCAAGAGGTCAACCTGGAAAATGGAAAGTGTTTCATGAGGGATAGGGTAGTCAAGTTCAATTTAACACTTATGAATGGGAGGTCAGTGATAGAAAGACTATGAATATATTAGATATATATACAGGTACATATATATTTATACATATATTTTATGTATATGTTTGCTCAAAATTTATAGCAGGACTTTTGGGGATAACAAAAACTGGAAACTAGCGAGATACTCTTTGTTTGGGGAAATGGCTAAATTTTTAAAAATCCATTTCATGAATGTAATGGAATATTATTCTATTACTATAATGAATGCTATTGTTCCTTAATCAATAATGAATTTAAAGAATTCAGAGAAGCTTGGGAAGATTTCAATGAACTGACACAAAGTGATATAAGCAGAACCAGAAAAACAAGACTCAATGATTACAACAAATGGAAAGAACAACAAAACAGCAACAATAAGAACATAAGCCAGGAACTGAACATTGTTCAATTATAAATACCAGATATGACTCCAAAGAGGAGATGAAAAAACAGACCTCCTTCCCATCTTTGCAGAGGTTATAGGCCATAGGTGCAGAACATTGTACCTACTGTCAGACAGTTGATATGTTAGTTTTATTGACTTACTTTTCACCACCAAAACTTTTTTTATTATGATTATTATTTATACAAAAGTCAGAGGTGGAGAGGTTCTCTACATAGGGATAAGAATGGCTATCTGGGGAGGAGAAGGGGAAAAGATATTATTGAAATTCATGAAGGTGATACAAAAATAAAGCATATAAATAAATATTTTAAACAAGTGTTTATGTACCCACTATGTGCAAAGATCTATCCTGTGCTAGGAATACAAAGATGAATGAGAAACAAAATAGTTGATGCCTTCCTTGACCAGGAGAATACAAATAAGTTAGTAGAAATAGCAGATTATTTGAAAAAGGAAAAAGTACTAACAACTGAGGATGATCAAGAAGCTTTCTCAGAAGAAAGTAGAATGTTGGCATATGAGCTAAATGTTGAAAGAAGCAAGGAATTCTAAAAAGCTCAACTGAGGCAGGCAAGAATACATTCTAGATACAGGAGACAGCCTCTGCAGGGGCACAAATGTGGAAGATGGGATGCTGAGTATGGGAACATCCAACAGGTTATTTTATCTGGAATACCAAGTATATGTGAAATGTCTAAAGCAACAAGTTGAAGTCAGACTGTGAGATCTTAATTGACAACCAGAAATGTTTCTATTTCATTCTATTGTCAATAAGGGACTACTGAAATATAAATAGAAAAAATAGGAATAAATTATAGGAAATTTGAAAGAGAGGGCATTTAGCAGTTGGATGATTCAGAAACCCTTCATGTAAAAGAAAGGGATTTTAAAAGTCAGAGGTGAGTAGCAAATGTATTCCATGATTGGTAGGTTGATGCTACAAAGGCAAGGAGGTGGGAGATGGAATGTTGTGAGTAAGGAGCAGTGAGAAGGCTGGTATGGCTAGACTGAAGAGTGGACAAAGGGAAGTAATGTACAAAGAGACAGAAGAGAAAGTGTAGGACTTTAAAAGCTAAATAAATGAGTATATTTTATTCTATAGACAATTAGGCTACGACCTGATTAAATAGATGGAAACATGGTCAAATCTGTGCTTAAGGAAAACTACTTTGGCAGGAATGTGGAAGATGGATTGGACAGGGGAGAGAGGAGGCAGAGAGGTCAGTAGGAGGCTATTGCAATGAACTAGGCCAGAGGTGATGAAAGCCTGAACTAAGGTGACAACTGTGTGAGAAGAGAGAAAGGATCAGATATGAGAAATGTTATGAAGGTGGAAATGGCAGGATTTGGCAACTAAATAGATGTGTAAGGTGAGGGATGATGAGGAGTCCAGGATTAGCACTAAGGTTATGAACCTAGTAGACTTGAAGGATGATGATACCTTTGACAGAAATAGGGAAGTTGGGAGGAGAGGAAGTTTGGGGAGGAAAGATCATGAGTTTTATTTTGGAAGTGCTGAATTTGAGACATCTCAGTCTACAAGGCATCCCCTCTGAAATACCCAATGGGCAGTCAGTAATACAGAACTGAAGCTCAGAGAGAAGAGAGCCAGAATATATAGATACATTATCTGCACAGAAATGATAAATCCATGGAGGCTGATGAGATCATCAAGTAAAAGAACGTATAGAGAAAAGAAGAAAGGAAATAAGAATTTATTAAGTGATACCTATGTGCTGGGCATGTTCTAATCACTTTACAAATTGTCTCATTAAATCCTCATACAACCTTGAAGATAGGTGTTATTATTATGCCCATTTCACAGTTGAGGAAACTGAAATATCTAAGAGTTTATGTTTTGTTCGGGGTCACACAGCTAGTATGTTGCTAAGGTCAGATTTTCCTGATTCCAGGCTTAGTGGTCTCTTTGGAGAAGGTCCAGGATAGAGCCATGGGCAGTACTCACAATTAGTGGGTGTAATAGGTAGATAAGCCATGAAAAGGAGACTGAGAAGGAGTTAAACAGGTAGGAGGAGAACCAGGAGAGAGCAGTGCCACAAAAAAAAAAAAAAAAAAAGGACACAGTATCCGGGACACGGTTGAAAGACATATTGCATGTGGCAGATGAGATGACTAAGAAAGACCATCAGATTTGACAATTAAGAAATCAAGCAAGCAGTTGGTGATGAGGAAGGGAGGGAGGGTAGGCTATATGGAAGCTATCTATACACAAAGAGTGAACCCATGACAGGTGAAAAGTTTACCAAGAGGAAGGATATAGAACAAAAGGCAAAGAAAAGAGAATCTAGGAGAGGAACCTGAGTTTCTTCCCAGGGTTAGGAGACTGGGCATGAAGTATAAAGGATGTATAATTTTCATACTGATTGATATGGTAGAAGTAAGGAATAGACTAATAATTTCGATTTCTCAGATCTACCACTTCAACAGCAGATTCTGGCTTGGGAGTCAATGCAACCTAAAGTAATCAATCAATTCCTGACAATGCTCTCAAAATCATTGCATTCCTATGCCTGTGAACATTAAGTGAAGCAAATTGAAGATTCTACAACCTGTTCCCATCTCAGAACTCTGATTCTGTACCCCTTTAGCAATCATGACTGTCCCCCAAAGACTTTAAACAATCAATTTAAGACCTTTTCCCACAGGATTCAAGAACACCTCTATTGTACTGCACTCATGGGCTTGCTGTGAGAAACCACTCAAGCCCTGGAAATGATTATGTTATAATCCCCCTTCTCCCTCCCTTCCCATTCGTGATTTATGTATGTAATCTTTGCCTTTACTGCAGCAGGGAGAATTGTAGATTTGCAAACCACATTCCTCATTCTAAAATTAATTAAATTAAGCTGATACTTGACTGCTGGCACTCCAGTCTCTGTCCTGCTCTGTTTCACCTCTGGTCATTCCCGGGTTAGTGACCAGTCTAGTAAAATTCTGTTAACAGAATTCAGCAAAGGAAATTAAAAAGGAATAGGCAGTAAGAAAGCAAAAAGGACTGGTAGAAAGCAGTATCACTAAAACCTAGGGAATAGAGAAGTTCCAGGAGCGTTTGATATCAACAGTGACAACATATGTAGATATCCAAAAAAAAAATGATGACAGAAAAAAAAAATTAGTTTGATCTGGCAATTAGATCACCATGAACCTTAAAAAGAGCAGTTCTAATTGAGTAATGGAGTTAGAAAACAGATAATAAGAGGATGTGAAATGAGTAAGTTATGAGAGGGGAGAGAAAAAGCGAGAAAGAGATAATGAGAAAGAAAACGAGAGAGAGAGAGAGAGAGAGAGAGAGAGAGAGAGAGAGAGAGAGAGAGAGAGAGAGAAGAAGAAGAGGAGGAGGAGGAGGAGGAGGAATGAAGGAAACCTATGCATGTTTACAGACAGCAAGAAATGAATCATTACAAAGGGAAAATCTCACGATTAGAGAGAGAAAATGGAAAGAGCACTTATAATAAGGAAAATGGATGCTACAAAGAGGTTGATTTCTATTCGGGAGAAGGAAAAATATTCTAATTGTAAATGTCCAAAAGGAAAACTGGTGTACCAGCAGTTCCCTATCATTGAAGATCTTTAAGCAAAGGCTGGATTTCACTACTTTATAGTGGATGTTTGTAGTGGGTAATGCTGCTCAGGGGCCATGTAATGAAAACAAAAGCAGCTAGGTGCCATAGAGGGTAAAGAACTGAGCTTGGAATCAAAAGGACTCACCTTTCTAAATTCAAAACTGGCCTCAAACACTTACTAGCTATGTGATCCTGGGCAAGTCACTTAAGCCTGTTTGCCTCAGTTTCCTCACCTGTAAAATGAGCTGGAGAAGGAAATAGCAGACCACTCCAATATCTTTGCCAAGAAAACCCCAAAATGGGGTCACAGAGAGTCGAATATGATTGAATAACAACTAATGAGACCAAAGGTCTTAAATTCCTACCCACAGGTATCTCCTGCCATTTGACCCTCCACACTAAGCAACCTGTCTCATTGATTCCTATCCATGCCATCCTCCTTTCTATGTCTGACCATGCTGTTCCTCTTGCCCAGGATGCCTTCACTGCTCTTCACTATCCAAATCCTTTCCATCCTACAGGGACCAGCTCAAGGCCCACTTCATCCATGCAACCCCAGCCTTGCCTATGATAAATAAGGCTTCTACTCCTTCCATCTTCATTCTACAGAAACTGAGCTAAGGTCACCAATAACCTACTAATCACTAAATCCAGTGACCTTGTTTTAGGTGTCATCTCATCTTCCTTGACCCTTGACACTCTTCTGTTTCTCCTCATCTCTAACTAATTCTCTGTCAGTCTCCTTCATCTTCTCAACTCCACAATGTGGGTGTTTCTCAAGGGACTATGGCCTTTTCCTCCACCTCCTCATTCTTATATGTCTTCCACTCCCACTTGGGGTAGTTCCAGGGACATATTTATCCCATTCATGTTCTCTATTTCAATGGGAATCTAAATTTGCTCAATCTCACACCTACACACTACTTTATACCTTTTCTTTATTGCCCCTCTGGACTTCAATAACCTTAGTCCATCTACTCATCTTCATTATTAGCTTTTCTATAAAAATAATCAAATAATCTCCCTTTAGTTCCTCCTTCATGCCCCTGCCACAATAATCTTCCTTACAAAGAGCTTTAGTGGTGACTCTCCTCTGTTCCAAATCTTTAGTGACTCTCTATTACTACCTGGAAATAGTTCAGACTCTTCTGTCTGGCATTCAAGGCTCTCCAAAGCCTGGTGCCTCCTTACCATTGCATCCTTTTCTCCTATTACTCATGTCCAAACCTTTTATTCTTTAGCCAAACTGAACAACTCTACCCTATTCCATGCATATTTTCTATACTCTTCTATGCTTTTGTTTAAGTTCTCCTAATCCTAGAATGCTGTCACCTTCCTTCTTTTATTGTTACCATTCTTCTCATCCTTCAAAGCCCCACTCAAATGTCATCTCCTTCAGGAAATCTTCCCTGATTCCCTTCTCTCAAACTTTCCCCCTCAGGCTTAACATGACACTTTGTTTTATATTTTCTAGTGTCTTTATGTAATATTGTATAGTCTAGTTTATGTTTATGGGTCTGATCCCTTACTAAACTGTAAGCCCCATTAGGACCAGAACAGTGTCTTTTCTGTGTTCAGGACTCTACACAAAGTACTTAAAAAATGTTTATGGGATTAAGAAGCACTCCAAATGGCACCCATTATGCAAAGTTCATTTTGGCAATTATCTTGCCATGGGATGGTTCTTTACCTATTTCTACCTCCCACTGGGTACCATAAGATATATAATGTTAGGTTCATCATGCAGTTTCTGGATCTGGCTGGGCACAGAGTTGGCTCTCACAAAAGCCTGACTTGAGTAGGGTCCCTGGGGAGAATTCTTCTAGGGCTAGATTGGTACCTTTGGGGATGATACGCCCATCAGGCAGCTTGATGTCCTCAGTGCAACGACGTGAAATGAGGGTGACAGGAGGAAAGAGGCGTAGGCTTTCCTTGATGCACATGGTGATGAAGGGCATCTGGGCCAGATCATCCCTGGAGAGAAGCCAAGTGTATGACTGTTTTTGCCTCAGGTCCCCTAGCCAAATATTAAAGACCTCAGGACCAGCTCTGACACTGACTCAAGATGTGACTACAATTGTGTTACTTTCTTTCTTTGAGACAACCTTAGAGTTTCCATCTCTGTGGTCCATTCCAGCTTTAACACCTTGCATAGATACCACTGTTCCCCATCCCCATCCTACAGTGCCTCAGTCTCCCTCCCTTCATCACACTACTGCCATACTGGCTTTAAGGGATGAAAGGAAAACTAACAGATCCAGAATCACATTTTTCTTTCAAGGCTTTCATTTCCCTGGGAATATAAACTCATCCAGTCTCATCCCCAGGACACTGTTTCATTCCTCTTCCTCCCCAGGCCTATGAGCTCAGACAATCTTGGCCCACCCAACTCCTTCCTTTCAATGATTATTGTCAAACAATAGTCTCTTTGGCTGACTGGTATTCTGTCTCCCCCATCCCAACCCATCCCAACCCATCCCAGAAAGAAATTCCAGGAGAGATGCCAGGAGGAAAATCCAAGAGGGGGTACTGGAGGCAACAAGTAGAATGACTCTCCATACTCCCTACTGCCACAACCTGCCATTCCACCAGCAAAGACTCAGGACTGTGAAGTCTATAGTCACCTCTTCAGTGTGATCTCTTCCTGGTGGATGTGTCAGGCTAAGAGAAGAAGCTCAGGGAAGCATAGCACTTACCACTCAATCTCATCTGTGTCTCTCCCTTTCATGATCTCCTGGATCTCTTCTCGGCACTTTTCCTGATATTCAGGGTGTCGGGCCAAGTTAAATAGCATCCAAGAGAGGCCACTGGATGTGGTGTCATGTCCTGTGGGAGTTGAGAAGGGAGGGGAGATGAGAAAAGAAAGAACAAGGTCATGGGATTAAAAAAAAAAAACCACATCTCTATCCCTTTCTCATGGATGTCACCAGGGCCTCTAGAAAATGGGTGAAGCACACAGCCTTAACCCTATCCACTGTCCATTTGCTTCCTGGGTACCCACTCTCCTGCCAGAGTGAATGAGAAGGCAATCAACAGCAAGGTAAGTCTCCTTATCCAAAAGCAGTGAGGACACTGAACTACCCAAGAAGGAAACAAAGTCAAGCCTTGAGTCACAATTAACTTCATGCCCTTTCTCTATAGCAATCCTCACTCCTCACCTCTAGGAAAATCCTTTCTTCTCCCCTCCCTCCTTATCTCTCCTCCCTTCCCTTCTCTTTTCTTTCCCTTCTCTCTCCTTTCCTAACCCTCTTCTCACTCTCCTCCTCACCACTAATTGGCTATATACCTGTGGGCAAATTGCACTTGGCCTAAGATACACCCCCAGTGAAATGGATAAGGATTCCAGGGAATCCCATTTAGAGAAGTGTAATGGGTATAGCCAAATTAGAAGACTTGGGTTTAAATCTGGGTATTGATGCCTACCAGCCAGTCGGCCTTCGGCAAGTTTAGGATCACAGGATCATCTCATTGAGCCTCTCAGCCTCAGTTTTCTCATCTGTAAAATGGGGAGAACAATCTTGCTACCAACCCCAAGGGCAGGAGGAGAAGTTGTTATAAAGAAAATAACCATAACCATTCACATCTATTTTATCACTTCAAGCTTCACAAAGCATTCTGCAAATTCTTATTTAATCATTACAACCACTGTGACAGATAGGTGCTAAAAGTGGAGAAGATGAAGAAACAGGCCCAGATTTGACAAGATTGAACAGGTAAGAACTATTTGTGGTGTTCTTAGTACCCAGGTCTTTCTGCCCCCAAGTCCTGTACTCTATCCACTGAACCCCACTGCCTCTCAGAGTCCAAAGTACACTATGTACGTTAAATGAGATAGACATGTAAGCTATTGGGTTGTGTTTTTTTAATGTGGAAAAATTAAGACATCCTGAAAAGAAAGTATTTTATGCACCCAAATATTGTTAGGGGAAAACTATAATTTAGATTTATATGAGGCCAGAGGCTGGCCCAGAAAGATACTGGACTACCCTAAATGAACCATCTGAATGCTTAACTAATCTCTCCTAAACAAGAACTTAACTATCTTCCAGCCTTAGGCTCAAAAATGATTCTGAGACTGGGGTCAAACATCTGTCTGGGGTATGATCATGCCTCTGACAGACCTAGGAACTCTGAATACATGTCTTCTAGTATCCCTTTCAGCTGAGTCCTGTGGGCTTGACTTTTCCAACCCCAGTTCCCTTCTTGGGGTTCTCACCTTCAAACATGAAGGTATCTGCCTCTGCTCGGATATCCTCATCTGACAGCTGCTTCCCATCTTCATCCTAGAAGGGATTCCAGTTGTGAATGATTGACCTCACCTCTACCCATAAGAGGAAGAGGCCAGGAGAAAACACCTGGCTCATTCTCCGGACTCCCAGGGAAAAGAAGGTTATAGATAACACTCGCTACCCAAGGCATGTTGAGGAATAGCAGAGAAGAAGGAAGAGAAATAGGAATCAATCAACAAGCAATTGTTTAGTCATTGTGTTTCAGGTTGTAGGCTGATGCAAAAACAAAGGCAAAACAGCCCCTGACTTCAAGCAGATTAGATTCTAATCGAGGAAAAAGTGCACAGGAAAAGGAGAAGTAGCATGGAAGAAGAGCAAGAAGGAGGAGAGGAAAAAGAAGGGGGAAAAGAAGAGAAATTTGAAAGAAAAGAAAAAGGAAAGGAAAGAAAACAGAAAGGAAGGGAAAAGGAAGAGAGGTAAGGAGGGAGAGAAGAAAGAAAGGATTTGCTAGGGGTGATGAGTGAAGGATGGTTCAGAGAACTGGCATAAAGTCAAAGTTAGGCTTTGACCATGACTCCAGCACTTCCTCACCCCACCCTCACCCTCCCTTGCTCACCTTGGCCAGCAACAGCACATCAATGAAGTCCAAGGTCTTGCCCTGCTTGGACTTGAGCCAGGCTTCTACCCCCTGCTTATTGAGAGCCTGCCGCCTCTCCTGTATGACTTCAGTAGTGAAGTGATGCACAGTGTCACAAGCCTCCTTAAAACGCCGCCCATCTGCAGTCCGGTAGTAGATGAAGTCCAGATGGTGGTGAATCCGATACTGACGCTTCACTACCAGGGCACTCAGCTCAATAATGGCTGTGATGTAGTCACTCATTTTCCTACAAGGCAGAGGAAGCACAAAGTTACAAATGGGTAACAGCAGCCTCAAGCTTGAGGGGGAAAATTGATCATTCTGCCCTAAACTATTCTAAATTGTGGATTAGAATCATGGAATATGAAAGTCAAATTTAGGAAGGTCCTTAGAACCCAAAATGCTAGAGCTGAAAGAGGAACATGGAACTTCAGACTGGAAGGGACCTTAGAACATGGAATGTCAGAGCTGGAAGGTTCCTTAGAATTCAGGATGTCAGAGCTGGGAGGACCCTTACACCCTGGAATGTCAGAGGTAAAAAAGGAACATGGAACTTCAAACCTGGAAGGGACTTTAGAATATAGAATGTCAGAGCAAGAGGAGCCAGTTGGGAGAGGTTGAACTAAATGACTTTTAAGGTCCCTTCCTACTCTAGCATCATATGATTCTATTTTCCTCCTTCCTTGTAGAGGGGGAGAGGTAGGGAAAAAAAGCAATTTTGCATTCACATCTAAAGAGAACCCTAGAGAAGTAGGGTAACATTCAGGTAACTGGTTATTTCCTTCCCCTATCAGTCCTCATTCCCAATCATGGTTGGCCCAGGACAACTGAAACCAGAAGCTAACTAACTACTCACTCCTGGCAGTCACTGTTATAGCTGAAAACACATTTCTGTAAACTGTCCAAGGTCATGAGACTGACATGCTCAAACATATCCAAGGAGACCACGGTCCCAGCAGCCAGACGATTCCACTTGGCCTGTCCGAGAGAAAGGTAATATCATCAGTAAGGGATGGTATGTTTCCTGCCAACAACACTGCCCAAGGTCAAAGGCAACAAACCAAAGCATAACAGTATCCACTGAGACCCCAAAAGAATGAAAGGGATAGCATATAAGAAGGCAGGAAGAAGAGATCTGAAGGAAGAGATTGCAGAATTATAGATTTAGAACTGAAAGGGACCTTAAAAAGAAATCATCTGGTTCAACCATGCCTCATTTTACAAAGTAGGAAACTGTGGCTCAGAAATGTAAAGTGACTACCCAAAGTTGCACATGAAGAAGGGGCAGAGCCAAGATTTGAATGTAGATCTTTAGGCTTCAACTCCAACCCTCCATTACTCCCAGGGAACAGGAAGAAGACTCACATGCATGATATTTGTGCATTGGTTGTAGATCTTCATGTAGGGCTTGAGGATATCAAAGTGAAAAGCTGGGGTTAACAGGCGCCGATGCCGGCTCCATTTATCTCCTTTGCTTAGCAGCAGCCCGTCTCCTGGTCAGAGAGGTGATGGAAATATTCTAGTTTCAAGAAATTCAGTGCACCTAGGTACCTGCCACCATCTTGAATTAGGAAGATATTAACATATCTGTCCTTCCCCTAAAACCCATTATTGCCCACCTCCTTGCTCAATCTCCTTCTCCTGAGTCACAGACCTAAATCCGTCCCCTACTCACCCAGCCAGGGTGTCAGGAAACCATAGAAGAGTTTGTCCTTTGGAGCAATGGCCGCTATGAGGAAAGAATAAGGAGTGTCTAAGAATTCTGTTATAGGTCTATGATCACAATCCTGTGACTTCCCAATCCCCCATCTTCACTGGACATATGGCTTCTGTCAGCTCTGCTTGGGTAGGTCCCCCATCTTTGACAACAGCCTCTATATCCATCTCCAGATTGATTCCCTCAATCTCCATTCATCCAATCCTTCTTCCCAACAACAAAATCCATGTCCTTAAATCCAAGCTGATAGTTTGACTCATATCACTGGCAAGTCTTAAAATTCAATTAAATTTTTAGATCACAAGATAGAGTATATGGAAGGGCATCAGAAATTGTATATTGATTTTATCAGTAGAGTGGATGCAACAATGAACAGTGACTTTAAATTCTGTAGGACCATTTTAGTCATATTTTTCTGATAAGAAAAATAACATTTTTATTTTAAATAAAATAATGTAACTCAATGAATCTTTGGTGGGGGAAAAAAAGTATCCCAACTGTGATATCATTTTAGGAAAGTATTTTGTTTTTTCAAAGGAAGGTAAAAAGATGTTTCAGATTTTCATTTAATGCTTGCAGTAACTAACAGGAGCCCCATAGAGTTGCTTCCTCTCCCTTCCAGTGCTGATGGTAACATCAAATGTAGACTAAAGTCTGGCCTAAACATATGGGACAACCAGCAGTAAAGAATAACGGGCAAATGCATAAAAGCTATTTGGAACCATGCCTCCAAAGTCACTAAACCTTTGACCCAGTGATACCACAACTAGGCCAATATCCCCAAAGATATCAAAGAAAGAGAAAAATGGCCTAAATGTATCACAATAGTTATGGCAGCCCTTTAAATATTTTATATTTATAGAAGCTCTTTTGTGATGGCAAAAACCTAGAAACTAAAGGGATGCCCATTGACTGGAGAATGGCTAACTAATAATGGTCTGTAAATATAA
This sequence comes from Myrmecobius fasciatus, assembly GCA_023553655.1. Taxonomy (NCBI): domain Eukaryota; kingdom Metazoa; phylum Chordata; class Mammalia; order Dasyuromorphia; family Myrmecobiidae; genus Myrmecobius; species Myrmecobius fasciatus. The sequence goes on from JAJPUD010002372.1 coordinate 196,751, forward strand.
TGAAACATGGTTATTCTGTAAGAAAGAATGAAAGAGGCAGTTTCAGAGAAAACTGGAAAGACTTGTATGAATCAATGTAGAAAGAAGGAGAAAAATTAAAATAATGTTTGTAAAATGTTTGACAAAACCTTGAAGCATTGTTTGCTAGCCATTATTATTACATACCATGTACTGTGCTAATTGCTAAAACCATAAGTATAAAGAAAGAAATAATTTCTACTGAAAAGAAACTTATATCATAGTGATAAGACCATAATTAGAAAGAGAGAGAAGTATGGGGAGAGAGAGAAAGAGAGAGATGCATAAATGATATGCATGCATTTTACATAATGTATATTACATATGCAATGTACATTGTACTAAATCTATGATCCTACGACCTCTTTGAGATTCAGTTTATCCATCTATAAAATAGGGATTTCATCCTAGAGGCAATAGGAAACCATGGAAGTTGACTGAATAAAGCAATGATCTGTTTTAACAATGCTTAAGAAAAATTACTTTTTGTAGCAGTACATAAGATAGACTAGGCAGATAAACAGCACAGTGGATTGAGCACCAGGTCTGGAATTAGGAAGATACATCTTTCTGAATTCAAATCTGACCTCAGACACTTACTAGCTCTGTGACCCTGGACAAGTCACCTAACCTATTTGTCTCATTTTCCTCATCTGTAAAATAATCAGGAGAAGGAAATGGCAAACCATTCTAGTATCTTTGCCAAGAAAACTCCAAATGAGGTTACAAAAAGTTAAAAATGATTGAACAATAACAGGATAAACTGGAGTGGGGAGAGACTTGAGGCTGGGAGACCAGTTAGGAAGTTGTTGCAATAGTGTAAGTGAGAGGTGAGAAGAGCCTGAACTAGGGTGGTGACTGTAAGAATAGAGAAAAGGCATCAGATGCAAGAGATATCATAGAAGTGGAAATGGCAAGATTTTTTTGAACCCAAGTATAGGACCTTATATTTATCCCTATTCAATTTTATTACGTTTCAACATTCTCATCTCTCTGCTCTTGCATCTTAAATGGGACCCAAATTTCTAGCAGATTGGGATAATTTTATCTTTGAGATTTTTCATCCTGACTGTCATCTATTATCTCTCATTATTATTATTATTAACAATATCTCATTATTATTATTACATACCATGTACTGTGCTAGTTCCTGAAATCATAAATATAGAGAAAGAAATAATCTCTACTGGAAAGAAACTTATATCATAGTAGATGAAACCATAAGAAAAAAAGAGAGAGATGCATAAATGATATATGCACATGCATAATTTATATGTATATATGCATTATATAATGTATATAATATATGTAATTGTACATAATGTAGAGTACTAAATCTATGATTCTATGACCTCTCCAAGACTCAATTTAACCATTTGTAAAATAGGGATCATGCATTTTATATACATACACATACACTAGCAAACAGTTGAGTGAATCAGAAAAGACTTTTCTGCATTTAGCCATCTGCAGATCATGATCTCTATGGCCAGGGATGATCAGTTTTTTGTTTCATGGCCCCATTTGGTGGCCTGGTGTAGCCTAGGGATTCCTTCTAAGAATAATATTTTGTTGCCTATATTCCATAATTAAAGTCTATGCTAAATTTTAGAGTTTAGTGAAAAAGAAAGATGTTATTTTTCCTCCATCCAAGTTCACGAACATCTTTAAATTTATAGACTTTGTGAACCTCAGATTCAAATGTCTTCATTCAAGTCATTGATGAAAATGTTAAACAATACAGAGCCAAACATAGATCCTTGGAGCACTTTACTAAAGACTTCTTTTCAAGTTCAGGAATATGACACTTTCTGCTATCATATATATTTGTATGTGTATATGGTCTTAAACACAATCCAATATAACAATATACCAAAAAAAATCATAACAAAGCTGGAGAAGACATTTCCCAATGAAATGAGAAAATATACCTTGTCTGAAGATTATGGTGTAAGTCTGTGAATATAGTTCCTGTTTGATTAGTGTCTGTCCTGGAGCTGGATAAAACCTGGGCTGAGCATTTGGAGGGTGGAGCTTTGGATTGATGGCCCCACAATAGTCTTAAGGCACTGTGCTCAGAAGCCCCGGGGACAGAACACCTAGACTTCAGTGCTACTCCCTGAAGTGACTCACTGAGACCTCAAGCAGTCCCACCCAGTGGATCTCTTTGGGTCTGGATTGCTCTATCACTTGGGAATATATTCATCCCAACATACCCAGTCCCACTGAGTCAATAGTGAGGCACAAATATAAAAAGGCTCAAGCCTTGAGCTGATGGAAGCAATGAGTATAGAGAAACAATGTCTTGACCATAGAAGGTTCTTAATAATTGCTTGGTCAATTCAACTTTAGCTCTAATAGTGATTTAGTCTGTGATCTTGGACAAGGCTTATCATCTTTCTGAGCCTCATTTATAGAATGAAAATAGAATTCCTTCCCAGCTACTTTCCCTATAGTTGGGGAATGGGAGTACAATTGAACTAGAATGAAGCAAGTACAGTATAACACAACATAATTTCTAAGAAAGGAGAAGCAAAACAAAGAAAAGCTTTTCCAAGGACCTCTTGAGCTGAACCTCCAAGGGATCTAGCTCCTCCTAAAATGTGGGATTCCAGACCTATGAAATAGGAGACTATCCAAGTCAAGCCCAAAGAGGGAAGGGAGTTTCTTCTCAACAATGCGACTGAACAACATGGGACAAAAACCAACCATCTTGGGCAACAACTCTCCATTAAGACACTTCCTGTGGCCTGGCACAGAACTTTGGGGGGTAAGGGGGGAAAGCCCTAGGAACAGAGGCCCCTGAAGCTTACAGTCTACTCTGCCAGCAGGGTTCAAGGTCATTCAACTTCACAATGGAGGCTTGTCTGGCACTTACATATTAACCACAAAATAAGAAGGAGGTGGAGTGAAGAGATAAAAGGATTATTGGAAGGGGGAGTAGTATAGAGATTTCAGGAAATTGGGCAATAGGGCAATCCTATCTTCCTTCCTTCCTTTCCTTCAGGGAAATGGGAAATTGCCTCCAATGACCCTTAAGCACAAAATGAGCCAGCACCCTGAAATATGTCCTACAGGTCCTCTTCACCTCTATTAAAGTTCTAGCTGCTCCCTTAGCATAACAATGAACTTCATGGGATGATAAAGATCTGGGAAAAACCTGAAAGACCATCCTATTAGGTAAATTCAAATCCCACTTTCCATACTTATTAAAGTGACTCTGTGCCTGTGTCTTCTCTAAAAGGAGGGGGGTTATATGAATATCCTTTAAGCTCCTTAGAGCACTAAAACTATGATCCTATGATTTCTCTGAGATTCACTTTCCCCATCTATAAAATAGAGATAATCAGACTCATTCTACCTACCTTCACAGAATTGCCATGAAAAAAGCACTTGGAAAAATATAAAGCACTAGAAGAAGGGTTTTTAACCCAGGATATATGAATAAATTACAGTGAGTCCATGAACTTGGATGAAGAAAAAAAATTTATATTTCTTTTTTAAATGTTATTTTTAATTTATAAAATATAAGCATTTCCATAGCATAGTATAATAAAAAAGATGATTGTACATGAAAAATGCAGATCTATTATGTACAACTCACTATTCCTTTTAAATATTCAATAAAATTATTATGCAAATTTCTTTTTATTTTTTTCCCATCCTCCTAACCTCTGTTCTAGAGATAGCTACCAGTGGATCAGTTGAGGATATGGCTAAATAAGTTATGGCATATTATTGTGATAGAATACTACTGAAATGATGAGCTCAGTGATCTTAGAAAAACATGGTAAGACCTACATGAAATAATGAGGAGCAAAATGAACAAGACCAAGAGGGCATCATATACAGTAATAATAGTAACTATAAAGGACATATAAAGAAAGATGCTATCTGCATCAAGAGAAAGAACTAATCAACAGAAGTATAGAATCATTTTAAACACAAACATACATATATATGTGTGTGTATATATATCTTTATTTAATAGAGTTGGTTTTCTTTGTGTTTTATTTTATGTATTTAAAGATATTATTCTTAAAAGAGTCCATGGACTTAGACTGGCTGCCAAAGGGTCCTGATGAAGAAAAGGTGAAGGATGTCTGCACTAGAGAAATGTGAACTTGTCATAGAAAGTATAAAGGGAAGAGACAGAAAAACTAGAGAATTAAAAGAGCAGAACCCTCCCACACACACACATCCCATCCCCAGCCCTACCCCTGAGTTTTCTGGAAGAGGGAAATTGCACTTACCTGAAGCTCCCAGGAGGGGTTTGATGTAGTCAGGGTGCACCAGGACCAGCAGGGGCAGGAAAGGTCCTATCCAGGCAAGGACAACATGGTGCATTGTGTTGAGGACCTGCATTTCGTCTCGGAGGCCCCTTTCATTGGGCAGATACTGAAATCAATCACATAGATGGCCACCAGTTCCCCCAGGCCTCAGGGCTCAGGGGAGTGGGGCTAATGCTAGCCTTCCCTCAATTCCCCCTCTTATCCCTGCTCATCAGGAAAGCCTTGAATTGAACCAGACCTTGGAAAACATTCTATCCTCCCACTAAATTCCATACATGTGAGCATCTAGTTTCTCACCAAGGTGGCCCATTGGACAGCCTAGAGCTAGGAAGACTTGAGTTCAAATTCATTAAGTTCAAATTCAGCCTCATACATTTACTATCAATGTGACCCTAGGGAAGTCACTTATTTGCTCAGGTTCTTCAATTGTAAAATGAAGATAAAAATAGTACCTACTTTCCAGAATGGTAAGGATCAAGTAAGGAAAAATTTGAAAAGTGCTTAGCACAATGACTGGCACATAAGAGGTATCTGATAAATGCTTGTTTCTTTTCTTCCTATCAACCTTCCTTGAGTACTTCTAAGGAACTGGGAGTTCACCACAGAACCATAACAACTAGTGGAAATGTAGAACTGGGAAGGACCTTAGAGATTATTTAAGGCCTCTCTGCAACTCATTCCATTGTTTAGTAATTTTAGCCATTAGAAAGTATTTCTTTAAGTGTCATCTACATCCAGAGAGATAACTAGGGAGAGTAATTGTGGCTGAAAATATAGTATTTTCATCCTTGTTGGTTGTGTGTTTGCTTGTTTTTTTTCTCTCATTTTTTTTCACTTGATCTGATTTTCTTGTGCATCATGATGAATATGGTAATGTGTTTAGAAGAATTTCGCATGTTTAACCTATATCAGATTGCTTGCTATTTGTGGAGGGAGAGAGAAAAAAATTTGGAATACAAGACTTTGTAAAGGTGAATGTCGAAAATTGTCTTTGCATGTATTTGGAAAAATAAAATAGTATATTAAAAAAAAAAAAAAAGAAAGTACTTCCTTGATGGTGATTGATGATTAAAAAACAGAATCTGAAGTCAGAGGAGTTGGGTACAGATCTTATCTGGTATTCTTACTATAAATGTGATTTCTAGTCACTCAGTTCCCCTTTTCTGAACCTCTTTATTTCAGCCCTAAATCTCCCTGGTAACTTTTACTCACTGAGAATACAGAGAATGTTTATCCTCTCTTCTATGAGACAATCCAAGAAACATTTTAGGACAGATCTCATGTCCCCTCCCTGACCCCCAAGCTAAACCTGATCCAAGTCTTCCTCATTTGTTCCTTATACACAAGAATATTCTAGAATGAGAATGCCCTCCACAATACAGATTACAACTACCTGTACCCTCATAGAAAAGAGAAGTTATTTGGGATACTTGCCTAAATTCCACAAGTAATAAGCATCAAAAGTGGAATTTGAATCCAGCTCTTCCTTTCTCCAAACTTAGCACTCTAACCTCAAGACTACCATATTTGCATTTATTAAGCATCTCCAGTATTCTGCCATGCCATTGCCAATAGAAGTTTGTTGATTTGAAGATTTACAGACTTCTCATCATGGTTGCTGTCTTCTGAGGTCTCATGTCTAGAAGGCAATCCTTTCTGATCTCTTAGAATCCATAATTTCCTTCAAAGTTCAACCACCATGCATTTTGTATATATCTATAACGTATACATTGTTTCTCATAGTTAAATAATGTAAGTTTCTTTAGAGAAGAAAATGTTTCATTTTTCTTCCTATCTTCCTAGTGTCTAGCACAGTTTCTTGCACATAATAGGTACTTAATAAATGTTGCCTGATGATCAGTGTCTTTAACCAAAATGTAACATGCAGAACTGACATAATAGTAAAGACTTTACAATACAAACAAGTAACTAGGGTGGTTGAATCAAATCACTTTTGATTTGGCTCCCCATGCCAGCTGGTAATGACTTCACATCAGGTTCTGGCCATGCTTCTTTTATTTATTTATCCCATATTATACATACTTCGGAACCATGAATTAATCCACATGGCCCCATCCCTACACAAATAATAGACAGCAGTCCCTCCATGTCTTAATGCAAATGTCAAACTCAAAAAGAAAGGTGGCCACCAAACCACAAATAAAGCTTCCATGGTGCATATTGACTCAGAGTACCACATCTTAACATTATTGTGTTTTATTGTTTTTATTTATTTTGTTAAATATTTATTTATTTGGTTAAATATTTCCCAATTACATTCCTAATCTGGTTTCTGCCAACAAGAGGTATGAGGTAATATTACATGTTTGACACCTGTGCCTAAAGGAACATAAGTCAAATATCAAGTTAAAAAGTTTTTGTACAAACAAAATGAATGCAGACAAGATTAGAAGGGTAGCAGTAAACTGGGAAAATATTTTCACATCTAAAGGTTCTAATAAAGGCCTCATTTCTAAAATATATCAAGAATTGACTCAAATATATAAGAATTCAAGCCATTCTCCAATTGATAAATGGTCAAAAGATATGAACAGACAATTTTCAGATGAAGAAATTGAAACTATTTCTGGTCACATGAAAAGGTGCTCCAAGTCACTATTGATCAGAGAAATGCAAATTAAGACAACTCTGAGATACCACTACACACCTATCAGATTGGCTAAAATGACAGGAAATGACAATGATAATTGTTGGAGGGGATTTGGGAAAACGGACACTAATACATTGTTGGTGGAACTGTGAACAGATCCAACCATTCTGGAGAGCAATTTGGAACTATGCTCAAAAAGTTATCAAACTGTGCATACCATTTGACCCAGCAGTGTTTCTACTGGGCCTATATCCCAAAGAGATTTTAAAGGAGGGAAAGGGATCCACATGTGCAAAAATGTTTGTGGCAGCCCTTTTTGTAGTGGCAAGAAACTGGAAATTGAAAGGATGCCCATCAATTGGAGAATGGCTGAATAAATTATGGTATATGAATGTTATGGAATATTATTGCTCTGTAAGAAATGACCTTCAGAGAGGCCTGGAGAGACTTGCATGAACTGATGCTGAGTGAAATCAGCAGAACCAGGAGAACATTATACACAGCAACAAGACTATACGATGATCAATTCTGATGGACATGGTTCTCTTCAACAATGATGTGATTCAAACCAGTTCCTATTGTTCAGCAATGAAGATAGTCATATACATCTAGAGAGAGGCCTGTGGGAACTGAGTTCGGTCCACAACATAGCATTTTAACTCTTTCTGTGAATATCTCCATGCATTTTGTTTTCCCTCTTAGGTTGTTTTTTCTTCTTCTCTTTCTAGATCTGATGTTTCTTGTGCAGTAAGATAACTGTATAGATATGTATACATGTATTGTATTTGTCATATAATTTATCCTATTTAGCATGTATTAGATTACTTGTCATCTAGGGGTGGGGGTGGGGGGAAGGAGGGGAAAAGCTTGGGGAAAAAAAAGCTTTTGCAAAGGTCAATGTAGAAAAATCACTCATATGTTTTGTAAATAAAAAGCTTTATTAAAAGAAAAAAAGAGAGAATAAAAAAAGAAAAAAAAAAAAAAAGGAACATAAGTCAATAGAGCCAAAAAATGATCATCAAGCAGATAGCTTCCTAGAGACAATGTGCTCTGAATTCAGGTCATCCGGCCTTCAGACAACTGATATAAAGGCCATCTCCCAACCCATCCTCAAAGCCTTCCTAGGTTGGAAGAACCTTCTAGCACTTATCTCAGCTAATATAACTAGAGGACACAGTGTCTTGTCTATACCAAGATGAAACATGAAATTAAGATTTTAGGGGATTTTCTTCCTATGTTGTTTTGTATTATATTTATGTAAGTCTCCATTCCCCCTACTACAGTGTAAATTCCCTGAGGGCAGGGCCCATGGAAGAACACTGAGTTTGGAGATATAGTACCTTAATCCAAATCTGGGTTCTGTCACTTACTCTCAGTATGACTTTGGACAAGTAACTTAACCTTCTCAGTTTCCTTGTCTGTAAAAATAAATGGATTGGAATAAATGACCTCTAAAAAGGGTTATTATTCTATGATATTATGATCTGTGAAGCAATTAAACATTGTCCCCTACATGATGTGGTGAATAAAGCACTGGATCTAAAGGTAGGAAAACTTGAGCTTAAATCCAGACTGTGATACTTAGTAGCAGTGTCATTTAAAAAGTCATTTAACTCTTGTCTGCCTCAGTGACCTCATCTGTAAAAATATTAATAGTGGGGACAGCTAGTTGTGCAGTGGATAGAGCACCAGCCCTGAAGTCAGAAGGACCTGAGTTCAAATCTGATCTCAGACACTTAACACTTCCTAGCTGTGTGACCTTGAGCAAGTCATTTAACCCCAATTGCCTCAGCAAAAAAAAAAAAAAATGTATATATAGAGAGAGACATAGAGACAAAGACAGAGACAGAGACAGAGAGACAGACAGAGACAGACAGAGACAGACAGACAGAGACAGAGAGAGATTGCCTCCCAGGGTTGTTATAAGGATCAAATGAGACATTTGTCTAGCCTGTAATAGGCACTTAATAAATGCTTGTTTCCTTCTCCCAGACTTTAGTTCAGTGCTCTATTTATAATAGGCACTTAATATTTCTTGAATTCAATTAATACTGAAATATTCAAATAGATCTGTGATCTAATCAGTTACAACCCTTTCATGCCTGTCCTTCCTGTGGAACTCTGATTTAAAAACTGGCCACAGGAGAAACATCAGATGTGATAAAGATCTTTATTTTCTCTCAACATTGTCAGAACGCTAGTGGAACACTCTAGTTTTCCAAATGTCATTCTCTGCTTTTGCCACATGACCAACCCACACCTCTTCCTGTCACCCAATTCTTTCTTAATGTCCTTTACTCCAGTTCTCTGGAGTTCCTCACTAGTCATGTAGTAGCTTGCTCTCATTTGTCACATGCCCTTCCTTTGCCTTCTGGGTGATGCCCATCTTATGCTCTTCAGGATACCAGTGTTCTACATCTTACTGTCATATAGTAATATTGTCAATATGTAAGATTGAAAATATAGGTTTTTGCTTTTTGTAACTTGGGGCTTAAGCCTGGGCATTTGTATGATTTTCTTGGGAAAATGAGAGTTGTATTTTCTTGATTTCTAAGGAGACTAGCTATTTTGGGTCTTTTTCAAAGAAGACCCTTGAGGAAGAAAAAGACTTTGGGAAGAAACCCCAGCATGCCTTGAGTATAACCCTATTTCCAGCTTTCCACATTAAAGACTTTGGAGAATTTCCCCTTGAGTGAGATTGGGGACTTTTCTTGAGTTAAAATATCTCACTCTTTGGAGAGTTCATTCACTCTGTGTATTGTCTTGTATATTCTAATCTGTATAACTTCTGTTTTTATTTGCTATTGTCTTTGACAAATGAGTTTATCCTCCATTCATTCTTTGATGTTGTGTAATTAGAATATGGTGGGAGGTGTGTCAAGTCTTTGGATATAGCTTGAGGAACTTCTTTCTGGTTAAGAGATGGAAATCAAGAAAATGGTATGAAGCTAAAAATTATTTCCCCTAGTTTAGCATTATTTAGAAGGGCAGACAGGTATAATTCTAGTCCAATACCTCCTGCCTGAGGAGAGCAAAAAGCTTCCAATCTCCTATACCTATACTATAACTCCCTACAACTGTGCTTTTTTTCTTCACTCTATTTTTCCATTTAATAGTATTTTATTTTTTCCAATTACATATAAAGATAGTTTTCAACATTCATTTCAACATTCAAACAAAATTTTAAATTTCAAATTTTTCTCTTTTCTCCCCCTTTCCCTTTTCTAAGAGAGTAAGCAATTTGCTATAGGTTATCCATGTTACACTCATGTTAAATATATTTCTACATTAGTTATGTTGTGAAAGAAGAATCAAAGGGAAAACCACAAGAAAGAAAGAAAAACCCAAAAGAAAGTGAAAATAGTATGCTTCGCTCTATGTTCAGATTCCATAGTTCTTTCTCTAGATATGGACAGAATTTTGGAATTATCTTGGATCATTTTATTATATAGCTGCACCTTTGACAAATTCATGTGAACATATACATATACTACATATTAGACCCTTCCTCTCCAAAAACAACAGCAACAACAAAAACAAAATATCTGGGTGTGTGTGTGCACACACACATACACACACATTCACTATATTTTCTTTTTTTTTTCTTTTTTTTTAATTAAAGCTTTTTATTTGCATAACATATGTATAGGTAGTTCTTCAACATTAACCATTACAAAGCTTTCTGTTACAAATTTTCCCCCCTATTACCCTCCCTTCCCCTAGATGGCAGGAAGTCTACTACATGTTAATTATATTAAAATATTTGACAAGTCGACATTCACTATATTTTCATGGGAAGTTTGGGGTCCATAAAAGATACTTGCAATTTCCTGAAAACAATTCAACCTGCTCTCTTTCATTTATTTCCCTCCTCTTTTTCAATTCTGGACCCAGATAATCATTTATCTATACTGTCTGACCAGGATATATATATGAGTTCTATAAGGTGTCTATCCAAATACATATTGAAACGAGGACAATAGACATTCTTTCACATTTTGTTTTGTTTTGATCTTTGTTGATCGACAGGCTTCAAAATCCATTCAGTGAGCAATTAAAAATCTCTTCTAGGAAATGGCAATTTTTGCTGCCATTTTGCTGCCATTAACCACAAGGTCATTGGCAAATAGGAAGACATTGTAAAGGATATCTCCACACATAGATAATTAATCCTTTTTGACCTAATTCTGTGCCAGATCATTTCTATCACCTTTGACGAACATACCTCCCTTCTGTACCTCACCTGATATTTATTTATGAGGGCACCTTGGACAACATCATTTTTGTTATATCTTTGAAGGAAACCTGAATGATTTTAATGTGTGGATGGGAAGCGCCTTGTTGGGTTATTGTTTTTAAGCCTCTAAGGCAGTTCTACTGAATTAAGTGCTTTTTAAAAATCAACAAGCAATACAAACAATGGTATTTTGTGTTCTCTATATTTCTCAGATAATTGTATGATATTAAAAATGTTGTCTATCATTATTTATTGCTTTTGAAACCTTGCCTCTTCCCTGCTAATAGTCTTACTGAGGATGCCTTTGATTTATCTATAGATAATTCTCTTAAAGATTTTGGGCAGGTGGGAGAGTAGTCACACAGATCAGCAGTTATTGCCTCTTTTATTTTTTTAATCCTTAAGGTCCAAGACTCAAATATAACAGCCTCAGCTCTCAAGGAGTCCACATTCATAGACTTATAGATACACAACTGGAAAGGGCCTTAGAGGTCATCTAGTTCAGTTCCTTTATCATATCTGATTATGTATCTTTTCAGTCCAATGAGGAAATGAAGATAGGAACTGGGTCATGTTTCACTTTTATAATTCCACCGCCTCTCACAGTTTGCTTTAGTTAGTCCATTTATTAAGCTTTTGTTTATATAAAAAATTTTTATTAAATATTTTAAGTGCTTATTAATGTCCTGGGCATTTTGCACATCATGTTTAATTGATAACTATTCAACTAAATAAGAGAACTAGAATTCTCTTCACAAAACCCAAACTCCCATCTGTTCCCTGAGAAAATCACTGGCATCCACTTAATGTTGAATTGAAAAAATAATAATAATGGTCCTTGCTTATTAGATTGTAAGCTCTTTGAGGACAGGAAACTATTTCTTAAACACTTGACATCCCCCACATTTTGCTCACTGCTTTGTACAAGGTATATAAATATTTATTGAATGAAAAAAATCCCTAACCATTAGAAAGATCAAAGGTGACAGACTTGCTTATCCTGACAGTCTCTCCAGCATAAAATTATCATTAATAATATCAAGATATCATTCCTATCTGCCATAGAGTTTATAAGGTTTTCTTCTCACTGTACAGAATCAGGAACATGGAGCTGGAAGAACTTCAGAAGTGAATTGTCTGAGGTGACACAGGTATTAAGTCTCTGATATGGGATTTAAACAAGAAACTCAGAAAATAGCAGTAAAAAAGGATCTGAGACTTGGGATGTGTCTGGTCAACACAGCAGTGTTTGGCATCCCTCAAAAATGGAAAGTCCTTCAATCTTCTCCTCAACCAACAGACTGCCACACTGTCTTGAAATGAAAGTTTCTAAGCTGTTTCCCAACCTCAGCTACCCCCAGAGCTTCTTGTTTGGGGATTCTTCAGGATTGGCCATGGATTGTTTGCACTTAGCTCAAGAACCTCAGCCTCTAGAAGTCTGGTCTTTCCTAGGGTCCTTTCAAGTTGTCTGGTTAACACAGTTGCCTTAGGAGACCTGCTTTCCCTGACTTTTGTTAATTTCCATTGCTCTACATTCCCTCTGATGCAATATTCTTTTTTTGTGGAAGAAATTTGGAGAATCAAAATCTTTCTCACCTGCTCCACCATCTTCCCAGAATCCTCTTTTTCAATTGTCAGCTAACAAGTCTCCCCATCCCTACCCTTTTCCTTCTTCCCAAATCATACAAAATATGACATAGAAGAAACAGTGTTGAATTTGGGGTCAGACAGTGTTGATTTGAATTCTAGGTTTGTTACATGTGTATCTCTGGATAAATCATTTAACTTGAAACTGTAAAGCTAAAACCAAACCGTCTCTCCCATTCTGTTGCCATCTGTGTGAGCTTATTCCACTGAACTGAATTAGACAGGATGTTTCAATAAAATGGAACTTTTCCAATGAGATAGAGTTATCAGCACTCTTCCTTCCTGCCCCCATTCCCATGGTTTATTAAATGTAGAGAAAAGTGTAATCATTTAACAGAATAGAAGGCAGAGAACCCTTCTACCAGGAGGGGTCAGAGCAGGCCATGTGAAGGAGCTGTCTCCCCTGAAGTCGACCTTTAAAGAAAGATATGGATTTTGACAGGCAGAGATAAGGAAGGAAATGTCCTCCCAACTTAGGAGGTGGTATATCCTTGTGCTTTACAGGAACACATTTTGTAGAAGGATGAGATGGGGTTAGAAAGGTAAGGTAGTGCCAGATTGCAGAAGGTCTTGAGTGCCAGACTAAAGAGGAAATAATAGAAAGTAGGATTTTGAGCAAAAGAGGATCATGACAGGTCTGGGTCTGGCAGTATAGGAAGAGAAGTCTGACAATAAGGGAAAGAAAAGTTGAAGAGAGATTGAGAAGACAGGTTCCAAGCAATCTATTTACAAAGGAGTTTTCAGAAACAGGTCACTGGAGGGAACTTATGCATGATCAGCCTTGGGGTGTGGGTCCTCACTGACCAGGAGGGGGCAGAGGAATTTCATAAGCATATCCACCTGTAGCTCTAGTCCCCAGAATATGGCAAAATAATGGTTAACAGCTCCAAGCTCTAATAACCTGTCATTACAACTTTCATCACCAGCACATTCATCATTTACTAAAGCATGTGTACATTTTATTAAAATGCCCTCTATAATGAATATCAATAACATAATAATGATTTGCCTTGGCTGTCTGCCTTCTGGAATACTGCCTAGCCACTTCCAGGCAGCTGGCCATGGTGAAGTCTGAGCTAGTCTTCTGCATCCACTCTCTGAACTCCCCTAAGAAGATATTCTCTCCTTGATTCACACCAGTCCCCAATTCAGTCCTTTCCCCCTCTGGGGCCCTTGAGACCAGCCAACAAAGTTAGTCCTTTAGCCAGCCTTTAAGGAATAGCAAGCCCATGGTGTTTCCAACTCATTCAACCTAGTGCCAAAGCTTGGGACCCCTAACAATCAATCAACAAACATTAATTATGCCCTTACTATATATCAAACACTGTGCTTAAGAGTATTAAGAGTTGCAGAGACATGTGAAACAAGCCCTATTTTCAGTAGTTTACATATGGACATACTTAAGTATTTACCTAATGTATAAAGAATGAGGGGGGTGGGAATCATCTGTGAAGGGAGAGCCCTTGCAGTTGGGGGAGAGAGGGAATGGATTTCAAAACAGTTTCCTAATTACTTTATCAGGCATCATAGAATGTCAGGCATGGATGGAACCTTAAAGATTATGCACTCCCACCCCCTTCTCACTTTACAGGGCAGAAAACTGAGGCTCACAGGAAGAGATCTGCCCAACATCAGGTCAGTATAAGGTTAAAGAAGGAATTGTTTTTTTCCAAGGGGGTGGCCTGAATTTGTTTTTTCACTTGTGTCCTGGACTCAGGGTGGGAAATTTCTCTGCAGGAATGCACCTCAACTGTTCTGCCCCTTGATATTAGAGTTTCCTGGGGTACTGAGAGTCTTTCCAGGGACCATAAAGCCAATAGGTATCAGCAGTGGGATTTGAAACCCACCCACATCCTCTCCCCATTTCTCCTTTCCCAACTCCAAGATGAATTGTCCATCTGTTGTATCACCTCTTATGAAAGGTCACAGGACAATAAATTTAACATTAAAAGGGGTCCAAGAAGGCACCTAGTCCAACTCAACATTTTACAAATGAGGAAACTGAGGCCCAAAGAGATTCAGTGACTTTCCAAAAGGTAAGGGGAGACGGGATTTGAACACAATTCCTCCAGCTCCAAATGCAATGAATGTTGGTTTTGTTTGTTTGTTTGTTTATTTTTTCCCACACTACTATTATTATCCTCAATTCCTGAACTTATGCTAGAAGGGAAAAGAGGGGTAGGGAGTGTCTCTCCCTAGACGATACTGGTCAAGGTAGTGCCATAGCAATAAAGTCTTATTATTATTATATTAGGTTTAAGATGTGTGTGAATTCCAAAACATGCATCTGCCTAACCTTTTTTTGGACAGGCATCCCTTTCTCCATCCCAAGACCAGCACTCACCATACCCAAATGGCCCAAGAGCCAGTTCCTCCGGGGAGGCTGAGGGAAGCATCGTAATCGTTTGCAGGTAATGTGAAATTGATGGCATGCCTGGAAGACCTTCAAGAGGAGGCGGAAGAAGAGGAAAAGCAGGGACAGGAGCAGTGCAGAGATGACATAGGTACGGAAGGAGGTCTTCTCCAGTCTCAGCACTCTCAGTACTTGATCTGTGATGGGCAACATCCTGGAGGAAAGACACATGCAAGAATAAGGATGCACAACATCAGCAGGCATGAACAGTGAAATTCAGCTTTGTGATCAAACCTGAACAAGAAGAGGACTCAGAGATCTCCATTGCTCCCTTCTCCCTCTTTCTCCCCCAAGAGCATTGAGCAATCCATCTGGAACCATTTCTAATGGTTCCCCAGGGCACACACAGCTCTCTCCCTCCAGAAATTTGTTTGTAATTATTTCTAGGAAGCCGGGCATAGAAGTTAGACAGCTGGTCTTAGAGCCAGAAAAGAGCTGGTTTAAAGTCTCTCCTTGGACACAGACTACGTGACCTTAGCCAACTTAATTAACCTCTTAATGCTCTTAATGCAATTGTTTAAGACTACACAGAGAAAATGCTGCCCTGCATTGGTGGGAATGGTTTCCTCACCTAGGAATTGTCTAGGCAAGTAGCTCTCAAAGTATGGGTTTTTGAGACCCTTTAGGTAGGGATCACAAGATTAAGACTATTTTAATAATAATGCTAAGACATTTTTATTTCTAATATGGTAAATATCAATATAAAGCCTGAAGAATCAAAAACTCTTTGAAATAATTTTTAATTTCTAAAAGAAATTTTTATTAAATAATTTTTAAGAGTGTAAAGATTCCTCAGACCAAAAAGGTTTTGACTGCTACCTTAGATTGATAAAATCCCTGAACCAGTCCCTGCATCTTCTATATTTTGCATTTACTTTTTTTGATACATTTCATATTCTCTTCCAATCCCTCCTAGTAGATTTTAAGCTCTTGGTGGTCAGGGACTGTTTGTGTGTGTGTGTGTGTGTGTGTGTGTGTGTGTGTGTGTGTGTCCTCAGAACCTTGTATAGTTATAGGCAATAAATAGATGTTTGTTAAATTTCATTTCATTGAGATAACCCAAACTCCTTGGCTTGGTGTTTTAGACTACTCACATTCTGGCCTCAACCTATTTCTCCACTTTTTACTCCCACTACTCTACTGTATAAACCCAATACTATAGCCTCTGGACTGCTGCCTAGCCACATCCAGCCAGCTGGCCAGGCTCAGTCTCCTATATCTGCTTTCTGAACTCCACAGGACACAGACTCGCCCCTTCAACCCCAAACTTCTCCAGGGTCTTGGAAGGGTAGCCAGTATGGCTAATCCTGTAGTTAAGATGCTTGAAATCCTACAAGATATGGAGATATCCTGGTGTTCCCATGTGTGAATAATCCATTATCTCCCAAAATCCTTCCCACTGAGCCTATTCTCACTCCCACTCCCTGCCCCCTAAATATCTTTCCCTCAAAAAAATTTTGTCCAACCTTCAAAGCTCAGATCCAGCCCTACTCCTTAACTAATTCTTCCCCCAACAACAAGGGACTTATTTATTTGGAATTCTCAAAGGCTTTACTTTCTCTTTCATTCACTGGCCACAGAAATCAATAAAAGCTGCCAAGATATCGATAGCACTTTAAGGTTTTACAAACACTTGGCATGCTTATTTTATTTGATCCTTTACAACAACCTTTAAAGAGATAGATATTAAAATTATTCCCCATCTTACAAATGAAGAAATCAAGACTCCAAGAATTTAAATGACTTGTCAATGGTCAAGCAGCTAGTTAAGTGCACTAAAACTTGTGCCTTCCCTGTCTTGAGTATCTCCAATTTACCTGTATATCTCTTCTTTGTGTGTTGTTGTTTGCATGCTATTTCCCCCATTACACTGTGAGCTTGTGAACAACAATCTTTGTTTTTATTCAAAACATAGTGCCTGACACATAGTGGGTACTTAATATTTTTTTTTTTTTTTTTTTTTGCTGAGGCAATTGGGGTTAAGTGACTTGCCCAGGGTCACACAGCTGTTACGTGTCTGAGACCAGATTTGAACTCAGGTCCTCCTGACTTCAGGGCTGGTGCTCTATCCACTGCGCCACCTAGCTGCCCCCTACTTAATAAATTTGTATCATCTGCCTAAATCCAAGAGTCTCCTGAGACAGAGAGGCAAAGACAGACAGAATATCAATTTGTTCTCTTCTATTTTGTATACATCAGTATCATCTTTCCACATAGACTGAACAGGGATTGAATTTTAGGGTGCCCAGATATCCCTCTCAGAAGTGACCACAGGGCTGACTTAGTGGGGAAAGCCCTGACACAAGAATCTCTGGATCTTTCTCTAACAACTATATGACCATAAGCAAAAAATCTTCCCCTTTTGGGACCTGAGTTTGAGCTCCTAAAAAATGAAATTCAATTAGATGATTTCTCTAAGTCCTTCCAGCTCTAAAGTTTGATGATTCTTCCTACTTAAGAGATAACAGAAAATAGCCTGGCCTCAAACTCATTAGGCAAAGCATGACGCTACCAGACCTTAGTTTCTCAATCTTTAAAATGAGATATGACTGGAATAGATGGTCTCTGAGGTTTCTCCCTACTCAAAATCTATGATTCCATGAGCTACAGTGAAAACTCAAGTCATCAAAGAACCTGAGTTCAAATCCCACTTCTGACATTATCTGCATAACAAGACCCCTAACTTTTCTGAGACAATGTTTCTTCTCTTGTGAAATAAAAAGAAAAGGACAGCTCTAAATCTCCAGTGCATTCATCATGTCATCCTCCCTCTCCTTTCATATGGCTCTTGGGGATTAAAGTTTTGGAAAAGAAAATTGGTTGGGGCAATTCTACATTGTCAAATAGTTAATCTTATTTAGAAGAATAACCTTCACCTCATGTCAAGAACAACTCACACCCACTGGCTACACTGGATTAGATAGAGTTTGAATTCAATGAAATGGGGTGATAGGACAGACAAACCTGTGATTAAATAAGCAGGTTGAACAGGACTATATATGTAATAAGTATGTATGGATATTCACATGTGTGTAAACATACACATATGTGTGTGCATGCATATATATGTGTATATACATATATGTGGGCAATAATATACTGCTCTTTGCCAACTAAATATGGCGCAACACTGGCCTATATATTGTCCTTTGAATACTGAATATGGAGCAATACTGGCCACCTCCAAAAACTATCAATTTTTCTAGGAATAGAAATAGCATAGAAGTCATATGCTCTCAGGAGTCATCTTCCTATCTCCATTTTGTGACCAATAGCATCATTGACTCAGAGTACACTTTGGAGTGACCCACTTGCATTGTACTGTAGTGGATGGAGTGTTGAAACTTGGAGTTAGGAACACCTGAATTCAAACTTCACCTCTGACTCTTACTAAATAAGTGATGCAATAGTGAATCACTTAATCATTCTAAGGTTCGATTTCCTCATCTGTAAAATGGGGAAATAATACTAGGAATGTATCCCTTGCAGGGTTTTTGTGAGGACCAGATGTATATAAGGTACTCAACCCTGAATATTTTTTATCTTGTAGAAGTCAATTAACATTCTTTTTTAAACCCAGGAAATGTGAAGAGAACTGATCTCAATGCTTTAGGTAAGACCCCCATAGATACACAGGCAGTGTGGTGTAATGGTAAGGGTGCTAGTCGTATGGTCAGAGCTCAAGGTTCAAGTTCTCATTTGTTAGTCATATGACTTTGGAAAGTCATTTTTGACCTCTCTCAACCTGTTTCCTCACCTGCAAGTTGGAGTAGATTGGTTCTTAATTTTGTGTACTATAAACACTACTTGAAGAGATTGTTTCATTCTTTGTTTTGTATCCACCTTTGTTTTGTATCTGACAGTGTCTGGCACATGGTAGGTACTTTTTATTATTACTAATTGATTGAAACTATTTCCTGGATCCCCACAGAAGCAATGAATCATACATCTAGAGATAGGAAGGGCTTCAGTGTTCTCACCATTATACTGTACTGCCTTATTAAGATTCACATTTTGTTTGATTGATCTTGAGCAAGTCACCTAACCTCTTATTGCTTCTATAAGACTACAATTTGAAGGAAGTTTCCACATCCTTAGTTCCTGACATTGAAGATTAGAATGAACTAGGACCAGATGAAAAAGTTAAAAGTTCAGTTTAGTACTGTAGGTCAGTAATTCTCAAAGTATGGTTCAGAGAATTCTGGGGGTTTCCTGAAATCCTTTCCGAGGTCTACAAATTCAAAATTAGTTTTTCATTTCTAATATGATAAATATATATATATATATATATAAATATGACCCACATAAACAAAACTCTTTGGACACATCCTCAATAATTTTATATTGAGATATTGAGAACAAGTTTGAGAACCATTGCTCTAGGTCTACCAAGATCTCCCACCCATCTAAGAGTCTTAACCTAGAGTCTGTGAATCCGGTTCATTCTTTTTTTTAATTTTTTGATAACTATAAGAATTGGTACCCTATGTTTTTTGAAATTATCTCAACAAAAATCTCACACATAGGTAGGAACTGACAGTTTACAAAGTACTTTTTTTCACAACAACCCTGAGGTGCCTACTCACGTGCAAAAAATATTATATCCATTCTGCAAATTATAAAAGTAAGATTCTATGAAATATTCAAAGGCTCATAACTTGAAGTTAAGACTCTACAAGCTTCCAATACTAGGACTCTTTCTCTACACTCATGTGGCATTCTCAAAACCTTAAAGTTCTCATGTCTTACACAGGAGTCTAATTGACTCGCACTCTTTAGTTTATTAGGCTTCTGTCTGGTCAGCAATAATTTGACATCTTCATTACTAGAAGTTTTCTCCAGGATCCTGATTTATTAATACTGAAAGGAAATGCTTTGGTCTCTCAAATGAATTGAAGTTAATCAATCCAATCCCTCTCACCTCTCCCTGAGGATATTGTGTTCAAACTCCCTATGTTCAAAGAAAGACATGTTATAATAAAGAATACAGGGAATCTGCATTCTTCGTCCTGATTCTATAAAGAACCCCAAGATCTAAGTGAAATAATCAGAACCAAGAGAATATTGTATATAGCAACAATAAGATTATGTGATGATCAACTGTGATGGCCTTGACACTTCTCAACAATGCAGTGATTCAAGATAATTTCAATGGACTTGGGATGGAAAGTGCCTTCTGCATCCAGAGAGAGAACTATGGAGACTGAATTTATTTTTGTTGTTTGCTTGCTTTTTTTCTTTCTTGTGTTTTTTCCCCTTTTGATCTGATTTTTCTTGTTAGCATGACAAATATGGAAATTTGTTTAGAAGAAGTGCACATGCTTAATCTATATGCTGTCTTGGGGAGGGAAAGACAGGAGAGAAAAATTTGGAACACAGGAAGAAGAGAACACTTTGGGGGAAGACTGATCACTTTCTCCATATCAATGCAAAGAATATTACATAAACAACTCCTAGGTGTAGGGCTCCTGGGCAAACATAGACAAATATCTGAAGGGCTGTCAAGATAATTAGACTTGGCCCCAGATAGCAGTGTATGTTGCAAGGAAAGCCGATTTCAATCCAATTTGTAATGAGGAGAAATTGCCTATAAATTTGAGCTACCCAGAAGTCAAACAGACTGGTTTATAAGGTAGTAAGTCCCCTGTCACTGGAAGTCTTCAAATAATATCAGCCTCAGAGGCTATCTAGTCTGACCCAAATATCCTCTCCAACATTCTTATCCAACAAATGCTTATCCAGCCATCACTTGAAGATTTTTAGTGGGGAGCCCATTTCCTACTAAAGAAACAGCTATTTAGACATGTAGGTAACTCCACTTATCAAGGTTGTTTTTTGTTTTGTTTTTTTTATATTAAAACTAATCTTTTTGTAGTAGTCATCTCTTATTTCTAATATAGCCTTGAGGACAAACTGAACTTATCCAATTCCTCTTCCAGGTAAATAAAATCATCATATTCCCCACTGCCCTCAGTCTCTTCTTCTATACATCTTTCAAATAACTTACCTTGTAGATACTTACATATGTACTTATATATGTGTATATTTTCCCCCTAAGAATATAAGCCCTTTGCTTATATCCCAAAGAAATCATAAAGGAAGGAAAGGGCCCCACATGTGCAAGAATGTTTGTGGCAGCCCTTTTTGTAGTGGCTAGAAACTGGAAACTGAATGGATGCCCATCAATTGGAGAGTGGCTGAATAAATTACGGTATATGAATGTTATGGAATATTATTGTTCTGTGAGAAATGACCAGAAGGATGATTTCAGAGAGGTCTGGAGAGATTTGCATGAACTGATGCTGAGTAAAATGAGCAGAACCAGGAGATCATTATACACGGCAACAACAAGACTATATGATGATCTATTCTGATGGACATGGCTCTCTTCAACAATGAAATGTTTCAAACCACTTCCAATTGTTCAGTGAAGAAAACCATATACACCCAGAGAGAGGGATGTGAAATGTGGACCACAACATAACATTTTCATGCTCTCTATTGATGTTTGCTTGCATTGTGTTTCCTTTCTCTGATTTTTCTTTCTTGTAGATATGATTTTTCTTGCACAACAATGATAAGTGTGGAAATATGTATACATATATTCAATTTGTCAAGTATTTTAACATAATTAAGATGTAGTGGATATCCTGCCATCTAGGGGAGGGGTGGGGAGTAGGGGGGGAAATTTGTAACAGAAAGCTTTGTAAGGGTTAATGTTGAAGAATTACCCATACATATGTTTTGCAAATAAAAAGTTTTAATAATAAAAAAATAAGAATATAAGCCCCTTGAAGACAGAGATTATTTCATTTTTATTTTTGCAAAGA
This sequence comes from Myrmecobius fasciatus, assembly GCA_023553655.1. NCBI lineage: Eukaryota > Metazoa > Chordata > Mammalia > Dasyuromorphia > Myrmecobiidae > Myrmecobius > Myrmecobius fasciatus. The sequence goes on from JAJPUD010002372.1 coordinate 218,799, forward strand.
CTAAATGACTTGTCAGTTGGGTTGCAGAGGAGACATTTCAGTTAGGGATGTGGATTAAACTCAGAGGACCATAAATCTAGAACTGGAATGGACTTCAAAGGCCACCTAGAGGCCAAACTTCTCATTTTATAATTGAGGAAATTGAGTCTCAGGGATAACAAATTGTTGGCCCAAGATCCAACAGAGACCAACAATAGATGTAGGCTTTTAATTCAGGTTCTTTGACTTCAGAAACAGTGTACTTTTCCCTTCTTAAATACCACAGTAACTAATTGACTTCTGAGGCTCCCTTCTAGCCCTGAGAATCAGTGTTTCTTTCTTTCTACTTTTCCATATTCTTTTCGATTACAACATTTGTCATTTCTCCTTCCAGGTTCTCAGCTTGTCTTCCACTGTGGGGCTTAGAAAAGGCCATCAATCAAAGAATAATATATGAGAGGGTGGATTTCAAAGTATCATCACTACAAAGAAGCCAGTACCCTCTCCTAGAGGCCAAGGTCAGAGCCTAAACTCAACAACTGAGCATTCATTGATCTGTGCTCTGGTAATTAATCCTCCTGATAGAAAGTCCTAAATGAAGAAAAAAGGTAACTTAGTGAACAAGCATGGGAAAACATTTCAAATAATGGTTAAGACCTGAAAGCCAGAGGTGACAGTATAGCAAAAGAGATTTGTTTTCATTAGGCCAGAGGGAGTCCATAAGAGAGGAATTTTCTCTAATCCTTATACCATTCACTATGCACTTTGAGTATAGTCTTAAACACGTGCCATTTAAAATTCACACCTGCCCACATAAGTGCAAGCATGCTTTTGTGCATACAAACAAGAAATACATTCTTATAATGGGTGGGAAATGAAAATGGGCATTTATTAAGCAATTACTACTATGTCCTAGGAAATGTGCCAAGTGTTTTTCTCATTTGAGTTTCGCAATAACCCAGGAGTTGAGTACTATTATTAACTTTATTTTACAGTTAAGGAAACTGAGATGATCAGAAGCTAATTGACTTGTCTAGGACCACATATATCTAGTAAGTATCTAAGACTGAATTTGAACACAGGACTTCCTGACTCCAAACCTAGTACTCTATCTTCTGGGTCACCTCTGCCTCTCTGATCTGAAACTAATGAACCTAATGCTATTAGCCCGTTGTTAGAGATAGAACCTACTACCTCAAGATTGCTGCTACCTTTATAAAAAATGGGACAAGGTACCACATGTATAAAATCTCTATCATAGCTCTTTTTGTATTGGCAAAAAATTAAAAATGAAGGGGGATGCTCATCAGTTGGGAAAGGGCTGAACAAATTATGGTGTATAATTATGATGGAATACTATTATGCTATAAGAAATGATGAGCAAGCAGATTTCAGAAAACCTGGAAAGACGTATAAATTGATGCTGAGTGAATTGAGCAGAACCAGGAGAACAAGTAACAGTAACATTGTGCAATGATCAACTATGACAGACTTATCTCTACTCAGCAATTACAATGATCCAAGACAATTGCAAAAAAAAAAACCTCATGATGCTATCCATATCCAGAGAGAACTAATGGAATCTGAATGCAGATCAAAGATATTATTTTCATTTTCTTTATTTTTTTCATGTTTTTTCTTTTGTTTTTTACAATATGACTAATAGAGAAGTATGTTTTACATACATATACACTCATATTGGAAAAAATAAAATACTATTTTAAAAAATTGCATTACCAGTAAGCAATTGGAAGAGGAGAGAACCTTCATGCATTAGAAAGTAGAAAATGTGTGAAGTATCATGCATGAATTTCTCTCTGTCTCAACTTCTCCATCAAGGAAAGTTACACACCAGAGAAGGAGTATTGATCTACAAGTCAAGAGGTAGCCAGTTCTAATTCTGGCTCCATCACTAACTTGCTGTATGACAGGTAAATTATTTCTACTCTATGAGCCTTCATTCCTTCTTTGTAGAAAAAAAGGGGTTCTTAGACAACTGGATATTTAAGGCTTCTCTCAACTTTAATATTCCAAGATTCCATATATGCCTCACCCAGACAGGTCAGAATACTGCTAATAAACATGACTATGAGTCAATACTTCACTGCTTCTCATGGATGAGTCCATTCATCTGGTTGCTTCTTTCATAATCCATGAATTATTATGGACCCCAAAATATGTCACTTCGTGGCCAACTTTCCAGTAATAAATCTCTCACCTTGACTGAGTGAATCAATTTCCCAGTATTTATGAAGTAATCATTATGTTATGAAGAAATACACTATATTAGATATTCAGTAGACAAAATGAAAACTGCAGCCAATGTCCTAGGACAACAAACATATGAAATCAATTTTCAGGTCTCTACTTCAAGCCTGCTCTGTTTTCTGAGCCTTATTACAGCTTGTGTCCCCCCAGCATAGTCACTATCATTTATGAGACCTTAAACATATCAGTCCACTAGGGTGAGTGTCCATTCTCTCATTCATAAAATCATGAGACCGGGCATGATTGAAGGTTTTAAACTTGGACTCCCAAGGATTGTGTATGGATTTCAAATGGTCCATGAATTTGGATGAGAAAAAAATCTTTACATTCACTGGTCCTTGGTTTCCTGTGTAACTTCTAGATTATATTATGTGTTTTATGTTAGAAATTTTAAAATATTATTCTGAGAAAGGATCCATAAGTTTTAGCAGATTGCCAAAGGGGAAAATGACACCAAAAAAAAGATAAAGAATTCCTTCATTAGATGGTCTCTGAGGTCTTTCTCAGTTTTATATTTATGCTTCTAAGAACCCCAGTCAATGCCCTGCCATGACGTAGGACCTACGAGAAGTCTTTAATGGAAAATTAGGACAACTACATGGTACAGTGGAGAGAATTCTGAAATTGGAGTCAGGATAACTTGAGTGTAAATCCAAACTCTTACTGGCTGTGTGACCCTGGGCAAGTGACTCAATGTCTCTAGATCTCACTTTCCCCATCTGTAAAATTAAAGTATTGGACCTATTAGATTCTATGGTGCCTTTAAGTTCTAAAAATCTATGACTCTGCATTACAAGGTTTTCAGCTTGTTAAATTGACAGATGACAGCTTGTTGGATAAAGAGAAGGATACAAAAAGATCTCAACAATCTAGAATATTGGGCCAAATCTTTTTGTTTCTTACTTTTCACCTAGACTTGAGATTTCATTAATTTCAGGAGCTAAGGATAGGAAGCTTCCCTCCGAACTACTTAAAGTTTTATAATGCTCCTTAAGGTCTTAAAAGGTTAGGCTATTTGGTCAAACAGGATGAAATATAATAAGGCCCCTCTCAACCTCAATTCCTTCTTAATATTTGCACTGCCTTTTTCATTTTTTGTTGTTTTTTGCTTGCATTTTGTTTTCTTTGTCATTTTTTTTCCTTTTTGATCTGATTTTTTCTTGTGCAGCAATATAATTGTATAAATATTTACACATATATTGGCTTTAACATATATTTTTAACATGTTTAACATATATTGATTACTTGCCATCTAGGGGAGGGAGTGAGGGAAAGGGATGGAAATTTGCAAGAGTTAATGTTGAAAAATTATCCATGCATATGTTTTGAAAATAAAAAGCTTTATTAAAAAAAAAAGAAAAGAAAAATACTTGCACTACTTTCACAAGGTTGTTAGGAAGAAAGCACTCTCCCATAACAATTAAACATTGTGTTAAGAGTCATTAGGAAGAGGGATTAGAACTCTGCTTTTATTGAGATGGAGAAATTTATTTTACCCAAATAGGTCCACACCTTTAAAATAATTTATAATTTTGTTTTAAAATAATTTATAGTCTTAAAGAGATTCTTCTAGAACTGAGAGGTGAAGTGATTTATCTAGTTATCATCCCATTTTATTAATGTAGAAGGCAGGATTTGAGCCAACCTCTAGGATCAACTCTCTATACACTAGTCCATACTGCCTCAAATGGGGTATTATGATTAAAAAAAAAAAAAAGATTTGCCCCACCCAAATGGTACTTATTCCCATGGCCAGCAGGGTTATTTCAGCTGGAGATTGCTGAGCCAAGATGCTACATGGAAAACATTTCTTTCTGGTCTTTGAAATCCTAGCAGACAGCCTAAAACAGAAACATCTGGCACATTTTAACAGCTAATGGTCAAAATAAAAAAAAGAAAAAGTAATGGTTTCCTATTTCTTCACAAGTTAAATCCATACTATTTAATCTGGTATTCAAAGCCCTCCACAATGTGACACAACCAACCATTCCCTTGCCCTTCTCTTATATTATTATGCATGCATTGTTGTTGAGTCATTTGTTATCTCTGTGACTCCATTTGGGGTTTTCTTGGCAAAGATACCGGAGAAAACTGAGGCAAGCAGAGTTAGGTGACATGCCTAGGGTCAAATCTCAAAACAGATTTGAACTCAAGAAAGTGAGTCTTCTGACTCTAGGTCCAGAACTCTATCCATTGCCCCAAAGCTGACCCAAATGTACACAGACTCTAGTCAAATTTTTTGTCTTAAATACAACTTTCCCTAGACTCCATACTCTTTGTTATATTATTACCTATGTTTACAATGCTCTCCCCTTCTTTTGCACTCTTTACTTAAGTCCTAAAATCCAATTCAAATACCTCCTCCAAGAAGCCTTCCTTTATCTCCCCTTCCCCTAAACTCAATCAATAAAGACTTTCCAGCTCAGGTCACATAGAACTTTGTTTAACTCTCCAGTGTTCAAATCATATAATATTTCAAATAAAAGTTAACTATATTTTTATCATTCCCCCTCCCCTTCCCAAGGTGTAAACTCTCTAATGACAAGGACTGTGCATTTCTCCCAATGAGGACTCTTAATAACTGGCTTTGATTTTTTTTTCCCTGAGGCAATTAAGATTAAGTGACTTGCCCAGGGTCACACAGCTAGGAAGTATTAAGTGTCTGGGGTCACATTTGAACTCAGGTCTTCTTGACTTCAGGGCTGGTGCTCTATCCACTGTACCATCTAGCTGCCCTCTGATTTTGATTTGATAGATGAATAAAAGGGCAGAAGGAGCACCTCTAGGATAGTCAAAGACATGTGTCTACCCACAGTCAAAATTGGGAAACACATTCAGACAAAAAGTTATTCTAGAAAGAATTGGAGAAAAATGTATAAGAGTCCATGGGCAAAGAACCAGTTCACTACCCCTAGAAAGCCCCAGAGTTCTAGACTACAGGAAAGAGCTGCCAGGTCTACTCAATTTAGAGACCTAACTCTTGACCAAGCAGCTGAGGCTTCTATGATTTCTTCCTTAGATATTCTGAAAAGCAGAATGGTGCAAGAGAGAGAGAAGGGGATAACTTTCAACTCTGGCATTACTATCTGGGTGGTCTACTAAGTCTCCTAGTTGCAAGTCCAATGTTCTTTTCCTTATACCAGGCTAAATCTCCTACCACATTAATTCATGAGTATACCCAGTCCAGACAGCAAATGAGAGTACCCCATGGAGATGTATCAACTCAGACTTCAACCCTTGTTAGAAGCTGGTAAGATCTCATATTATTAAATATCCATCTTTTTTAAAATAGAGCAACAAACTTGAGAAATTCTCTTTTAAGAATCAGAAAATAGACAAGCAGAATGAGACTAGAGAGTTTCTCCCCTTTAATTCCACTGCCATCCCTCACAAATGAACAACAGCTAAGAGTTCAGTCTAGTAGCCATACTTTTGAAGCTTTGGCCCTGGCTTAATATTTCTTTGGTGCTCTGGGTCATCTGCCCAAGGTCCAGAATAGACTAGAATATTTCCATAAGGACATCAGGACATCCTAGATCAGTAGTCTTATGGCTATTTATGGTACATGGGTCAAATACAGCACAAGTGTATTTCCACTGAGTTCCCAAGGCCAAACCCTCTCTTCCAAACAGCTGTTGTTGCTGTTGAGACATTTCAATCACTGATTCTTTGTCATCCCATTTGGGATTTTCTTAACAAAGATATTGGAGTGGTTTGCTATTTCTTTCTTCAGCTCATTTTATAGAAAGGGAACCAAGGCAAAGAGGGGTAAATATCGTGCCCAGGGTCCCACAGCAAGTAACTATCTGAGAACAAATTTGAATTTAGAAAGCTGACTCCACTCTTGATATTCTTATCTACTGTGCTAGCCAACTACCCCTCCCCCACCAGAACCATAGCAAATTATTTCTGTATTTTGATGCAAGCATTACCAAAGGTGCCCAAGCTAAGCAGTATGAAAGATGCCCTTAAATCAGTTTTTAATACAATTTCAGATGAGCACGTGGGGATATCTGTTCAATATCACAAGACCTTCATGAGAAAAGAGACTTGAGACTTTTGGGAGGTGGAAGAAATAGACCAAAGACCCCAGAGTAACATTCAGGTGAACATTGAGAGGCTGCTGCCAATCAAACTCCCCTGAAGGAAGAAAATGATAGGACCCAGCTGGAGAGTTATTTGGAGTGGAGTAATATCCACCAATCTGGTAACTTCCTGTTTTAATTATTCAGTAATTAATTTTTCCTGTTTTAATTAATTAATCATTATTCTACCTGCTAAACAAAACAAAACAAAACACCATTACAAGTGCTGTTGCATCCTCTAAAAGTTTTATACTTCTCTCTGGGCAAAGCCCTGATTGTTCCATCTTAGCTACAATTCTGTTTCCCACCCCTAGAGCCATCTGACCTTGTTTTAGAGTTGTTTGTGAACATCCCTCTGCCTCTCCTGTGAAAAACTCTCTGAAGACTGGGATTGTGTGTAACTTGCACCCTGCATCCCCAGAGTTTAGCACAGAGCTTGTCACTGGAAACCTCCTAATATACTGCATTCTGCACATAGTAGATGCTTTAATGAGCATTTATTCAATTTAAGTTTAAGCAACTATACTAATCAATGGAAAGACAGGTATGAAATATGACACAGTCCCTGCACTCAAGAAGCTAAGGGTCTATTGAGGGGATATGTCAAACCCACCAATGTTGAGGGTTTTTAAAAGGGGATTTCTGTGCATACACAGATTGAACTAGGTAACTGTCTGTAGATACTTCTAACAGATCACTACTGTAATTCTGAGAGTTAGTCCTTCTAGGAAACTCACAAGGAAACAGACTCACTAAGTCCAGTCAAAAGCAAACAGCCCACTCATGTCCCACTAATTGAGCAGGCAAATGAAAAGATTAAAGCCTTCTGCTGGCTTCCTGCAAACACATTCCTGGCAGGTGCCTCCCCAGACAACTAGACAGCAGTTCTCTTTGTAGTCAATGGTGTAGCTTAACGGGTTATGTCTAGGCAAACTTCTAGAAAAACAAGTTGGATTTGCTTTACCTCAGCCACTGGCAGAGAAATCACTCACTATTTCCAAGGCCCCACAAAAATGTCACAAAGCCCTCCTTCCACGAAGCAGGGCTGAACCAAAAACGAGCACCTCTTGTTAAAAATCTGGATAGTTATGGAGCTTCCAGGGATAAGGTCACCCAGCCACCCCTAAATTCCCATGAGTCTCTGGGGGGGTATACAGAAAATAATTACATTAGAGCTGGCCTTCATTCCCACTCTTCTTCCAACCCCAGTTAACTTTCAAATCAATCTTCCCTACTAAGGGAATGTAGAAATTTGGCTTCCATTTCTGCAATTGGACTGTGTGAACTTTCAAATCAATTAATTGTTATTAAGCACCTCCTAGGTGCTTAATGGTGGATTGACTCTAGTGTTTGGCACATAGTAGGGATTATATAAATGCTTATTCCTTTCTTCTTCCTTCCTCCCTACTTATGCATGACAGCAGATAATATTTCACAAAATGCTTTCCTCACAACAATATAAGGAAGTTCTTTACATCCTGTCCACATGAATCATGTTCATTTTACAGGAGAGGAAACAAGTTCAGAAATGCAAAATGATTTGTCCCCATATCACACACTAGTAAGTAGCAAAGCTAAAATAAAGACCCAAGCCCAGAGTACTTTTTATGAGATCACACTGCCTCCCTCTCCTCACACATCACCCAGAAGTATTCTTCGGGAACTTAAAATTGCACAGTTACATACTCCCTCTATTTTCAACAACTTGTCTTCCTCCCTCTAAGAGAGTATCTAAGTAATCATGAACAATGGTATGGTGGAAAGAAGAACAAAATGCTTTCAACTTATCTCATTTCATCTCATGAGAGCCACTCTAGACCAGTGCTTCTGATCCTGAGTATATAGGTATGTAAGATAGACACAAATAAATTTATTGATAATAAATCAAAATTTTGCAATCCCCATATTCAGTTACAAGACTCCATATGAGGTCACAAGCCACAGTTTAAGAAACTGGACTCTAAAACAAGGGTTCTTAATCTTTTTAGTGTTAGGAATTCTTTGGGCAGTCTTATAAAGCCTATGGGACCCTTGCCAAAGTAATGCTTTTATATGCATAAAATAAAATACAGAAAGCAATATATTGAAATTAAAATGTCATCTTTTACCCCTTCACTTTCACAGACTTCATTCTATTTCCTCACTAGCCACCTTCCCTCTCCATCATGTCAGCCTTTTCAGCTCCCTTTTGTTTTGTTTCCTATTAGAATTATTAAATCTAAGCATTAGCAATTTAGATAGTGAGCAGGCTAGAAATACGAGAAATACAAGAGCCAGGTTCACCAGGTATTGTAGCTAGATAGCCAGAATCTAAGGTGAGAATTTCAGTTCCTTGGAATATATCAAGCAATTTAGGGTGATGGGAGCTCTCTTCATCCCATCAAGCAAGGAACCTGCCAAGATTAACTGGTTACAAAAGGGCCAAGCCATCCCTGCCACACTTCCAAACCGAGTTCTCCACTTTACAAAGAATTGCCAAACTGAAAGCCATTTGGCCCAGCCCATGAATGGGCCCAGCATGACTAGGCCCTCAGGGAAAGCTAGGTGGGGTCATGTGGCCCCTAGCCAACAGCACCCCTTCTTCCCCAGGCCTGGGCCAGAGTCAGATGTTATCAGCCCATTCTGCATGCTGGGGCATGATAAAACTACCCAGCCTTCTTAGGGATGCAGGGCAACACCCAGGCATATTCTTCTGGTCTGGCAGGTCAGGTCCCCTAGCTTGTAAGAACACCAGTTGTACAAGGTGTTTGGGGCCATGCAGACAGGTAAAGGAATAGGAATTTTGGGTATTCCTGTGTCCCCTGACACAGAGACACATATTTCTTATTTAGTAGAAGCTAGTAAGAGAATTGAAAAAAAAAAAAAAAACCCAAAACCAAAAAAACTCTGGATTTGTAGTTAGAGGACCTGAACTCAAATGATAATTCTTTCACTTCAATCTCCTTGGGCAGGCTACACATACACACACACACACACACACACACACACACACACACACAACTTTGGGTCTTGGTTTTTTCTTCTTTAAAATAGGGATATGGGGGTCTAGGTGATTTCTGAAATTCCTTCCAGCTCCAATAAGATCCAAGATTCTATGATCTTTGCTGAATCTAAGGCCCCAGACTTATAGAAAACCCTCTCTGCTCCAATTTGCTCTGGTTCTCCCCCAGACATATTCCTTGAATATTCTCATGACAAGGCCATTCAGTCCAATACAAAAACAAAAACAAAAAAAAAAAGATACTTAAGCACCTATTATGTACAAGGCATCAGGGATACAAGATGAAAAGCCATTTATGGTTGTACTCAAGAAGTTTATGTTCTCACAGTGCCTTTGCCCCCAACTAAAAAAATACCTTCAATAATATCTCCACAATCTGAATTTTCTCCATTCTTCAAGGCCCAACATACCATCTAGTTACTCTAGGAAATCCCAATAATGCCTCAATTATATGTGTTCTATCTATCCAAAATGTAAATGCCATAAGGGTAGGCACTGTGTCTTACCTAAACTTTGTATCTTGTCCAGAACCCAGCACAGTATTTTTTTGCATAAGGCCATTTAACAAATAGTTGTTAATCATATGGAACAGAAATTCCATTTCATATATAATTCTTTTTTTTGTTATTTTTTTTACTGAAATGTTGGCGATTAATAATAATTAACAACAATATTTAATACATAGTTGTTAATTATATGGAACAGAAATTCCATTTCTTATACAATTCTTTTTGTTGTTATCCTTTTTTGCATAATGAAATGTTGGTGATTAATACTAGTCAAAAACAATATCTGAAATTTATATGGTACTTTCAATATTTGCAAAATACTTTACAAATATTACCTCATTTGATCCTTATGGTAACTCCAGGAAGTAGATAATATTATTAGGCTCAGTGGGTTTATATATAGACTGATAAAGGTTAAGTCACTTGCCAGGGTCACCAATATTAATAAGTGTTTGAGGCTGAATTTGAACTCAGTTCTCCCAGACTGCAAGTTCAGCGTCCTATGATTGAATTAATAATTGCCAATCCAAGCCCACCATGATCTCTTCTCTCCCTGAGTCCTGCCAGCAATCACTGTTTGCCTTGTTGTTTAAATTTTGGATAACAAGAATGGTAATAATTCACTTTTGCTTTACAAAGTACTTTGCATTCCTTATTTCACTTAGGTCTTAAAGCAATTTTCTGAAATAGATAGTATGAGTACTATCAGTCAGTGTTATTTTACAGATGAAGAATATGAGAGTCAAGAAGGGAAGTACCTCAGGATAATTCCAGCTGCAAGTAGAAGAGTTGAATGTTAAGAGTGAGTATTTAAAATGGGTTTTTAGACTTCAAGTATGACTTTCTTTCTCCTACATATAACTGTTGAGTGCCCTCTCTCATCCTCCAACAAGACTGTAAATACCAAGGCACAATCCAAGTCCCAAGGTTTGGTATGGTGCATGAGAGGTAGTCAATCACAGAACCAATATACAGTGGAAAAGGACCTCCAATGATATCCATCCAACCTCCAACCAGACTCAACAAACATTAAATACCTGTTGTGGGAAAGGCATTGTTGAGTGCGAAGGATAAAAAGATAAAAAATGAAACATTCCTTGCCTTCAAGAAGCTTGCATTCTCTAGAGGAGCAACAGAATATGTATACAACAAAGTATATGTAAATTTAATACAATGTAATTTTTGAGAAGGACTATTAATGGGGAAACAGAAAAAACTGCATTTGAGTCTGGGAAGAAATTTGGAATTCTAAAATGAGACAGAGTGGAGGAGGAAGTGCATTCCATACATGAGGGACAGCCTATAGAAGGCCATGAAAGTGGGAAATAGAATGACAAATGGGTCCAATTGGTTGGAAAACAAAGAATATGAGGAGGAATAATGTGAAATAAGCCTGGAAAGATTATGTAGGGCCTTAAATATCAAACAGAGGAGTCTGTAATTGATCCTAAAGGCAATAGGAGACACTGAAGATTCTTTGGAAGAGAAAAATCATAGTTATATCTGAGTTTTAGGAATATAAATTCAGTAGCTATGTGGAGAAGAACAGAGAGTCTGGAAGTCAAAAGAAATTATTATGTCCATTTGGAGGATTGGTCCATTTGGAAGGATTAGTCTTTTAAGATTATATAAGTACCTTTTACTCCAGGAAGTCTTCCATGACTAGATTCTAGTAGCCAGATCCCATAGGGATCTGATCCTCTGAACACAGTCTGCAATATCATGTCCCTGGGCGACTAGTACATGGTGCCTTAATTAAGTAGACATTTTTTTGTCATTATGTCTAATCTCCCCAACCAGCTCCACTTTTAAGATTATGGAAAGTAAAAGGCAGTATGCATGTCACAACATAGAACAGGGACCTTGGAAAATAGAATATCAAAGGTGCAAGGTTCCTTGGAATATAGAATGTCAAAACTAGAAGACAGCTTAGAACATAGAATACATCTTGCATCAGGCTGAGCACCAAGGAAACTCTTTATACACACTGAGTTAGACAAATGAACAGATTCTCCCCTATGTATTCTGCCCTGAAAACAAATTAAATTACCCTCTCTCCCTAAAATTGACCTGCCCTCTCATTTTTCTGTGCTTTTAAATAATTCAACAAGCATTTATTCAGTCATTCCAGTCATCCTTTACCCTGTTCCCTATGCCTGGAATCTCCTCCACTTCTCTCTCTCTGTCTGCTAAATTTCTACTCTTCATTTAAATCCCACTTAAATGTTACCTTCTCTAGGAAGCCTTCCTTCATCTACGGATGGTGATAAGGTCTTTCTCCAAGACTTCATCTTATTTTGTGGCACAGTGAAAAGAGCACTAGCCCTGGAGTCAGACTCAGAGTTCAAAATCATGCTTCAGATACTATCTATATGACCCTGGAGAAATCAATAAATCTTTCTGGACTTTACCTACCTCATCTATAAAATGAGGAATTAGGTTAGATGAACTCTAGGATCTCATCCTAATCTAAATTTACTATACTACTAGATTGTAAGCTACTTGAGGATAGAAACCAAGTCTATGTCATATCTAAACCTTGTATCTTCCCAGTACCTTACACACAGCAGATACTTAAAAAATAGTTGTATTGTAACAGAAAGACTGGTAATTTGCCTTGAGAATAAGCAAAGGCACCAGCCAGAACCAATTCTCAGACAAACTCTTATTCTCTCAAGTAGTATGGATAGAGGAAGGGGGGTGGGGATTTGTATCCCCAACCAGCCCTAACACAATTCTCCCCCATCCAAAGCTGGATGAAATATCATGGCCCAGAGGAATAGGTTCTGCTGTCTAGAATCCCCAAAGAATCTCTTTATGTTAAAAATACATTGGCAACCCACATTGGCAATTCTTCCAACTGTCTGCCCTTTAACCCACAGACTTTTTTCCAAGAGATATCAAAATGAGGTGGATACAAACAAGTGGAGGATAATCTAAGACCTTCTGGGGGGGTGCCCACTCTGATCAGTGCTAGGCTGCAAAATTTACCAAGGAGCAGAATCATATAATGAAAAGAATGCAAATTTTAAAAGCAGGAGACATAGGAACATAGATGTAAGGGACCTTAGAGGCAATCAAGCCTAACACTTTTACAGTTGAGGAAACTGAGGCACAGAGAAGTTAATTGACTTGGCCAGTATCACACAACTAAGTGCCTGAGTCAGAATTTGAACCCAGGGCTTCCTGACTTTCAAATCCAGCACCTAATAAGCACAACATTCTGTCTCTCAGTCTAGGTTCAAGTGAGGCATATACTGTGACACATACTAGCTGTGCAGCCCTCTGAGTCTCACTTTCCTTTTATATAAAACAGAGAATACTCATATTGCCCATCTCACAAAGTTGTTCTGAGGGAAGTACTTCAAAACTTTAATGTACTATATATATAGAAGTGCACAATTATTATTATCCAGGAAATGGATAGACCCTAGTTGGCAAGCTTCTCTGAAGGCCACCATGGTGAATGGGACACCAAGTTGTACTCTGACCTATCTGGATTAACTGATGGCTATTAAAACCAGGTTTTAATAATTAATGTCTGGGCTAAACCCCAAGAGACTTGGAAAAATCTCATTCTCTGAAACTGATCAACTGATCAAGCCCTAGCTACATGAATGTCACAGAGAGTCACCTCTTCTCCACAAAACAGGGGACTACATGCTCCTCAATGAAGGTAACCTTTGCTTATCCCTCTCCCCATTAGTGAGTATCCTATCCACTTATACATTCAACTCTCAAGTCTTATCCCTGGAGCAGCCATCGGATAACTATTTCTAACATAAGACACCTGCAGCTGCCTTGGCCTGGGCCACCTGCATTGCCAAGGGGGCCTTCAGGAGAGATATAGCTGTTTCTGGGAGGGATATTTGAGCCCTGTGAGATCTCTCTGATTACAAATGATACCTGGTTCACTGAGATCTCTCAGATTACATGTCATAGCAAGACAGGAGAGTTCTCTCTTTCCTTATTTCTCCTCTTTTATCCTCTCACCCTCTCTTCCTCCCCCCATCCCTTTCCCTCTCATTACCAAAGGATTTTACAGAAGCATCCTTCTGAAGGATAATCTCTAGTGGACTGGAGGTGAGAAGTTAAGTCAAGAAGAGAAAGAAAGCTAAGGGATAGAGACGTGTGTATCTGTGCGTCTGTGTGTTTGTAGGCTGGAAGATGGGGGAAACTATTTGAATGGAAGCCTTGAACCTGTCCTTCCACACATATAGCCACCTTCTTTCTCAGACTTACTCTCCATCTCTACCCTCCAACCATGCTTACTGGTTTCTGACAGTTCCCTCTACTCACCCCTCTTTCTTCAGCAATACACCAACTCCTGCTTGCAATCCCTTCTGCCACAGGAGAACAGACACACTGGGTTTTAAAGATGTCAGAAGGTGTTCTAGGAAGCTGTCTGCTCCACCCAACAGTCACTTAGGCACTGAGTATTGGGACTGCAAACCCCAGGCTATAACCCCTTCTACTCCCCATGCTGTGTCACCAACCTACGCAGCCACCCCCAAGTCTACTTACCAAGGACACACCTTCCCCTGAAGGACACACCTACATCCCTACTCACAGATTAACTCCCAACCCAGCTTCCTTGGCCAGCATTAAAAATGGGCATCATCTCTACCTGATCCTGTTCCCCACAAAGAAAAAACTTTTTCTGGGTCACAGTCTTCTACTTCAAAATACTTCTACTGATATCAGGAGAAGTATATTCAAAGAGTAGAAAGTACCCTGTATTTAGAGTTTTGGAAGATTTGGGTTCAAATTCTAGTGCAAACATTTATTGAAAAAGGGGAGTAGTAAAAATGTCTATGCGATTTACCTCTAAGGGTAGTGAGGAAAGTGCTTTGTAAATTGTCAGATAATATAAAATGAGACCTTTTGTTACTATTATTATATCTGTGCTTCTCCCAACCCAGAACTGATCCCTCCCCATGAGGCATCATGCCCCACCCCTCATCACTTCAGCACCAGACCTGAGATCCGGAGATCTCAGCCTCACACCCTAAGCTCCCATCACTGCTCCTCTTACCACATTCTCCCTAAACTCCACCAACTACTATTTTCACTGCATACGCCCTAACATGCAATCTTCTCTCACCTTCACTCATTGACTCCCTCTTTTAAAGAGAGATCTCTCAATTGTTAACAGTGCTTTTCTGTCCCAGTAACAGCCTTCCTGTGGCTACCTTTATATTGAAGTCAGCAAGAATTCTTACAGGGGTTGGGTTCCCCATCCAACAGAGGGTAGGAGTTAAAACCCTTTTAAATGTGCTCAAATTATCAATCCTCCATCCATCCTTATGCCCATCCCCATCCCTATTCCCACTTGCATCCCCATCCCCAAATCCAACCCCATTTATTGGGTCCCTACGGGAGGGGGCAGGAAGGCAGGAAGCCTACCTTGGCTGGAATCCCATACCCAATCCTCTCCTGGACTCCTCAGCCTTATTGAAACTCACACCCCAGCTTTCCCACCTTCTCCTCCAGATGTGACTCCAAGCATGTGTGACTGCACTGAGTCCAGTGCCCCAGGGACATCCTCTCCTGTGAAAGGCTCTGGGACACTCCTGCCCTCTAGTGACTTCCCAACATCACAGCCTCCCTTTCCCACACTGTTGCCTTTGATACAAAGACTGATCAGGTATACAAACCTGCACACTTCAATATTCCTTCCCCATCCCCACATTTGAGACAGATACCAGTAACAGATCTTCCTAACTGTGGGACAATATGATTCATTAATGAGTAAGTGACCTCAGACCTTGGTCTAAACAACATGCAGGTTAAAGGGGCCTGCTGAATAGACAACTCATGAGCCCAGATTAGCTTAAAGAGGTCAGGTCACATGAACTCACCCAGAAGAGAAAACTATTAGCAAGGGTGAATGGCATGGAGTTCAAGAGAGAGTGAAGTGTCTTTATACTGGTGCAGTAAAGTTGAATGGACGTAGTGGGGTCATACCGGGAAGGGTCCTTTGAATCTTCTGGGAATTCCAAGGTTCATTGCTTTATTTTGAGGGGAACAATTAATTTCTTGGCTATTTCTAATGTGTGGTGGTCCAGAAGTTTAAAAAAAAAGCAAACCCTGGCATTTTATAATGAGTTATATATAACTAGCTATTTACATGATGCCTCCCCCATTAGAATGTTTTGAGTGGATAAATTATTTTGACTT
The DNA here is from genome assembly GCA_023553655.1 of Myrmecobius fasciatus. Classification (NCBI taxonomy): domain Eukaryota; kingdom Metazoa; phylum Chordata; class Mammalia; order Dasyuromorphia; family Myrmecobiidae; genus Myrmecobius; species Myrmecobius fasciatus. The sequence continues at coordinate 234,821 of JAJPUD010002372.1, forward strand.
ATAAATACCCAAATTAGCTACAAAGGATATATGAAGGAAAAAAGAACTGATAGATATGTATAAAGTGATTTTACATATATATAAATATTTATGTCTAATGGTAGCCATGGGGGGAGGAGGTACAGGGACAATGGAGAAGGAAGAAAAAAAAAGAAATTTACATGATATATTTAAAAGGAATAGCAAATTATTCATAATGGATGGGCAGTTTACATGTGCCATCACCTTTTTTTTTAATTATACCATGTTATGGAAATGCTTTGTTCCATAATTTTAAATAAAATAAATTTTAAAACAATTTTTTAAAGAATGTAAGCTTCCATTTTTGCCTTTCTTTGTGTTCTCAGTGCTTAGCAGAGTGCCTGGCTCATAATAATCTAGCAAAGCCTGCACCTCCTAGGCAAACTTGTGCCTAGGAGAGGTCTGCCTCCATTTTTTTTTTTTAAATACAGAAACTTGTGAGATTGCTTGAGGCAGCTGGCATCTTCCTCTTCCAATGTACCTAAGCATTAGGGTAGGGACTACTGGGAAAGTTCTAGTGGCAAGAAGCAAACAGGCCTACAGCAAAGGAAAGAGGGAACAGTGGAAAGAAGGGTCCTTACAATTGACAATAAGCAAAGGAAATGAGAAAATATTTGTCTGATATCTTGACTGAAATTCAGAGGCAGGGTGAGGGAGGAGGAAATTTATTTGATACAGATGAAAATTTTGTTCCAGTCCCTCATTTTGATTTTGTTTCATAAATACATTTCTTATAGCAAGAGATGGTGAGATTTTGTCTACTTATCCACTGCCACTCATTTTAATTTTATTGGATTATTTAATCTATTCACATTGAAAATTGTGAGTTAAATTTTTTTTTCTCCATTTGGGACTCCATTTTTTTTAATTAGGATTTTTTTCTTCTCTTTTGGGTCAGTATGTTGTCCCTTTGATTAATTTTGCTTAATCTACTTTGATGCAACTCTAGTTCACAGATTTACGTTGACCCTATCTTTATCCTCAGTTGTCAACCCTTTCCTAAGTTTAGGTCTTTATCTTTTTCTTTTTGCCTATTATGTAATTATCTAATTATTTTCCTCTTTTATTCCTTTCCTTTCTCTCCGCCCCCCCCTTTAGTTAAGTAATTAGTTCAAAATCCTATACTTCTCTTTTTCTCTAACATTTTGTTTGCTAAAGTTTTTATTTTTTTCCTTTTTCTACTCCTTTCCAAGGAGGATTTCTTTGTTCTTTTCATTAAATTACTTCCCCATCTGTCTGTTCTGAACTTTTTTTTGTTAATTCATGTTCTATATCTCTTTTTATTTCTTTTTTGGCCTATTTGTGCCTCAAATGAAGGTAAAGCTTCTAAAGTATCAAGTTTGGGCTTCTTCTTTTAATCATTGCCTTGGTAGATCTACAAAGAAACTGCTTGCAAATGATCCTATGATACTTAGATATTAATCTTGGAACTGACTGTTCTAATATGGTTCAAGTTAGGGAATTCTGTTCCAGTTATTCTATGATTTTTCTTATTATTTAGCAATTACCTTTTCTGTTTGGGAATAAAACTCCCTGTTCTATGGACTTGACTTGCATTGGTGCTCTGGGTAATATTTTTATTTCCTTTTATTTTGGGTACCTTCCCAAAAGTCTTGTCTTCCTGGGAAGAAGTCTTAGACTAAAATCAAAAATAGACCTGCAGGGGATAACAGCACCTACCTTGTAAAAGTTGTTGTGAGCATCAAATAAAATTAGTGTTTCTAAAGCATTTAGCACAGTGTATGGCACATCAAATTCTATGATTGTTTTGTTCCTAAGATTGTGCAGTGAGGTGAAAGAGTACTAGATCTTTGGCCAGAAGATCTGATCTGCTACTTTCTAGATGAGTGAATTTGGTTAAGGCTCTTTATTTCTTCTAGTCCTCTTCTCCAAAATGAGGGCTAGAGTGTCTCTTCAAAAAAAAAAAAAAGTGTAAGGAACTATAAAAATGTGAGTCACTCATCCTGTTATTGGAACTGTTATGGGCTTTTAAGCAGAATTTAGAAACCCTGAGGGGTGGGAAGTAAGGGAATGTCCAAAAGGATATTCTGAACTGATTTGGGTCTTCACAAAGGAAGTTAATGACCACATGTCTGTATCCAAGGCAGATATAAGATATACTGCTGGATGGATCCTGAGTCTATCCTCCACATGTAGCATGGATGCATCCTTATGTGGTCTAAAGGGAAGGAGATTAGACAACTCTTCTATTTTCACCATACATAGATTTCTCAAAACTAGAGTCACATCTGAATTCACTGGTTTCTAGAGTCAGAGTTGGATTAGGTTTTGAGAGATGATTAGTTCCAATCCTTTGTTTTATAGGCAAGAAAATGGCAAGGCAGAAAAAGAAGAGATTTACCCAAGATCACTAAAGTGCACTTATCCTTCCACTTCTTGACATTCCCCATTACCCATCAAAAGTTTTCAATTTATCAAAGGTCAACAAGATGACACAGAAAGTTTAGAAACTCAGAAGTGCCTAAAATAGATCTACAGACCTGTGTGATATTGACATATTTTATTTTTAATACCATAATAATGCAGACCTTTTTTCTGATACAAAGAAAGAATCAAAAAATATTGGGCAAATTTTCCAGATCTTGAAGTGGGGCACCTTGTTCCAAGATGTGGAAATTAAATTGGGCAGGTGAGATTTGAACCCAAGTTCTCTGACTTCAATTCTAGTGTTCTTTCCCTTGCAACATATTCCCTCTCTTATAAAAAATGACTATGTTAGAGCTAGAAAAGATCTTAATAATCATTAAGTTTTACCCAGTCCATAACAGAGAAGGAAACTGAGACCCAGAGAAAAAGAGTGAGTAAGTAATTATTCTTCACTATCTGGGCAGTGTCCCAAGAGGATTTAACTTTCCTCTGGGTGTCTCTGTATGACTTCATGATCCTTTGATACTCCTCATCAAGCTAGGAGTCCATGATGCAAGGATCTTGTAACTGATTTGACACTAGGATCAAGATTAAGTGTCCCTAGAGAAGGCATCCCATGATCACTCATTTGTTCTTGGGTCCTCTTTCCTCTTGTTCCTCCTCTGCCTGTTCTTCCCATGACTCCTCTGCCCTACTTGCTCTGGATTCACTAGGAACAAGCCAGCCCATACTTGGTCCTACAGTCCAGTTCACCATGATGCCCTAGGCTGCCCAGTAGGTATGTCTTCAGAGGAGTGAGAACAGTTGTATTGCTAGTTCCAGCACTACCAGAGAACAGAGAGCTCCATAAGGTAGTGCAAGGGGAGGGAAGACTCAGGAAGGGGTGCCCCAAAGATCAGGTTCTTGGATTTTGAAGGTGTAGAAGTAATAGTAAAAAATGGAAGAAATAAGGCAACAATTGTCTTTCTTCCAAATTACACTACCTTTGACATTCCTTCAAGATAGTACTTACCTCATTTCAAAATTCCTACTAATAGAAAGATTGTTGGGATGGAAAATTAAAGGATTAAGATCTTCTTGGTTCCTCACCCCCATTACCCTGGGGATTTTCATCAGCAAAATCCTCTTCCCTCAACTTCAGCTTCTCCATCTGTAAAATGGGAGCAACATATAATCTCAGGGTTGATGTGGGAAATGTTTCTTGTAAACCTTGAAGCACTTATACAGATATGATATGAAGACTCTTTTATAGGCATGGGGATTCCTGCAAGAGAATGTTTTCCTTCCACACACCAAATTCGGAAATTCTATAGTACTGTGGATGATTCATAGTATCATAGGTTTAAAGATGGACTAGATGTCAAGAGTTATCAATTTTTTGATGCCCCAATTTTACAGATCAGGGGACAGGTCCAGAAATTAAGTAACTCACTGAAGTTCATAGAATGGTGTCAAGCTAAGTCTTGGGTTCAGCGTTCTTTTTATTGTTGTTATGATATTGTCGTTGTTACTAATCTGATTCAGGGGAAAGGACTCTGGATTTGAACTGAGGAGACCCAAGTTCAAATTCCTGTTCACTCTGATACTTACTATCTTTGTGGCCTTGAAAAATCACTTCATTTTCTTTAAAATACTAGAGGTGAGGTCCTTTCCAGCTAGACATCTTATGAATGCTAGAAGTCACTTAAGCTTTTGACACCTATGTCTTCTGTAAAATGGGAACATCAGGTTTTGCAATACCTCCCTTAAAGCATAGGTGGGAGGTGAGCATTTCATCAACATTAAAAGGATATGGGGATGTATTAGTCATCTTCATCCCCAGAACAATAATAATCCTAACCCTGATTCCTTCAAAATCATCAATTCATTTTTTCATTCAATAAACATTTATTAAAGACTTACTATAGGCCAGGAACCATCATCAATTCATTCTTTCATTCAAACAACATTTATCAAGCACTTACTATAAAGCAGACGTTTTGCTAGTCAATGGGTATACAAATAAAGGCAAAAGACATTCCCTGTCCTCAAGGAGTTTACAATTTAATAGGGGAAACAAGCAGCAAACAAATTTATACAAAGCAAGCTATATATCCGATAAACAGGAACAAAGGAATTAATCCCTGGAATTAAGGGATTGGAGAAGACTTCCTGTAGGAAATGGGATTTTAGTTTTAAAGATTTTAATTTAAAGAAGGACAGGGAGGTCAGTAGTGAGAAGTGGAGGAAAAGATCATTCCAGGCATGGGGGACAGACAGGAAGAATGCCCAGAACCAAGTAATGGAATATCCTATTCCTAGAACAGCCAGGAGGACACTTGTATCACCACATACTCAATATTCATACCAATAGTCATCCATTTAGATCTCAAAAGGATTTCAGAGGTCATCTAGTCCAGCCACTGTTGCCCAAGGTCAGGCAACTGTTAAATGTCCTCTGATTTCAAATCCAGCATACTTTTTTTCACTGTAGAGTGTTTTGTTTTGTTTTTTTACCTCCATCCTTCCTCATTCACTTTCAAGGACATAGGACAACTTTTGCTTTCTTCCTTAAATCTCACTGACCTTTCTTTTCAAGCTCAAGAGAGAGGAGGAAGGATTCCAGTATCTTGGTTCTGGAAGTGTGGGTGAGGAGCAGACTAAGAGGCAGGGATGAGATTATTGGATCATTTGATTTAATCAAAATGGACCTTAAAAATCATCCAAACTTTAATCCTCTTTAAAAAAAAATGAGGAAACTGAGTCCCAGAAAGGGAAGGAATCTGGCAGAGAGCAGGGTTGGGGATTCTAAACCAAATTCTCAGACCCCAAAGCTTGTGCTCTCTCCATTAAAGCCCATTGTTTCTCACCCAGTGCTCCCCAGAGCTTCCTAATATTTATGTAGACTGCTCAAGATAGAGCTGATCTACATTGGATCTGCAGGGAAGTTGGGTTCTCCCAGTTTTATGTGTCATGGCAGCTAGGTGGCACAGTGCACTCTTAGAGTGCCAGACCTGGAGTCAGGAAAACCTGAATTCAAATCTAATCTCACTTACTAGCTGTGTGACCTTTTTTACCTCAGTTTCCTCATCTGTGAAAAGTTTAGGGAAAAAAAATAAGTTAGAGAAGGAAAGGGCAAAACACTCCAGTATCTTTACCAAGAAAACCTTAAATGGGAGTCACAAAGAGTCAGACAAAATTGAAAAGAACTAAACAACAAACAAGTGACTCAATCACTCTCCCAATTGCCTTAGTTAGCCCGTCTGTAAAATGAGAATAATAATCTTTTGTTTCCTAAATTTTGGGGGAGGGTGGTAAAAACCTTTGATTGATCTGAGCTTCTCAAAATAAGAGTCACATATGATTTCACAGGCTCCTGGATTTACAGCTGGATTGGGATTTTAGAGATCAGCCCCTTCATTTCAAAGGTGAGGAAATAGTGGCTGAGAGAGATGGGATTTGCCCAAAATCACAGAAATAGTAAAGCTAAAATTTGAACCTAACTTCTCAACTCCAAAACCAGCTCTTTTCTCTGTCTCACACAAGCCCCTCCTACCCACTTAATGAGATTACTCAGCATGGCTCTTTGTTAGATTGGAATTCCTCCCACTAAGAGAGAAGGGCCCCTAGCTGGGAAAATACCATGAGCTCCTCTGATCATCCCCAGTTACTAAAGCTGTCTCCGGATGATCAATTGACTGAGGCTCAAGAGGACAGATTCTAGCCCCTTTGTGACCTTTAAAGAGATAGTCTCTTTCTCTCTCTCTCTCTCTCTCTCTCTCTCTCTCTCTCTCTCTCTCTCTCT
>JAJPUD010002372.1:241023-311824 GCA_023553655.1 Myrmecobius fasciatus
TCTCTCTCTCTCTCTCTCTCTCTCTCTCTCTCTCTCTCTCTCTCTCTTTTTGGTCTCTTTGCCAATTCTTTCTCTTTCAACAATGGATAGGAAAGGAGATTTCTTTCTCAAAGCTCTGGTTTTTTTTTTTTGCTTGTTTATTTGTTTTTAAACCAGAAAGAACAGCTTGCAGCATCACCACACGGACCTGGAGCACTTTTTGTCATTTTCCTTATCTGACATAAGACAAGCGCTATAATCTTTGTCAATTTCCATGTTCTCATATGAATTAAGAGTTCTTGAGTTCAGAATTAAGATACAAACCATCCAGAGGAATGAGGTTTTTTGTAATAACATTTCTTAGAGGAAAAGAGCAACACTATGAAGACCATCCTATACCCTTTAGCCAAAGGATTAAAAAAAGCCATACCCCTCGATAGGTGGGAGATCTGGAACTTATCAGTCCTCAGTTATTGGCCTTAACTAATTCAGAGCTGAGGTAAACACAAAATATCTGTCAAGCAGTTCCATGAAGGGTCTTTAACCTTCTTCAGAGGATATATTGAGCAAAATGAGCTAAAAGAGTATTTTGTTTGCTATACTTGCTCACACCTGCCTTTGAGACCTTTGCTAATTGGGTAGTTTCTGTGGAAAAGAACATAAATAGCATTTTGAGTATCTTTTCTATAGAGTTCTCCACATTTTGGAAAGAGTGGTGACATGAACTATATCTAAGCTTTGTTTTAGGATTAGAGTTCTTAACTTTTTGTTTCCCAATGCCTGGAATGTTGTGTCTCCTCCCCTTTCATCCCCCAACCGCCTGATTTCGTTAGTTTCTTTTAAGCCCTAGGGAAAAAAAAAAAAAAAAAACTTCCATCTTCTACAAGTCTTTCCTGATCTCCTTAATACTAGTATTGCTTTGCCCCAGTAATTTATCTCCAATTTATCCTGTATATAGCTTGTCTTGTACAGATCCATTCATACGATGTCTTCTTCTTTGTAAGACTCAATGCTTATGGTATATACAGGCACTTAGTGAATGCTTAATAAAAACCAATAAACATTTATTGGTTGACTGACTTTGGTGGTCAAACCCAAGGATTATTATTCTCATATCCTGCATCCCCAATGTTTTTAAAAATATAAAAGTTGCCGGGGCAGCTAAGTGGCACAGTGGATAGAGCACCAGCCCTGAAGTCAGGAGGACCTGAGTTCAAATCTAGTCTCAAATACTTAACATGTCCTAGCTGTGTGACCCTGGGCAAGTCACTTAACCCCAAAAACCTCAGGGGGAAAAAAAAAGATTGCCAAGAAAACAAAGTATGAAATACATTTATCAAAATAATTTTGAATAGAAGTTCACTTATTCCAAGATTAAGAGCCCTTATAAGAGATTCCCCAGGAGTGATTTACTCCTGAGAAGGGGCAAAGTCAGAGAAAGAGAACCTGATCTTCCAGTAGGTTGGAACAGTATCTCTCTGAGCCCAGAGCCTGGGTTTTGGGCCACAGGCAACATAAGAAAAAATACTTTATAAACCTTAAGAGAATTGGAAGCTGCCATGATTGTTCTTGCTATATATAAAGAATTAATATGGTGTACAGTGAATAGAAGATGGCCCTGCAGTCAGCAAGAACCTCCAGGATTGTCCCTGACCCATATTAGTTATGGGTGTGGCCTCAGTGAGACCTGTTGAAGACCTCAGCTAAAAAAAGCCAAGGTCTCCCACTGCATCCAGGGCCATTTCCAGGTATCCTGATCAATATCTGGCCATGGGACCCAGATGGCTCTGGAAGGCAAAGTGAGGCAAGTGATCTTGTATAGCCCTCCCTCATTTCAATCCAATTCACTTGCATGTCATAGCATCACCTCATGGTTCTCTTTGAGAACAAAGGACAAATAGTGTGAGTAACCATGTGCAAGTCACTTTTACCCTCAGGGTCCACAAAAATCTCAAAGGGAGTTTCCACACTTTTGACCTAACAGACAAAAGGGGGGAAAAGGATTATTATTGGCAAATATAAAACAGGCTTTATTTTTCTAATACTGATGTCTGATGTAAGAGAAGAAATTTCCTTTTGTATCTTCCTAGAAGTAAAGAACAAATCCTCCAAATGAATATTAACTTGTTTCCAGAATCTAAAGATTTTAAAGTTGAGAAAAGTATTTGCCAAAATTTAAGTTAAATAGACCAACTTAAAGACATCTTTGTTCTTTGTTGTTATTGTAGCCCTGATCTCTGGGAAGGTCCAGATAAAAATATCTCACAGAGTGAGTTCAAAGCTGTGGGATGAGCCAGTCTCCTTCCAGGCTTCCTTTTCTTTCTCTTTTAGCCCACCCCTTCACCCTGGACCCGTTGGAATGATCAAAGGTCCTAAAACATAAATCAGGGAATGGAAGTCATGAATAACCCCTACACTCTACAACATTTATTGCCTCAAAATCCCTAAGCATCAGAAAAACTGAAGAAGCATCATTTTGTATGCTTATTGTCTCCCCAATTAGATTTTGAGTTCCTAGAGACTCTTGCTTGCCTTTATTTGTATCTCTAACACTTAGTATAGTGCCTGGCACATAATAGTTGTTTAATAAATATTATTAATGATTGAAGCATCATCTGCCTATGTCAATTCAATTCAATTTAACAAGTACTTATTGAAAACCAACTTTGTGCTAGGCACTGGGGTGACAAGATAAACCAAGGTATTCCTTAATGATTTTGCTTTCTAATGGAAGATTCAGTTGTTATTGTTCAGTTATTTTGAATTCTATATAAACTATCTATATATGTGTATATTTGTTTATATATAACTATAGTTATATATAACTATATATCCATAAATATATGTGTGTATATTTGTTATTGTTGTTTCAGTTTATCTGCCTCTTTGTGACTCCATTTGAGATTTTCTTGGCAAAGGTACTAGAGTGATTTGCCATTTTCTTCTCCAGTTCATTTTACAGATGAAAAAACAGAAACAAACAAGGTGAAGTGATTTGCCCACACAGATAATAAATATCTGAGGCTAGATTTAAACTCAGAAAGATGAGTCTTCCTGACTCCAGCCCACAATACCACCTAGCTGCCCTTCTAATGGAAGATAGGGCATAGCTAAGAGGTGCAGTGGATAGAAATCTGAACTTGGAGTCAGAAGAAGAGTTTGAAATATGCCTCAGATACTTAATAGCTGTACAATCCTGAGCAAGTTTCTTAACTGATTTTGACTTCAGTTCATTTGTAAAAATGGGGATGATAATACTTCCTTTACAAGGTTATTATGAGAATCAAATGAGATTATAGATTGCATTTATGTCTAAATGTATTTCTATATATTATATATGTATGTCTATCACCTTGCAAATCTTGGAGTGTTATATGTTATATAACACTTTTTTATAAGGCAAAAACTGGAAAGAAAAGGGAGACTACTTTTTGTCAGAATAAAAACTGAGTCCATATGTTGTGTTTCACAGGAAAAGGGTCTCTGTCTGGCATAGGATCTGGAAACCTCAAGACTGAGAAAGAACATCTCTCCCATAAAACTTATTACTATACCATGGCAGGTTCCCATCCATGACAGATATTTGTGACAAATATCCTTCAACAAACTTAGTTCCAGTTACCTAAATTGTCTTTCATTTCTCTGGCTTATCACAAAACCATCCATTTAGAACAGGACTTCTTAAACTTTTCCACTTACTACCTCTTTTTGCCCAACAAATTTTTCCATAACCCCTAGTATTAAGTATATAAAATAGATATACAAATCAAACATTTACTAATAATAAATCATAATTCTGTGGCCTCCACACTTATGTGATCCCATAAGTTTAAGAAGCTTTGATTTAGAAACCACTGCTATGAATCCCTAAACTAAATATAAAAGAAATTAGTATTTTCACTTCTTTATCCCTTTAGGAAGTGTAAAGAAGTTCTTCAATTAAATTGATGGAATTATAGGATGGCTAGCCAATTGGTTAGCTGAAGAGTAAACTTGGACCAATATAAAAAAGCAAACTCCGAAGACAGGAGAGAGTCAGTCATCTCTAGCACTTGGAGAAGAGAGCTACCTACCTAACTACAGGAGAGAGATTCTTGACAAGGAATAGTTGTTTCACTTGAACTTTTCCCTGACACCTCTTCCAGAGAGCAGCAGAGGAAAGGACTTGTCTTTTCACCTCGTTCTCCCCTATTGACAATGGCATCTTACAATGCAGCAACCCATTTAGTATGAGATTTTGCTCTTAGCAGAGAACAAGTGCAAATAGTCCAATCAAGCTACCAAGAAGACAGACCTATTGCTTCCCAATAGGACACTACCAGGAGAGAAAGATATGGGGACTCTCTATTGTTGGAGATGTGAGCTGCCTTAGCCATATGCCCTTCCTACAGATGATTATACGTGTATACCTATTCTTCCCATTGATGCTATATGTAATTGTGGGAGTGTGCTCCCCAGGTTTGTGGGGATAAGAGTTTTTAAACTAGTATTCTTTGCCCCAATTTTCTCATCTGCAAAATCACTCCAGTAACTTTGCCAAGAAAATTCAAATGGATTCATGAAGAGAAGAGTGAAACACAACTGAAATGACTGAACAGCAACAAAATTCATGCTATACAATTTTTTAATCATCTTTATCGATTTATTTTTAAGTGGGGGGGAAGGGTAATGGGAGGGATAACACAGTAAGAAGAGCAGCAGTTCATCGAAACAAACCAACACATCAATTGTGTCTCATAATACATATAATAGTCATGCCCCTATTTTTGAAAAGATGTGATCAAGGTGAAATTTTTTTTCTTCCATCCTTGCTTCTCCCCTTCCTACCTCCTTTTATCCTTTCATCTCTCTTTCCTTCTTCCCTTTCTGTTCTTTCTATTTTTGCCAACATTTATTATTTCTTCCTTCAACTATCCCAGTAAACAATTAAAAAGAAAAAAAAGAAAAAATTCATAAAAATATTCATAGTCCAGCAAAAGAAGTCCATAATAGTCATATCCAAAACTGGCCATCACTTCTTTGGCTGGAAGTGGTTGGCATGTTATATCTTCAGTCCTTTGGACTTGTAACTAATCATTGAAATGATTAGACTTCTGATGGTTTTCCAAGTTTTATTTTATAGTGTTGTGATTATATAAATTGTTTCTTATTTGGCTTAGTTCATTTTGCATCAGTTCAAAAATGCCTTCCCAGTTTCCTTTGAATTTGTCTACATTATTTCTTATGGTTCAATAATATTCTATTACATTTTGTGGCATATACTATAATTTGTTCAATACTATAATTTCAATGTTCAATGCTATAATTTCCTCAATAAGAAGGTATTTCTTAGTTCCAGTTTTTTGGCTACTCTGAAAAGACTTGCTATGACTATTTTCATTCATTTTACAAGTCCTTTTCCTCTTTGATCTCTTTGAGTTTGAGTCTAGAAGTGATTTAGCTGAGAATCGAAGTATAATAGGGCATAGTTGCAAATTGCTTTCCAGAATGACTGAATCAATTCACAACTACACCAAAAATGTATTCCTATGGCTGTTTTCCCATTGTCCCTTAAAAATGTTATTTTCCTGGGTTTTTTTTTTTTTAATCAGGACCAGAGAAGTCACTTTTCACATAGCTAATGGATGACAGAGCTAAGATCTAAGCCCAGGTTTCCTATCTTTACTCTGAATTCTTACATTGTATAATAGCTATAGAGATAAATGTCTCACTTACTGAATACCAAACTCTATAGGGACAAAAAGTGTAATTAATTCATTATTTTAACCCCACGATACCCAGGTCAGTGTTGGTTTCTACTCTTTTGTCTTTATTTGCTGATATACAGGGCTTTAAAGTTGCAAAGCACTTTACATATACTATCTCATTTTTATCCTCACATCAACCCTTGAAGGAAGATATTATATTATTCTCATTTACAAATGGTGAAATGAGACTCAGAGAGGTTAAGAACTTACTGGTGGGTCATATAACTGATTTAACACATACATATCAGTCTCCCTCAGGCAAACCACTCAAGCTTTAAGGGACTCTATAGGTCTACAGCCACACCTGCAAAGAATACACAAGGCCAAGTCACAATTGAAATAGAGAGGTAAGTCACATGGTTAATGGTTCCTGGTGATGTCATTGTGTTGCTTCCTACAGGTCTCATAGAACATGTTGTCTATGCCAAGGGTGTAGTCTCACATGCAATATAACCTTTGCCAGGCATTATATAAAATACAACAATAAGACAAGAAAAAAAAAATTGAGGGAAGAATCACGGGCAAAGAAGAAACAAAATTGTCACCTTTTTTACATGATATGATGATGATTCACTTAGAGAACTCTAGAGAGTCAGCTAAAAATTAATTAAAATGATTGACTATTTCAATTAAGTTGTAGGATATAAAATAAACCCATAAAAAACATCCACCTTTCTGTATATTACCAACAAAATCCAGCAAGAAGAGTTAGAGAAATTCCATTTACAGAAAGTATAAAAACTTTGGGAGTCTACCTTCCAAGATACATAAAAACTATTACACAATGATAAAACACTCTGTGCAAATAAAGTCTCACCTTTAACACACTGGCTATCCAGGCACCACTAATTTAAGGCTATGGGGTCTGATGATCTTTACCTATCTCTGTTCTTTGCCTGACTTTATCATTTCATCGTTCTGCGGGCTAGATTTCCCAGTAACACAATCTTACCAACTCCCTACTCCCAGATGTTGAAGGAACAATTCTATTAGGGGCTCTACTTTATGGGGTTGGCAAAAGCAAGGGAAAAACACTAAAAAAAAAAAAAAGTATTCCTGGTAAATCAAATATTCAATAGGCATATTCCCATGTTGGAGAGATGAAACTGTTAATCAATAAAGAATCATAGATTACAATCAGTTGAGAGGCTAGCACACAAGACTAACATTTGCAATTGCTATTTAGTCAATCTACAATTCATCTCCAGCAGAAGCAACACCGAGTAGACTCTTTTCTTTCTAGTGTTTTCCTCTCTACCACAACTACTCTGAAATCAGATGCCCCATAGCTTGTAAGGCTAAAAGAGGGGAAGATGTCAGCTGCCTTTTGTGCTCTCATTAAGCCTACCCCAACTGATACTGAAGGAAGTGAGATACAGATAGGAAGAGGCCCACCCCTACACAGGCTTGTCTACAAGGGCATGTTTTTACCCTTCAAGGCCAAAAGGAAAGAGAAAGCTAAGGGGCAGAAGTTGCTTTTTATAATATCCATGGAATTCTGACTCAGTAGCAAATTAAATCAGTTCTAATAACCTACAGAAAAGAGCCTTCCTTTATGTATCCCCAGGGGTTCTACACTTGGAAGTGGAAGAGTGGCTTTAAGGCCAGAATCTTACACTACAGTTCTTTTAGAAAGGTTGAGACTATGCCAGATTGGCTAAGATGACAGGAAAAGATAATGACAAATGTTGGAGGGGATGTGGGAAAACTGGGACACTGATACATTGTTGGTGGACCTGTGTATGAATCCAACCATTATGGAGAGCAATTTGGAACTATGCTCAAAAAGTTATCAAACTGTGCATACCCTTTGACCCAGCAGTGTTTCTATTGGGCCTATATTCCAAAAAGATCTTAAAGGAAGGAAAGGGACCCACATGTGCAAAAATGTTTGTGGCAGTCCTTTTTGTAGTGGCTAGAAACTGGAAACTGAATGGATGCCCATCAATTGGAGAATGGCTGAATAAACTATGGTATATGAATATCATGGAATATTATTGTTCTGTAAGAAATGACCAGCAAGATGATTTCAGAGAGGCCTGGAGAGACTTGCATGAATTGATGCTAAGTGAAGTGAGCAAAACCAGGAGATCATTATACATGGCAACAACAAGACTATATGATGATTAATTCTGAAAGACATGGTTCTTTCCAACAATGAGATGTTTCAAACTGGTTCCAGTTGTTCAATGATGAAGAAAGCCCTCTACACTCAGGGAGAGGCCTGTGGGAGCTGAGTGTGGACCACAACATAGCATTTTCATGCTCTATATTGATGTTTGCTTACATTTTGTTTTCCTTCTCAGGGTTTTGTTTTTTTTTTTCTTCTTGTCCATCTGATTTTTCTTGTACAGCAAGATAACTGTATAAACATGTATACCTATATTTGATTTGTCATTTGTTTTAACATAACTAACATGTATTAGACTACCTGCCATCTAGGGGAGGGGGTGGGGGAAGGAGAGAAAAATTTGGAACAGAAGACTTTCAATGTTGAAAAATTACCCACGCATATGTTTTGCAAATAAAAAGCTTTTAAAAGGGGCAGCTAGGTGGCGCAGTGGATAGAGACCAGTCCTGAAGTCCAGAGGACCTGAGTTTAAATCTGATCTCCGACACTTAAAATTCCCTAGCTGTGTGACCCTGGGCAAGTTACTTAACCTCAATTGCCTCAGCAAGAAAAGAAAAAGAAAGAAAGAAAGGCTGAGACTAGGGAAAAATTCTTACTTGCTCTTTCTGTGCAAGGAGAGCCTATAAATCCTTCAAAGCCTTGGCTAGGATAGGCTTTTCCTCCCTCAAATGAGAGTCCTCATGATGAGGGATAAGCTTTGGGAAAACAGCCACACCTGTGGTTAGTAGGTAAGTCACACCTATGAGCTTTAAGTCTAATATTTATCCTCAATTTCCTGATTATAAGAGCAGGGTTTTTGTCCAAAACTATCCAATTCAAGTTTAGAAAGAATGTTCTGGTAACTCCCTGCTTAATTTCTAATTGTCAAACTGGAACCATTTAATGTCATTTTAGAGATGGTCTTCATACCAGTAAGTGTTATCTGGGCGTGACCCCATTCTCTCCCAGATTCTGTTGACTTCTCTCTCATAGGAACAAGAAAATCAGCAGCATCAAAGCTACATAGTGGCATCTATACCTTCTTATTAATATTTTGCTTTAAATTTCTATCCTTATATGTACATGTGGCTAATGTCAACATTTCAGGCATCAAATTGTACCCTAAACTAGTTCAGAGATAGGATTT
Organism: Myrmecobius fasciatus; assembly: GCA_023553655.1. NCBI lineage: Eukaryota > Metazoa > Chordata > Mammalia > Dasyuromorphia > Myrmecobiidae > Myrmecobius > Myrmecobius fasciatus. The sequence goes on from JAJPUD010002372.1 coordinate 250,007, forward strand.
GAATCTGGTTCTCCACAGCTCCAAAAAAGGCAATCTATTCCTAATCTTTGCCAAATTCCAGCCCTACGTAGCCCTCTGTCTGCTAGCCATTTCACCATCTCCAGATGGATGTCCTTTCTCCACTCTACCCTCCACATAGCTGCCAAATTAATATTGATAAAATCTGACTCATTTCCTACTCACAAAAATCTTCAATGGTTCTCTATTGCCTCTAAAATCAAGTGCATAATCCTTGACATTTAAAATCTTAACCTTTATTTTTCTCGTCTCCTTTCATGTTACTCCTTTTAATATTCAGCCAATTTGCCCTACTGACTACTCCCTGAATATAATGCTCCTCCAAACTCAGTATCTTTGCATAAATATTGCTATCCCACCCCATATTTGGAACATATTTCCTCCTTGCTGTCACCTAATTTTCTTCAAAACTTAGACTCCATCATCACTGCCTTCCAAAGGCCTTATCTATTTCTATTGAAGATACCACCAATATTTGTAGTTATATATATTTGAAACCTATGAGTCATCATCCTTGGCTCCTCACTTCCAAAATCCCCCATATCCAATCAATTACCATTTTTTTTTATTCTACCTCCACAACATCAATCAAAAGTGTTCCCTTCTCACCACCCACAGGACAAATAATCTAATTCAGTTTTAGGTCACCTCTGGCATAGATTCTTTTTTTTTTTTTTTTTTTTTGCTTAGGCAATTGGGGTTAAGTGACTTGCCCAGGGTCACACAGCTAGGGAATGTTAAGTGTCTGAGACCAGATTTGAACTCAGGTCCTCCTGACTTAAGGGCTGGTGCTCTATCCACTGCACCATCTAGCTGCCCCTGGCATAGATTCTTACAATATAATCTTCCAATCAATCTCCCTGCCTCCAATATCTTCCATCTCCAATTTGTCCTCAAAACAACTACCATATGGAAATTTCTAAAGCATTAGTGTGACCATGTCATTCCCCTCAAAAAAACTTCTATTGCCTCTAAGATCAAGTACAAACTCCTCTAGTTGGCATTTGTCAGTCAAATAGCATTTATTAAATGCCAGCTATATGCCAGACAATGAACTAAACCCTTCACAGTCTTGTTCCAATCTCTTTTCCACCCTGATTATACAATATTCCTTCCATGCCTTTGAACACTGTCTCCAGTATCTTCCCCCTCAAAGGACCATATATTTAAAGCTAGAAGAGGCCCTCATTTTTACCAGTGAGGAGACAGACATCTCCACCTTTTAGGATCCCTAGTTCATTTCAGAGCTACCTCTACTACAAGAGGTTTTGTCTGATCCCCTAAATTGTTAGTGTGCCCCACAATTCTTTTGTAGTTTTTTTCCCCATGGATTGAATGATAGTATTTGTATAAAACACAGTACAGTGCTTGGCACATAGGAGGCACTATATAAATGCTTTTGTAGATACAAGGTACAATAGATAGAGTGCTAAGGCTGAAGTCAGGAAGATCTGAATTCAAATCTGCAGCAGAGATTTCAGCTATGTGGACCTATGTAAGTCACTTACTTCTGTTTGCCTTTATTTGCTCATCCACAAAATGAGGATAATAATGGGACCTATTGCAAAGTATTCATTTTTATTATTTTTATTTTTATTTTTCTGGCCATTCATTAAAAAAATTTTTTTCCTATGAATAATGTTGGGAGAGAAAATCCAGAACAAAACAGAAAACCATGAGAGAGGAAAAAAACCAAAAACAGATGAAAAGGCAGGGGAGAAGGGGAAGAAGGGAGGGGGAAAAGTGAATATAGCATGTTTTGATTTACATTCAGTCTCTATAGTTCTCTCTCTGGATGCAAATGGGATTTCCATCCAAAGTTTATTGGGATTGCTTTGGATCACTGAACCACTAAGAACCAAGTCTTTCATAGTTGATCATTGCATAATCTTGCAGTTACTTTATACAAAGTATTCCTGGATCTCCTTGTTTCACTCAGCATCAGTATATGTCTTTCTAGGTCTTTCTAAAATCAGCTTGTTCATTATTTTTATATTACAATAATATTTCATTACTTTCTTATATCATAACATATTCAGCCATTCGCCAGCTAATGGACATTTACTCATTTTCCAATTCTTTGCCACCACAAAAAGAGTTGCTACAAACATTTTTGTACGTGTGGGTCCTTTTCCCTCTTTTATAATTTTTTGGGGGGGATACAGACCCAGTAGAGACATTGCTGGATCAAAGGGTATGCACAGTTTGATAGCCCCTTGAGCATAGTTCCAAAATACTTTCTAGAATGGTTGGATCATTTCACAACTCCACCAGCAATGCATTATGTCCCAGTTTTCCCACATTCCCTCAAAGGGTTCTTAGGAGGATTAAATGAGACAGTATTTGTCAAGTTTTTAGCACAATGTCTGGCACATATTAAGTATTACATAAATGTAACTATGATTATCATTCTCTTCCCCTTTTCCTTCATTATTTTGTGTCTACTAATCTGCTAATTTACTATTTACAAATATTATAATTTTTTCTAGATTTTTTTATATAGTAGAATGCCCAACAAGGATCATAACTACTATATTTTTAGCTATGCAAAGCTGAATATCTTGAATAGCAAAATAGTATATATAATGTTTAGGTGCAAATGAGAGATCTAATTTTAATAGTAAAAGTTAGCATTTATATAATGCCTACTATGTGCCAGGCACTGTGCTAAGTACTTCACAAATATTGTTTGATTCTCATAACAACCCTGAAAGGTAGATGCTATTGTTATCCCTATTTTATAACTGGGGAAACGGAAGCAGGCAAAAGCTAAGTGACTTGCATAGATAATATTTAGCTAGCTAATATCTAGGACTGGGACTGGATCTGAATCCAGGTCTTTCAGACTTCAGATTCAGTGCTCTATCCACTGTGCTACCTAACATTTAAGCACAAATTTAAAGTCCTACCAAATAGCATTTGAACTAGATATTATGAGTTGATCTTCTTTCTTAGACACACAGGAACTATTATTTTTCTCAAAATCAAGGAAATCAATTGATAATCAATTATGGATCACAATAATTGAATACCTTTTTCTGACTCTTCTACAAACATGATGCAGATATCATCAAGCCCAAGATTTTGTAGACTCACCTGAAAAATATCTGTAATCATTTAAAAGAGTTTGGCCTTTCCATACACTTAAAAAAGATTAAGTGTAATCAAAAATGTCTATTTTCCAGATTTTAATATGCATTTAACTAGATACCAGATAGATAAATAGATACATAGAGAGACAGATATATAGATATGTACATAGATGATATATAAATACATAGAAATAGATACATATATGAAACATAGAAATGTAATTACATAGATAGATACACAGAAACATAAATAGTTGCATAGATACATAGATGGATAGATAGATACATAGATGGATAGATAGATAGATAGATAGATAGATAGATAGAAAGAAAGAAAGAAAGAAAGAAAGAAAGAAAGAAAGAAAGAAAGAAAGAAAGAAAGAAAGAAAGAAAAATAGACTCAGACGAGAGAGTAAAGACAGACAATAAGTGAGATCCAGTGTTGAAAAAGTAGAGAAGAGCAGGCTGGATTGCCTTAAGGAAATTTGAAAGCTCTTTTACTGTTCTCCAAGCTTCCCATGAAAACAAAAGCTCCACTTTCCCATACTAACATTTTACTGGTGGTGCTTTATAGTGACTAGTACTAAAGATGAGCATTACACAGAAGGTAATGGAGAGGCACGTGGGGAATATGAGCAGACTTCTCCATAGAACCAAAGAGGAATTCCAAAGAAAGGCTAGAGTAAAAGAAATTATCAAGTATTTGTATGCCAGGAAGACCAGATGGGCTGGATACATTGCAAAGGATACAAGAGTGGACTGTTAGAATGCTCTATTGTTGCATTTACAATGTCGAAAGAAAATGGAGATTTCCAGCAACTCTGTGGCCAACTTTTGGACAAGAATTACATAGGATTGTCAAGCATGGGTGGATTTCTATCTTCATCATTGAAAGAAACTCCTAAATTGTTGACATCAGAGATCCATTTGAGTTTGTTTTCTTTTAAGCATATGTTTTCTGCAATAAAGCATAAGCTCCTAGAAGGCAAAGATTGTTTCATTGCTATCTTGCACAGAATAAGCTCTTAATAAATGCTTGTTGAATTTAACTGTATCCACCACTGAATTTAACTGAATTCTATACAACACTGCCTCTCACATGTTAATATAAGACATAGATTTTAAATAGTTAGATCAGTTAGTTACTAAGTGACATAAGTGAGGTTTACTTCTAGGCAAGGTGTATAGGATTCCATGGCCACAGACTGTAACTCCTACTTCACCAATTTTCTCACAGGGGGCCATCATTAGACACCTTGACCTATGTCTTGCCACTGGACTTCTATGACTGGAGGAGTGAGGTTGATGACTTTGTACAGCTCCACCTCACTTAAATACAATTCACTTGCAAGACATCCCCCTTCTGCTGGCATTGATCCTCTTCAAGAATAAAAGATAAATAACAACAATTTCCCCATAAATTGATACCAATAGACACAGAGGGAAATAACAAGAGAATATCTAATTTATCTGAATTCCTCAGCATGATAATTCAAAACATACATCCAAGGAGAATCAAATCAGTTCAGTTATTTGCTACTATCCCCTTCTATTCCTCAAATTCAAGGGTTCTTACTCTGGGATCTCTAAACTTCAGAAAATAATAATAATAAATGTATTTCAATATAATTTACTTGTAAGCTTATGTATTGGGGGGAGGGAATAATTGGTATTAAATGACTTGCCTATGATCATACTAGCAAGTGTCTGAGGCTGTATTTGAACTCAGATCCTCCTAACTCCAGGGTTACTGCACCACCTAGCTGTCCCAATATATTTTATTTTCTGGATTTAAAAACATTATTTTGAGAATAGACCTAAAAAATTCACTGGATTGACTGCCAGCAATGTCCATTACACACATAAAAAGATTGAGTACCCTGATCTTTTTATTAAGGAAAAATCCTTTCTGACACAGTCTCTAACACCCATACTTTTCTGCCCTGTATACACATAAGAAGAAATTCCTTCAGTATTTATTTCAAACAATCCATAGAAGAGATCGCAACCGCTCCATATCTCAATAAAGTGTCTTTAGTTAATCCTGATGATAGTCTCTCGTATTTTAGTTAGGATGGTTCTTGGATGACGGATATAGTGTCTGTAGTCAGGATAATCTTAAAAGATAGGACAGAAAGACCTCAGCTTTACTGGCTCACACTGATCACTAAGGGCCCTTCCAGCCTGAGATCTAGGATCCCTTCTCAGCATAATATAAAGAAAGATTATCCCTTTCAGGATAGTCCAGAGCTTTAAGAATCTGGGTTATCTCCCCACCCCAATAAGGTATTAAAAGAGGATAAAGAAATTAACTGAAGGATAAAGAAATTAAAGGGATAGAATGTGGAGAAGAGAAAATAAGAATCATACAGTCCCCTTCAACATTGATAATTCCCTTTTTTAATCATCTTTACCAGTTTTCTGAATATGAGATGAAATTTCAGAGTTGTTTTACTTTGCATTTCTCCTCTTATTAGTGACATAGAGCAATACTTCATATAGTTGTTAATATTTTGCAATTTTCTTTTTGAGAAAATTCCTATAACCATTTATCCATTGGGAAATGGCTTTTAGTTTTACAAATACATATATACATATATATCTTTGTGTGTATTTGAATTCATTTCCTCTAGATTTTGTATATCTTGTCAGATATTTGATGCAAAGATTTTTTTCCCCTTTACAACCTAGTGTCATTAATTTTTTTGTGTAAAAGCTTTTCAACATCATGTAATCAAAATTATGTATTCTATCTTTTGTAATTGCCTTTGTACCTTTTAAATTATGTAAAATAAAATTCTTCTACTAACCACTGCTACAAAAAAGTATCTGACTCATCTGGTTCTCTTCTCATTTTTTTTCTAATGGTATGACTTGTTCTATTCAAGACCCATACTCATCTCTAATTATATCACATGTGTAAGAAATTTGTTTAAATCTATTTTCTGCCAAACTGGTTTCTAGTTTCCCAGCAATACTTGTCAAATAGAAATTATTCCTCAAGTAATTTATGTTCACAAGTTTTCTTTGAATACTAGCTAAATAATTTCTAATTCTTCCTTATTTAATCCATTCTCTTAAACTATTTTTTAACCAATATCAAAAAGTTTTTGTGATTACTGCTTTCTGGTATAATTTTAAGTCTGAAAAGAAAAAAATCTCCCTTCCTTCCTATTTTTTATTATTTCATTTAACATTCTAGATCTATCTTTCTAAATGAAATTTATTTTTGTCCAGCTATACAAAATGTCCCCTTGGGAGTTTGACTGGCATAGTACTAAATCTGTAAAGTTAAGTAATATTATCATTATTTTTGTTATCTCATGTGGAAATTGGTATGTATCTAAGGAGGAAGACAGGGAACTCATGATAGTTTTAGTCCGAAGGAATCTTATTCATTAAGAAGTCATCTTTTCTGAGAAAGCATTGTGCCTTCATGAACAGTACCTTTCCATAAGAAAAGGAATTTATGAATTTCTACAAGAAGATGATACCAAGAGTTAAGAGGAAGAGAGGGAATATAAAGCACAGATGAGATATACAGCCTTTGGGAAGAAGACTAATCATGGTAAGATCAGAGAGAAGATTGGTTTGGCTGGGTTACAATAAAGGAGGGAGAGTAATGTCTAGGAAAGGTAGAAAAATCTAGGAGAGGAAGACCTTCAAGGTTTGACTGAATTAACTGATACACCACACTTCATCCTAATTAATAAGGATACTTTTTTTTTTAAAGGCAAAAATATATATATATAACACTTGCTCTCAGGAAATTTACCTGATAAAACATGCAAACAACTATATGTATAATCAAGATATTTATACAAGATAAACTAGAGATAATCAATAGAAGGAAGGTAATAGTATTAAGCATATCAAAAAAGTAAGATTTTAGCTGGGACTTGGAGAAAACCAGGGAAACCAAATGGCAGCTGAGAAGGGAAAGAATTCTAGGCATGGGGGAACAGTCAGTGAAAGTGCCCAGAGTCAAGAAATGGAGTGTCTTATATAAGGAACAACAAGGAAGCCAATGTTTCTGGGTCATAAAGTATTTTGGAGTTGGGAGGAAGGGGTCGGGGTTGTCAGGTAAATAAGATTTAAGAAGATTGGAAATGTACAAAAAAGATCAAATTATGAAGGGTTTTGAATACCAAACAAAAGATTTTATATTTGGTCCAGGAAGTAATAGGGAATCACTGTTTGATAACATAATCAGACCTGTGCTTTAGGAAAGATCTTTTTGGAAATTATGTACAGTATGTACTAGAACAGGGAAAAATCTGAAGCAGGGAAATAAACTAATAGGCAATAGTCTGGGCACGAGATAATAAGGACCTGGACCAGAGCGGTGGTAGTGCCAGAAGAGAGAAGGGGACATTTATGGGAGATGTTATGAAGAAAAAAGCAGTGAGACTTAGCAACAGATTAGATATGAGAGGAGGAAGCAGGATGAGAAGATGATACCTAGATTATGAGCCTGAGTGAGTGGGAGGATGATGGTACTCTCAACTGTAAGAAGGAAGTTAGAAAGAAAGAAAGGTTTGATGGGGGAGGGGAGAGATGAGTTCAGTTTTAAAGGTTTGGGGGGAGAATAATGAGTTCAGTTTTGGACACATTGACATTTGAACACATTAGACACATAGGATGTTCATGAAACATGCAATTTGAGATATCCAGTAGGGAGCTGCAGATGTGAGACTGAAGATCAGCAAGAGAAGTTAGGGCTAGATAAACAGATTTGAGAATCATCAGTATCGAGATGATAACTGAATATGTGAAAGTTGGCGAAATTAACAAGTGAAATATTTCACAATTGAAAATTATGGAACTCCATAGTTAATAAACATAACCTGGAAGGAGATCAGCAAAAAAGACCGAAAAGAAGCAGTCAGATAGAAGAGAAGAAATAGGAGAAAGAACCTAGGTCAAAGGAAGCATCAAAGAAAAAAAAGATGATCAAAAGTGTCAAATGCTACAGAAAGTTCAAGAAAGATGATTGAGAATAATCTAATGGAATTGGTAATTAAGAGATCATTAGCAACTGGAGAGAACAGTTTCATTTGAATAAATGAGGATGGAAACCAGACTGCAGGGAATGGAGAAAGGGAAGTGAAAGCAATTATGTAGATAGCCTTCTCTAGGAGTTTGGCCAAAAAATGGGAGGAGAGATGGAACTAGCTAGCCCAACTGATAGGGGTAGATGGATCAAGTGACGGTTTTGTGAATAGGAGAGAATTTGGGGGAAGTAAGGAAGCAGCAACTGGCCAGGGAATGATTTGATATAAATGAAAAAGTAGGGATGATTGAAGGAGCAATTAGCTGAAGAAGGCAGTGCATGAGGGGGTTGCCTTGGCAAGAAGAAGGGTTACCTCGTCATGTGAGACAGGGATAAAAACAAAGATTAACAAAAGAAAGCATCTGGGAGATGTGAAGTGAAGGAGAATGAAAGAAAAGGAAGCTAAGTGAATGGTCCCATTTTCCCCCAGTATAAAATATGAGGCAGGTTCTCAGGTGAAAGGGTGGGGAGAGGGAAGCTAAAAGAGGTTAGAAGAGGAATGAAAGGGTCTGGAAAGATGCTGTGGTGAGTAAAATAGTGAATCAGTTAGGTTAAGTATAAAAGGATTGTCTTGCTTCAGGGAAGACTGAGTTGAAGTTTCTAACATGAATTTATGGTGGACCCACTAAGCATAGCTTCATTATTTTCTCCAGTTTGAATTAGCAGCAAGTGATTAAGCAGTAGATGGAAGGAATGATTCCAAGGCTGAGATCTGGCAGAGTAAAAATGGGAATAAGATAAGGGGGTAAGGGATTAAAGAGGAGAAAACCTAGTATATAAAGTGTATTTAGCATTTTTAAGAACTTTGAATGATAAATAAAAGGAGAAATATAAAATAATTGCCTCATAAGACATAATGGAGGCTTTTTAAAAAGTATAAAGTAGACTTGGGCATACTTGAAATAGGGAAGGAACCAGTATATAGGACAAATTTGGAAATTTGAAAAAGAGTAGAGATGATTGAGACTGCAATATTTTGGAGAAGATGAGAAGAATGGGGCTCAGGTACACATATAAAGTGATGTTGGCTTTGGCCAAGAGAAGAGTCATCTCATTATCAGGGCCTGAGAGAAAGGAGAGAGAGAATAAGAAATGATGTCAAGAGATCTTGAGATAAAGAAAATAAGGGATAAATAAGATCGAGCTCACAGCCAAAGACCTCCATTTTCTTGGTATAAATGCCTTAAAGTACAAGACTCATTTATACTAAAAACAACAACAAAAAACTTTTAAAAGCATAGGCATAAAGGGTCTTTTTTTAATATGATGAAAAATATCTAAAATGAAAGCAAGCATTACATATATTGAGGGATCACTAGAAGTTTTCACAAATAAAGGAATAAAGTAGGTATCCTCTTTATCCCCACTATTATTTAACGTAGATCTAGACTGCTAGCAATAGCAATGACAAAGAGAAAAAAAAATGGAAGGGATAAAGATAAGTAAAGTAGATATAAAACTATCCTATTATCTAAGGTACCTAAGATATTCCATATCTAAGATAGGATGGCTTGCTTTAAAGTCCTAGATAATTAAAAAGACATTAATTGGGATAATCACTTTATCCCCCAAAAAATGGATACAAAATAAAGCAACAAAAATTAATATTTCTATATAACAATAACAAAATCCAGAAGAAAGTAATAAAAATGAAAATCCCATCCAAAAATAAAACAAAAATCATCAATCTGACTGTTCAATCCTGCCATATTCTTGCTCCCACTTTCTAGTCTAATTTTATTTTATTCCCTTTCCCTTATACTCTACGTCAAATTGTATGTCTCATCCCTGTAGTCAGTACTTTCATTCCCTCCTTCCTTCCATCTCATAGAATTTTCAGCTCTCTTCAAAGCATAGCTCAGGTGCTCCCAATTAATAACATTCTAGTCTACCTTAAAATTATTTTGGATTACTTTTCTCATAAACTTTGTATTCATTTGTGTCTATGTTTTACCTCCTGTCAAGTGTAAGCTACTGTTTTATTTTTAGAACTAACAGTATCTTGCAGGATTCATTTATTGTTATCCTTCATAATGAAAGAGGACTGAAATGACATCACCATGTTGGGGTCAATGTGCAATGTGTCCAGCAGTGGCTGATCAAATAAATGTAAGCCAGAATGTTCTAAGGCAGGTTGGAAACAAGTAGTTCATAAGAACATTTGGAATGGAGACATCTCTAAATTTATATATCTCATCCTTCTTTTGAGCTACTGCAATTCTGCTTTGTTCAAAGAGGGTCTTCTCTGACAAGAGCATGCCATGCTGGACAATCAGTCCTGTGCCAATGTCTGCCATGTCTTGCAATTCCAGAGTTCTTCAGAGAGACCTTCTGAGTATCTTTCTGACTCCCATATGAGTGTTTGCCTTGTGTGAGGTCTCTGTAAAATAGTTTTTGAGATAAAAGTACGTTTGACATTTGGACTATGTGGGCATTTACACCAAAACTAGGATCTCTTAAATTTGAATGTTTGGCAGTTCAGTTCAATAAAAGACCTCAGTGTCCAGTACCTTATCTTATCTTACCAAGTGATCTTCAGAATCTTCCTAAAACAATTCAAATGGAAGCTATTCAGTTTCCTGGCATGGTGCTGGTAGACTGTCCAAGTTTCCCAGGCATACAACAATGAAGTCAGCACAACAGTTCTGTAGACCTTCAGTTTGCTAAGTAGCTGAAACCTCTTCTCTCTCACAATTTCCTTTGGAGCCTCCCAAACACTGAGCTGGCAATGTGTGTGTCAACCTCATCATCTATATGTATATCATCAGAAAGTATACTGTCAAGGTAAATGAACTTATCCACAGCATTCAAAATTTCTCCATTTGCTATAACCAATGATTCCGTTTTCTTATTTTTTTTTTTAGTTTTTTTATTTTCAAAATGCATGCTTAGATAATTTTCAACATTCACTCTTGCAAAATCTTGTATTCCAAATCTTTTTCTCCCTTCATTCTCCCTACTCCCTCCCTTAGACAGCAAGTGATCAAATGTATGTTACATACGTTGTTCTATACATATTTCCAAAATTATCATGTTGCACAAGAAAAATCAGATTGTGTGGGACAAGTACAAGACCCCCTTTCCCAAATTAACTAATCAGAGACATCTTCAGGTACAAAGAGAAAGTATTTATTTAATCCCTGCAGGGAGAGACCCAGACACACAGCTGGGAGCCATGCCAACTCCAGCCATGTGCTCCTGGAACCTGCCTGCTTTTGCCTTGACCAAAGTTTAAAAGCAAAAGATCGGAGCCTTTTCATTGGATAGACTAAAAGGAAGTAACCCTCCTTGACCAATGGTCACCAATGTTGTCTGCTGCCTGTGGGTCATGTCACTCTCCAAGTTTGTGACTTGAGGGCCTGATCTTTAGACCACCTGACTACTTGCAACTTAGGGTCTAAGACTGGGAATAGGGATCATGTGACTTCCTGAAACCTGAGCCCCAAGGCCTTACTTTCCTGCTCTAGGTATAGGGATCATGTGACCCAAGCCCAACATCAATACTGATAAATTCTTCATCCAGTCTGTCCCATTCAAGATCAAAAAGGGAAAAAAATGAGAAAGAAAACAAAAAGCAAGAAACAACTAAAAAGGTGAATCCATGTTTTCTTAATGTTAATTAAATGTTCATTGGAAGGCCAAAATTAGTACAAATAACAGAGAATAAATCCATATTCTGTTGCATCTTGGTCTCAGAGGCTGCATTGAGTGCACAACCAAAGTGGTGCACTAATTTTCTCTTCACTTTAGTGCCACTCACAAACATCAAGATTGGATTAATGAAAATGATAAGGAAATTCAGAAGCTACTAAGTGAAAAAACAAGAACTTCACAGTTCTTTATCACAGTGTTTATCAGCAGAATAGTTCATCTACTTCTAAGAAGGAAGCATTTAACTCCATCAAAAGTAAAGTGCAAGTAAAACTTAAGAGAAATACAAGTTTCTTGGATCAGAAAAAAGGCAGGTGAAATTCAGTTTTATGCTAATAGTGAATCTAAAGTACTCCTATAATGTCTTGAATGCTATTTATGGGCCAAGGTCCATAGTGCATCTCAATTATTCAGTCCCAATGGAGTCACATTGAACAAAGATGAGATCATCACAACCTTGGAGAGAAGGGCTGAACAATCCCATAGTATTCTCAATAATACATCTTTCATCCACCAATATTGAAGCCACTGACCATATACATTGGGGGAAGTCAATACTTCTGTGCCCAATTTCCAGGTGAACAAGAGATCTTGCACATAGTAGGTTCTTATCAAATGTTTTGGTTTCTTTTCTTCAATTATGTTATGAATGAACAAAATAACGCAAGGAAACATGCCCAGTCTTAGGCAGAATGTGGTTAAGGATAGAGCAAAACTCTACCTCTCCCTTTCTTGAAGCATAAGAGTTCTGCTACTTTTTTCTCTACTACATTACAGCTATTACAGAATCAACAAATGTAAGAACTGGAATGTCATTAGAGACCATGTAGTACAATACCCCCAGAGGCCCAAAGACAAGAAGGAATTTGCCCAGTCACACAGAGTATTAGCATCAGAATTGGAATTAAACTTGATGAGGTCCTTGATCTGAGGTGGGCATTCTCTGAGAGAGTCTGAATTACTATAAACAATCTGGAAGTCAAGTTACTCCCAGAAGCAAACAAGGAAGAGTACTGATACCATTATGTCTTTAAGTGGACTTTTTGATTTTAATTAGACTTTTTGCTATCCTAAGTAGACCTTTATTGCACTAGGCACAGATTGAATTACTCTCCTCCTTCATTTCCTTACTTAGACAAACCCTTCTGTTATTATTTCCAATCAGAAGGCCACACTATGATATCAACCCCCACATTATTTCTCCCCTACAAAAGAATCTACCTGTACTTCACTTCTCCACCAATGCCTATTAGGACCCTAATTCCTTTTTAGAGTTAGCCCACCAATCAATGGGGTAGGCTTCCAATTCCTTCCAGTTTCATTAGGAACCAATAGCCTTATGCAACAATTTAACTTGACTTGTTTTATGGCAACTCAGCACATAGTCAATGGTATAATAATAATAAAATCTATGCCTTTTGATTTGGAGATATTCTAAGCCTACAAATTCTCTTGAGACATCTCACAACATTGGCCTGATGTAATATAGCTTCTAGGGGAGACAGCAATTTTAAGGTCCCCTGACCTTAGGGGGCTTCTATTCTAACAATCTGTCAGTAATTTTAAATCTTCTGGCTTTGAAATCTGACCCTGAGGCCCTCTGATCTAAGAATGCTATTGTTCTGTCAATGATTATAAAAGTTGTCTGGCCTAGGAATATAATAATATTTCTTTCCTAAGACTTTAGGAAAGATATATTAATGATCCTGAGAATATTATTCTAACAGTCTGTCTGTCAATGATTTCAAGTCTTCTGGCCTTAGAATAGTCCTATAAACATTACTGTCTGTTGGTTAGTAATAACCAAATTCTTGAGACCACTCCTAAGCCATAAAATTAGCATATCTATAACATGAAAAACTAGATAAATGTGTCTCCTGGCTTCAGGTTCCTTGCTAAATTCTCTTGGAATTTAGACCATTTCAATTAGCATTACAATTTCAATAAACTTTGCCCCTTGACTTGGATATGTTATGGATCTCTGACCCCAACCTTTTGGGGTCCCTTCCCAACCTCCACAGCCCAAAACCCCAATATACTTCTGGGATTCAAACTCCCTTCTCCCCAACATTTGGTGGACCATATGGGGTGTTCAGTGCTTCTGCACTCTTCTCCAATATTTGATGGTACATATGGGGAGACCCTAAAACCTCATTGTATTTGGGAAGGTCAGTACTTCTGTACCTCCTGCCCCATCAAACCCATGTCTCTTGACTACCAGTTGAGGAATCTTGGTACTGTGTCCTGTTATCTCTTGCCCTTGTTTGGTAGGAGTTCTTTCTTGGTTCTTTTCCTATTTGTAGGATTACACATTCTCTTGCTAGGTCATCATCCACATCATGATCTCCAAATTAAAAGAAAAAAACATGCTCTACATGTTTGGCCCAAGGCTGACAGAATTTATTAGTTAAATTATTAACTAGTTAATTTAATTATTTATATAATAATATGATATATATCATATACAACATATTAATGCAATATATTGTGTGATATAATATTAATTTAATTAACTAGTTAATTAATTAGAGGGAATGGTCCAGAGTTTCTTCATGCTTTTGAAAATCTTTCTTGATTTTATGAAGATATGAGAAATAGATGGGCATTTAGTTTCCACAGTTATGAAAATTAAATTGGAGAAAAGAAACTTAAATTAGAAAACTGAAACCCACAATATTGATTTCAACAGCTTCATGGCTTGGCTCCGGGCTTCCCCAATCACAGACTATTCAAGATTGAAGGATCATGTTGATAAGTAAGGTCACTGATGAATCCAGGAATCAGGAAGGGAACTAGAGTAGATTCTACAGCAACCAGGCAACTCTGTACACAGACCAAAGGTAAGAATGCAGACTATCTAGTATTGCTTTTGGTGACTGGGGCCTTCTTATGGGGTCTGAGGTGTCAGACAGGTTAATAAGTGGGTTAATTTAACAGACTCAAGGAGTGGGACTTCTTGGAGGATGTCAGGAAATCTAGAGTTGAGTAAATATTAGTGGTCTGGGATCATTGGAGTGTAGAGATTTCCATGCTGGTGTACAGGAAGGATTTGCACAAGAGAAATTTACAACAAACTAGGGGAGAAGTAAAGAAGTAGAATCCTGGAAGAGAAGAGGTTCTTCTCCAGTAAGTAGGGAACAAATAACTCTGTACTAGCCAGAAAGAAAAGGAATTTAAAAGCAGCTTGTGTTTGTGTGGGAGCATGAATCTGTGTTTTGTCTTCTATGTTTTTCTCAGCTGAATTACAAAGTAAAAGAAACGGCCATTTTGGGATTTAAAAGCACTTGTTTTGTTCATCTCATGCAAAGTAACCTGAACTTTTCTTAAGCTTTCAATATTCTCTCCCTAGAAGGGAATGGCTAGGGCTACTATATGTGGACTTATGCCCAGTCTAGCTTCTCCAAAGAATGGAAGGCTCCCCAAAAACTCCATGCTCTGGAGTCAACTTCAGTTTCTCTCTAGATGGATCCTATGTTTCCCAACCCCCCAGAGTCCCAAAAGTCTTCTTTGGAGATTCTGAATTCTGTAAAAAAAGTATGGTCTATCTTCATGTAACTTGGAGAAATTAAGGGAAATCTATTTTATACTTTAAAATCGTTTCCCTTTCCCAAAACCAAAATCCATATAGAGAAGAAGACAAAATTTTGTAGGGAAGATAGGAGCTATTGCCATTTTACTCCCACAGGCCTGTGTCTCCATCTCAGGTCTCAAATAGTTTACTGCCATTTCAATGGGTTATTAAAAGGGTTATCAAAGTTCTCTGATAACTTACCTAAAGAGCTCACATGTTTGTATCTCCTAATTAGATAGAATATGTTGCTTTCTAAATTGTATATTGGGCAATTTATAAAAATTACGAACGATGCTTTAAGATTTTGTTAGCTCTGCTGGGCATATGTACAAGTTTTATGAAATTTGGTCCAAAGTTATTTATATATTACCTTATATCTTAAAGTTTAAAAAACAGTGATTTTAAAAACAAGGGACAAGAACAATTGATTTACAAAAGCAATTGATAATTTGAATGGAACATCCAGTAGAATCTCACAAGCTAAAATATTGATTTTTAAAATAACTTTTTTTCAATTGGTATATATGTTAAAATTGGAAACGACTGTAAATTAAATAAGATTCCTATCCATTTTTGTGAAAGGCTATGTTATGTCTATTTGGTTATCACTTATGAAAATTGTAAGATTGCTAATTAAGTTATTTGGGGTTATTGGCATAATATTGAAACCTAAATTTAAGTACTATTGACATGAATTATGATTCTGGGCACAGAGAGAGAAACAGAATATTGGGCACAGAGAGAGGAATGGGATGTTGATCTGGCACCAAATGATGTGGTTCAAGGATCCAAAAATAATGTGTTATGTAGATACCAGATGATGGTAGGCACCAAAAGTTGGGGTTTGGTCATGTAAAGAATTCACAGTGGCCATTCTCTTTGGCAAAAAAAAAAAAAAAAAAAGGATTTATTTAGGGAAGACGTTACAGACAAAATAGAACAATACAATAGATACCAGGAATGGTAGGTATGAGATAAAGTGGGAGAGCATTGAAAGGGGTTTTAATACTTAATGACGGAAAGAGCAAGTTCCTTAGTGGAATTTGCCTTTTGCCAGAAGAAAGGAAACATTACATGAGGTTGGGATGCCCTTAGCTGAAAGGGACTTAGCACCCCAAAAGAGTTAGCTAGCTATGAGAAGTGGGATTGGAGTTATTATCAGCATAATTGAGTTAGGAGATTTACCATGTAGCATAGGGGAAAGAAAAAGGGAAAGACACCACCTTGGTGGATTGAACCAAAGGAAGGAAACAGCCTTGGGATGACCCATTGGTAGACTTTGTAGAGAGGACTTGACCTTAGGGACATGGCTGGAATGCCTGACAGAACATGGCATGGTAAGGCTGTTTGGGGACCTCTGCAGAGGAATTTTAAATGGCTTGGATTTTGGACTGGACCATCTCTCCAGAGGGTGGGACCATGGAGTTGGGCTGATCTGTCAGTGCCTTGTCCCTGCCTGCCTCAGGGACTCTAAGGTGGAATTGGACAGGCAGGGGGAGGTGAACTCAGCCTAGGGTCCATTCCTCTGGTTTGTGAACTTGCCATATTTGGAAAAAGTTTGGTTCTGGGTGTAGAGTTCTAGTCTCTTCACCTTTAGGTTTCTGAAAGTTTTTGATTGGAATTGTTGGTAGTTAATCTGAAATTTAAGACTGAAAACTATATACTAGTTATTTACATGATCTGTTGGCTTGGATAAGTGAAGGCTTACTCCACCCTTCCCTCATTGAGCATGGTTGCTCCTTAGAAGTGAGAAAACAAACCCACTCACTGGAGCTCACCCCCAATTTCTGTCACCCCATCCCTTGCTAGTTAAATGAAATTCCTTTAACATTACTAGCTTCTATTGTTTAAAGTAATAGCTTATGTTTACATGGTGTTAATAACTGAATATTTGTTTTTATTTTTCAAGGCTGTGGTTGTTTTAAGACAGTCATTTGTGATGCTATATCAAAGGTTCTACTGCTTAGCAATACAAAGAGCTTCTAAGAGAAGTTTGTTAGATTTCTGGTTAACTGCAAATTCTCTGAAAATAGTTATTTCAAAATACATTCAGCAAATTATCTAATATTTATTAAGTGAATCATGATCTCATTGTTGAATGAATATGTTAGCAAATGGGATCTATAGCTTTCTTGAAGTATCTGACAGTCCTCCATCTAGTTTTGGCTGTGCTCTGCAAGAACATGGGATAGATAGTTTAGGATCTAAAACCTCTGACTAGTGAAACTTGCTATTGAGATGTAATCTCTGGGGACTATAAACTGATAGTGTTTTGAGAATTGAATTTGGGAATGATTATCTGAATTAAGTTAGTAACCACCATTTGAGAAAAATACTATTAAGTTAAACATTCTTGAATTGACTATAAGATGGGATTGTTAGCTATTATAATCAGGCCCCTGCTCTTTCCTCTGATAGGAGGATTTCTATAATCTCTATAATCAGAGGAAGTAGTCAATAGAAACCAAAAGCACAGTTCAAGTATGTACTACCCTGCTGTTTTCGATCTGAAAATATGTAGTTATTTTATCTTATAATTAGGTAAATGAGTATTTGGCCTAGTCATCTATCTGTTTCTAGATGTGTATGTCTGTATGAAATAAAGTCCTCAAAATCAAATAATTGATACGACTGTCTATAGACCCTGTTATTTTATTGATTATTGAAACTAAAGCTAAAACATCTTTAATGTGGTTTAGAGGAGAGGATTTTAGTGTATTCAAATTTTCTTGGAGGGATGTAACTTATGTAATATTTTGTTACATCAATGGGAAGATCAATTTTATTTAAGTTTGTTACTAATGTGGGAATAATATTTGTATTATGTGTCCTGTAGTAGAAATCTTCTTTTGAATAATATATATGAAAAACTTCTGGCCAGTCTATATTGGTCTCTCCCAGGCCATCTTACAACAGACCCTAGCAAAAGAGGGTTTACTTGTCTAGGAAAAAAAAACAAAAAACAAACATTGGCAGAGAGGCTTTACCTCTCTATGACTCATGCAGAAGTCTAGGTTAAATCTTTATCTCAATGTCCTGCTTTTGAAAGGTAAATGAGACCTGTTAAGGAAGGATTTTGTGAATACCTCTGTTTTTCTGATGGAATTCCCCCTTTCTGAAAATTACTTTTGGAGTATAATGTAGTCTTTAATAAAAGAGATGATACCTAACCAGCCATTTACAGAATCTTCAGAGAAGATATAAACACATCTCCCAAGAATTAGGATTCTGCTCTTAATGCTTTCTCACCCTCTTTCTCCAGTTTTCTTGGGTTTGTTTTTCTCTAGGCTTTGAACAATTCACCTTTAAATGGCCAGGACTAGATAGCTGCATTGACCAACTTCAGGGGTCTGACTCAGCCCAATGGATTTTCATTCAGCTCAAGCCCCTCCAAATGGGATCTTCTAGGATGACCCAGCTAAATCCCCATTCTCCGAAGTAAGTAGATGAGATCATCTTCATATCCCAGAGGACTTTGGGCCCCATATGTTTGGAAAGGAATGGGAATTAGTTAGTAAATGGATCCCAAACTACCCGTGCCTGAGTAGGATCCCTGTAAGGAATTCATCAATCCCATGAAGTGGGGAAGTTATATAGGATTAATGCTACTCCCCTCATATTTGGGACTCAGAATGGAGGAAATCAGGTTAAAATTTAAGTTAATATTATTGAAAAAGATACCCCACAAACAATTCAGAATAATGACTGTCAAATTATATAATTGTAAAGGCTTGACTAGCTATAGACAAGTAAGTATTTGTATATTAGACAATAAGTATTTGTGTCCTAATAGAGAAAAAGATTTTATGCAACTGACTGTCCATTTTGGAATAATGTTTAGTTTGCTAGGACTGGACATTTAGAAAATGCAGATCAAATTATCAAATAAATTGGTAATAGGTATGGATCTGTTAGGAATATTTGGAATCAAGTTAAGAACTTAAGACAAGTGATGGACACCAATACCTGGATGGAATTGATAAAGTACTTCTGTAAAGAGTCTGAACAAAAAGCAATTTCTATGTCTATGCTATGAGTTGCTCCATGCCCAGATAGAACCATTCCCTTTGAGTATGGAAAAACATGAGAGTGAATTCCCCTGTTCCCAAAATAACATTCCTGGGGAGAATTACAATGCTCTATAGTAGTCCCTTATCTCTGGAGATCAATCAGCTTTCCTCTCATGGGTAAAAGATTCCAAAATCTAGGGACTGTAGTGGGCATGCACCTGAGTCTGGAATGTAATTGAGGACAGTTTTGGCAATTTCTCGGGGATGAGCCTACCCCAAGCAAACTTTGGGTGGTATTGTGGAGGCAACACTTTCAAACTTGCTTGCCTGGGAACTGAGTGGGCATCTGTCCACCAACTGAAATGGCTATCCTTTTCCCTGGGCATTAGATGAAGAAAGTGAGACTAAATCAGGAGGAATTAAATCAAAGAAAGAAGCTAATGAATTCAAGGCTAGGAATCTAATTCTGTATTTGAGTCATTACCACTCTGGTGACTAATTATTGGATAAGTTACACCAGAGAGGCAATGAAGGAAATAGCAGAGTAGTTAGCAGAATGATATGGAAAAATAGAATGACTGTAGAAAGGTTATCGGTAGGAAGAGAATGAACATGTGTTACAATTGGAAATACTTTCACTCCTAGTACAACCCTATCAGAAGAATTAACAGAGAATTCAGGGATTAATTATCCATCCTGTGTAAGGAGATCTGTGTAGAGTTTAATAGACTTCTATGAAGTGGGATGTAAAAAAAAAAAAGTCAAATTTGAGGGGTTAGAAAAATTTGATGTGGAAACCAAAATATTTTAAAGGGGGGGGAACGTTAATTGTGAGAAATGGGTGGTCATTTGGTTTCCAGTTATGAAAATTAAATTGGAGAAATGAAGCTTAAATAGAAAACTGAAACATGGACATCAAGAAATAATCAAAGATGGAATTTATCTTCCCCCAAAAGAATGTAAGCTCCTGGGGGCAGGTACTGACTTTTGTAATCAGGGGTGGTGGCCTGAGATTGAAAAGAATATTTTGTTTTTTACCCTTTGCCCTCCTCTGTTAGCTTCCCCCTTCTAGAATGTAAGTTCCTTGGCAGCAGGGACTGGCTATATAATGAAGGGGGAGATTCATGTCCTGTAACTTCAGTAATATCCAATTTATATGGAATCAGAGGAGGGACTTGTGCTTCAGGATAGGAAATAAAATGTTGCCTTTGGAGTTACAGAGGTGTGTCCGCTCACCTAGGCACCTATTCTTGTAAGAGTGAAAAATAAATCTTTCCTGCATTCATCAGTGAGTCAGTAGAGTTCTTGGTAAAATATTTTGTTTCTTACAAAGAGAACGTAGGAAGATCCAGTCAAACAACAGTGTGCTTTATCAAAACAGAAAGAAAAAACAAGAGCAACTTCTTATCTGAGCTCTATTCCTGTATCAATGTGTCTAATTCTGAGATGACTCAACCTGAGTCTCAATTTCTCCAGTTCTAAAATAAATCATTTCTTGCCTATCAAAAAGAAAAAATCTCTCACGGAAGTTATTTTGGAGCTACAATTAATAGAACTCTTGAAAACAAAATTTCAGTCAGAATTAAACAAGAATTCAGAGATTAGATAATAGTCTCAGGATAATAGTCACTTAAAATTTTGGAAAATTGTTTTACCAAAACCATTTAAGCTTTCTTTTACCACTTTCTCTCCAAGCCTGCTTCTTTCCATTTGGCCAAAACTGAATTCTTGAAGTACTCTACTTCTATCAGATTTCCTTTTACTGGTCTGCTTAATCCAGTCAAATTCATTACTCTAATCCTTTCAGAAAGAGAAAGAGAATGCTTCTTAAGGCAATTAATGAAGAACTTCTTACTCAGTACTTAACTAATTTTTAACCTTAGAGAGAACAAAATTCCTACTCAACTTTTACCCTTTTTCTTTAAGGAAATGGAAAGGCCTTTGCTAAAGAAAGGATATTTAATGTGGACATGGTTTTTCCTTGAAGTGTGATTAAGTAATGGTGAAGTTTTCATCATTGATATAAGTTTGGAGAGAACAGACTGGAAAAATTTATTTCTTAATTTTTTTTTCAAAAAATATCGATGTTTTGTATCTAAATTATAGAGATTACTCTCATTCTTGTAACAAAGTAAAACTAAAAACAGTCACCATATCTGAAAAAATATACAATATTTCACACTTTTATTATCCATTCTATTGAGAAAAAAAAGACAACAAAAAAATTTGTTATAATAAATATACATAGCCAAGAAAAACAAATTTCTTTGATAGCTTTAAGCAAATGTTTCATTCCATATCCTAAATTCATCCCCTTTCTATAATAGGTGCTTTGGAATCATGAATGGTCACCGAATTGATGATAATTGTAACAATTTTTTTTAATTAAATTAAATCTATTTTTGTTATATTTAAAGCTTTGAATTGTTCCCACACACACACACACACACACACACACTATGCACTAGAGGTTTCCATTACACACACACACACATTTTACCAAGAGAGAAAAGGATAGTGACATTGAGTGTAAGCATCAAATATTGGGATTTGGTCATGTGACAAATTCACAATGGCCTTTCTCTTGGACAAAAGGTAGATTTATTTCCAAGAAGAGATTACAGATAAAATGAAGAGGTAAAATAGACACCAGGAGTAAGAAATATGAAATGGATTTGGCAGAGCATATAGCCAACAAAGAAAGGAATTTTAACAATTAACAATGGATAGGACTAGTGGAACTCACAATTAACCAGGAGAAAGGGAATACTCCATGAAGTGGGAGTATGCCATTAACTGACAGGCTAAATCCAAGAGTTGGTTAGCTGGAGAAAGACACCATCAGGCATGGGGGAGGGAATGATAGGAAAGACACCATGAGACAGGACAAATCCAAAGGGATTCAGCAATAATGGTGTAGGTCATTGGCTCATATATAGGGGAAATTTAACCTTGGGATTTTGACATAACTTGACTTTCTGATTGGATACACTAAGGTAGGGTTTCCCAAATCCTCAGGGGAGGGTGGGACTACAAGGTTGAGCTGATCCTCATCAGTGCCCTTCCCTGCTTGCTCCAGTGAGTAATCTTATCAGTACTTCAGGCTCTCTCTCTCTCTCTCTCTCTCTCTCTCTCTCTCTCAATGTCCACAGAAAATTTGTTAATATAATTGATATAATTATCATCAGGTAATCATTATATCAACTGTAATATTAACAACTAAGTCTCTTAAATGATCCTAGCAATCTCATAATTCCAGTTATACCTTTACTTTACATTCCTATCCTTAAGATAGCATCCATTAGGGCAACTAGGTGGCACAGTGGATAGAGCACCAGCCCTGAAGTCAGGAGGACCTGAGTTCAAATTTGGTGTGACCCTGGGCAAGTCATTTAACCTCAATTGCCTCAGAAAAAAAAAAGATGGCATCCATTAAGTTGAGCTAAACCACAATCTAAGTCCCATCCTAGGATCTTACCCTGTAAACAAAGTCAGCAGTCATCTTGAACTAAATCAGTCCAAAGTAGATCCTTATGTCTTTGTCCCCTTCTGATAGAGTGTTGGTGTTTGAATTCTATAATGGGATTTTTGGGCCAGTTTCACAAGGTGTTTCAAAAGAATTTGTAGGCTTAGACCATCTCCACATTAAGAGACAAAGATCTTATTATGCTGTAGTCAATGGGCTAAATTCGAAAAGGGAGTTAGCAGTTAAGGGGAAAAACTCGAGATAAGTTCCCTATCCAAACTCAGCATTAACAAGGAGGAAATTGTGGGTAAAGCTTCTAATGAACCATCAACCACCATCAACAAAGAAAAAGATGGGAAGGTGGGCTAAGTTCCTAATAAATGCATCATGGTGCCTGTGATGCTCAGTAAGCAGGCTAAAATTCCTAAAAGGAGTTAGCAAAGAAGTGGGGCACCAATAGCTTCTTTTATAAAAGAAAGATAACATGGGCTATTGTCATATTTATATTGTTTGGCCTTCTGATTGGATAAAGTAACTGTGGAATCATGAAAATTTTGACAATGAAAGTAATCTAACAAGGGATTCAACAGGGGCCCACAGCAACAAAGATCCACTTAAGGACTACAAAAGGCCCACTTACGTACTTTCTAAAAGTCTTCCAAATTGTTCATTTTCATATTGATGTGTAATTCTTTTTCTGATTTTGCTCATTTCTCTCAGCATCAGTCCCAATGAATATTTCCAGGTCTTTTTGAAATAATTTCTTTTTTTCTTTTTTTTATAATACATATTGATAACAACAATAGTGGCTACAATCAATATTATGCTTACTATGTGTCAGGCACTTTATAAACATTATTTCATTAATTTCACAATGATCCTGGGATATAGGTGCTATAATCATTCCATTTTACAGTTGAAGAAACTGAGGCAAACTGTTAAGTGACCTGCTCAATGTCACATAGCTAGTTGTTGACATCAGATTGGAATCAAGTCTTCCTGACTCTAAGCCTATCACTCTACCCACTGCACCACTTAGCCACCTCAGTAGAATTCCACTACATTTTTATAGCACAATTTATTCAGCCATTCTTTAATTGTTAAACCTCCTCTTAGCATAATAGCAATTCAGTTCACAACATAGAACAACCATGACAAAACATCTATTAGAGGTACTATTTATTATGTGAATTAACACATGAGTTAGCAAGGAAAGGGGTTTTAACAATTAACAAGTTCCTTAGTGCAACTCAAAATTAACCAGAAAGAAGATGCTGTTAAAGGGAATACACCATGAGGTGGGAGTATGCCATTGACTAAAAAGCTAAAGAGGATTGCAGCCTAACCCAAAGAGTTTAGCAAAGGGAAGGAGATTATACCATTTACTGGTGGGCTAATCATAAAAGAATTAGTTCTAACAAGGAGAAAGACATTATGAAATGAAGGGGGAGAAGAAAGATACCATGAAGCAGGACATCATGGTGGGCTAACCCTAAAAGGGATTTAACAAAGATGACTTAACAGATGGGAAGATTTATAGGGAGAATTTAATTTCAGAGGTTTGACATCATTCATGACTTGGCTTTCTGTTTGGATATAGTAAGGTGAGGTTTCCAAAGATCTCCTCACCTACAGTAAAACTGAACTGATTCCTCATCAGTGCACTTCCCTGCTTGCTTCAAGACATATTATAATCTTATCAGTACTTCAGGCTTTCTCAGGAACTCATCCCCAAAACTCTCTATCCCCAAAACACTCTCCTGACCTTTCTGTTGAGGGTGCCATCATCTTTCTAGTCAACCAGGTTCAGAACATCAGAGTCACATTCTTCTTCATACTAACTTATCCTCCTTATCCAATCATGGAATCATGGCTTCAGAGCTGAAAGGTAACATAGAAATCATCTGATCCAGGGCTTCATAAATTTTTTCTGTTCATGACTTCTTTTTGCCCAAGAAATATTTACAAAACCCCAGGTATATAAGCATATATATAATAAGTATACAAATCAAATATTTACTCATAATAAATTACAAAGAAATTTATTTAAAACTAATTCTTTGGTATTATATATAACCATTTATTAAAGATGAAAGCAAATTTGCATAATAATGAGGTGGTTGTGCTCAGTTATTTTTACACAGAGAATTAAATTTTGACAGAATATTTGATACTTTTTACTGCTGCCAAATTTTTTGTGACCCTGACATTCAGTTATTTGGTTCTATATGGGGTCACAACCAATCCTTTAAGAAGCTTTGATCTAGTCCACCCCTCACATTTTAAAGATGAGAAAATGGCCAAGAAAGGTTAAATAATTTGCCCAGTGTCTCGAGCTAATAAACATCTGAGACAGAACTTAAACTCGAGTCTGACTCTATCTAGTACTCTATCCACCAAAACATGTTGCCAACTATTTAAAGCCATTTCTAATCATATGAAAAAAATGGTCTAAATCACTATTGACTAGAGAAATGCAAATTAAGAAAACTCATAGGTACCACTTCACACCTCTCAGATTGGCGAAGAAAATGGGAAAAGATCATATCTGATAAATATTAGAAGGGATATGGAAAACTGGGACACTAATGCATTATTGGTGGAGTTGTGAAATGATCCAACCATTCTGGAGAGCAATTTAGAACTATGCTCAAAGAGCTATCAAACTGTGCATACCCTTTGATCCAGCAATGTCTATACTGGGTCTGTATCCCAAAGTGATCATAAAAGAGAGAAAAGGACCCACATGTACAAAAATGTTTGTAACTTCTTTTAGTAGTGGCAAGGAACTAGAAATTGAGTGGATGCCCCTCAGTTGGGAATGGTCAAGTAAGTTATAAAGTATGAATGTAATGGAATATTATTGTTCTGTAAGAAATGATGAGCAGGCTGATTTCAGAAAAGCCTGGAAAAGCTTATATGAACTGAGGCTAAGTGAAGTGACCAAAACCAAGAGAACACTGTAGATAGTAACAAGATTATATTGATGATCAACTGTGATGGACTTAATTCCTTTCAACAATGAGTAGATTTAAGGCATTTCCAATAGACTTGTGATGGAAAGTACCATCCACATCCAAACAGGGAGAACTATGGAGACTGAATGTGGATCCAAAACAGAGTATTTTCACCTTTTGGTTTTGTTGTTTGTTTGCTTAATTTTTGTTTTGTTTTTAATGTTTTTTTCCTTTTGATCTGTTTTTTCTTATGCAGCATAACAAATATGGAAATATGTTTAGAAAAATTGCACATGTATTGGATTGCTTGCTGTCTTGGGGAGAAGGAAGAGGAAAAAACTTGGAACACAAGGTTTTGCAAAGATGAATGTTGAAAACTATCTTTGCATGTATTTGGAAAAATAAAATCCCATTTTTAAAAAAAGTTTTAAATTTTTTTTAAAAAAAGACGCCAACAAGATTATACAATGATCAATTGTGATAGACGTGACTTTCCAACAATGAGATGATTGAGGCCAGTTCAAATGATTTTGTAATAAAAAGAGCCATCTACACCCAGAGAGAGGACTGTGGAAACTGAATGTGAATCTCAACATAGCATTTTCACTCTTTTTGTTGTTGTTTGCTTGCATTTTGGTTTCTTTCCCATTTTTTCCCCTTTTTGATCTGATTTTTTCTTGTGCAGCAAGGTAAGTATATAAATATGTATACATATGTTGGATTTAACATATATTTAACATGTTTAACATATTGGATTGCTTGCCATTTAGGGGAGGGGGGAAGGGGAAGGAGAGGAAAATTTGGAACACAAGGTTTTGCAAGGGTCAATGTTGAAAAATTATCCATGCATATGTTTTGAAAATAAAAAGCTTTAATTTAAAAAAAGACATGTTAAAAAATAAAATTAAATTAAATTAAAAAAGACATGTTGCCTCTTGATCTTTGACAATCAGCCATAGTAATTTCTATCTCTACAACATTTCTCCCTTCTAATTCCTTTTCCATACCCATATAATAAACCTAGTTTTATAGTTCCAATGTTATCAAAAACATGGATTTTCATCATTCATTTATTCCCTGACAAATATTTCAATAAATGTATATCTGTTCTCTCCCACAGTTACTAAGTGCATTGATGGCTGAATATAACTTAACCTTATGTGTAGACTATAATATGTTATTACTCCTGGATTTGCCTTAATATATTTGAACCTATGTTTTTTTTTTGTCTTAAATGAATTATTATATTTAAGATCTAAAAGTGCCATTATTGTGAGTGGCTAAATTTCTGTAAATGAAAATGAATCAGTAGGGGCTTAAGAATTAAAGTCTTAAGTATGGAGATCATATTTCCCTTATTAGATAGTAAGTACCTTGAGGTCAAATGTGGTCCTTTCTTTTTACTTGTATTTGTAGCCCAAGACTTAGCACAGTGGCACATAGTAAGTGTATAATAAATGTTTATTTACTTGGCTTAGATTTTTATCAGAGGAAAGAGGATATACATATGTAATGTATTGGTGGGATGTCTACCCAATGTAATACTTAAATCTTTAATAGAGACATGTATACATTATCTGGACTGGCTTTGTCACTCCAATCTATCCTTAAGCTGGCAAGTCTAGTTCTCAGAGAAGACCCTTGAGGTCTTAGGGGTAACTCTGTTTTTACCTCTAATAAATAAGAAAAAAGAATGAGAAGAGAGAGGTAGGATGATCATAATAGAAGAAAGTCCAGAGAATCAAGAGAGAATCTCAAAGGGAAAATGAAGACAAATATAAGCCCCTGAAGGGGTCTGTTTTGTCTTTGTCTTTTTATTTCTGGTGTGTAGAAAGAACATTATAAGTGCTTAATAAATGAATATTGGTTCATTGATTGATTGATGAGAGCTAGAGACTAGAGACTTGCTTGTTTTGGTTGGCCTGCTATGTATCTGTTTGCCTTTGGAAGATGACCTGGACAAAAGAGGCAATCATAGAATCATAGATTTAAACATGGGAGGGATCTCATACACTATCTAATCCAACGTCCACCTCATTTCACAGGCAAGGAAACTGAGACCCAGCATAGGGAAGCAGCTTGCAAAGTCACATAGGGAGAAGGCTGAGATGTGGAGCCAGTCCTCTGATTTCAGACCACTTTACCACCTTTGGCCCTTATATCCTAATAAAATGATTAATGGAAGGTCACAAGTATCTTCTCATACTGTTTTAGGCATTATCACAGCCCCAAGGGGTCAGTGTTCTTTATCTAAATTCTAATTCTTTGCCCTGACTAAAGGCCTGCTTAGACTACAACATGGGAGCCCCAAAGTGGAAAAGCCTCCCATCTCTGTTTCTGGTTTTGGGGGCTAGAATTGGAAGTTGTGAGCAGCTAGAGCATTATAGGAAGAAGTAAAATGTTCAGAGATCTTATCAGCTCCCCAAAGAGCAGAAAATTACTTACTGCCAAGCTTCATTCTTAAAATTTGCTAAGGAATTAGAAAAGGAGGACAAGATTAGAAGACACCATTGTTTACTTTATTGGGGCCAGACTGATGAAGCAAACAGATTTGATTGAGAAGGTCCTATTTTTTCCTCTAAGTCTGCTCTCTAGAGGGGCCTGTTTGATAAATTATAAAACAAACATGACTATCATCATGAAGTAGTTAAAAATAAGTTGTCTATGAATAGAGATTATTTCAGGAAAAAAAATTCATAGGTTTGAAGCCAGAAGAAACCTATAAAGTTACTTAGTCAAAGTTCTTCATTTTATAGATGAAGAAACTGAAGCTGGAGGTCACACAATGACTAAGGAAATAATAAGTCTCACAACCGGCATTCAAATCCAAGCCCTCCAGTTCCAAATTAAGTTTTTTTTACCCTGAAAAAAGAAGCTCAGAGCAAACTTTCTATTCCAAATGATTCAGGTAGATAATCCTCCTACCATTTCAGGATGGGCACCGAGTAAGATCACCTGTATAGCAGAGCTATATGATGAATTGAGATAAAAGTCAATACCAGCACCTAGCTTTTATTTTGCCTATGAAGTCATGCTGCTCTAGATATAGGGAGAGAGCAAACTATGGACCACTAGCCAAATCAAAGAAGACCAAATGTTTTATTCGATTTCAACAAAAACTTTTACATAATTGGTGGATGGGACTTGTAAATGAGTATCATGATTTTGGAAATATCTAATGGAGTAAACTTCCTCCATTTAAAGGCTATTCTTTTCCTCATTTCTTTCCTAGCCTTCATCACTGAATGGGCAGTGCCTCAGACAAACTGAGACCTCAGAAGACCTTAGTTTTAAAAGACGAAGGTCTTCTATTGCACCCAGGTCATCTCTAATCATCCTGAGCTATATCTTGCCACTGGACCCAGATAACTGGAGGAAAAAGTGAGGCTAGTGACTTTGCACAGCTCTCCTCCTCCCATATCATTGAAATCCTAACCACTTGTATCCTAATGTCCTATGGTTTTCTTTGGGAACAAGGGCAAACAGCAACAATCTTGGGGAAATTTTTTTTTCAGTTATGACAGTCATTAAAACCCCAAATTGGAAAAAAAATAAACTAGAACAAGACCTTGGAATCATTTACAACAAAATGTTAAACCAACATTTTTTTCAATGAAGCATACCTTAAAATATTTTTAGAGAGCAAATAAAAATTTTGTACTACCAATAAATAAGATGAAATAAATTATTTGTACTACCAATAAACAAGAGTATTTTATAATATTTTAATGAGTAATATATTAGAGTATTTTTATTTCACCCTTATTTTGATTCTTTTTAATTTCTATTTTTGTATATGTTTTTTAATATACATATATGATCTGTACACTAGTGTTGTTCAATTGTTTTTTAGTTATATTCAATTCTTCATGACCCCATTTGGGGTTTTCATGGGAAAGATATTACTCTAGTATCTATTTCCAGCTTATTTTACAGATGAGGAAATTGAGGCAAACAAGATTAAATGATTTACCCAGATTTACATAGCTTGTCTAAGGTCAAATTTGAATTTAGGAAAATGAATTTTCCTGAAACTGGACTTGGAACTCTACCCATTGTGCCACCTTAGCTGCTCAGTACACTAGTATATCTCTATAAATATATAAAATGTATATCTGTAATGCAGAACTGGCTAGTAAGTCTAGTCCCTATTAGCCTGCTTCCAGAGTGCTCACAACACAATTCCCCATGTGGAAGATGCTGGGGAGTCTCCTTCCTGTCATGACAAGATGTAATGGAAGCACTCTGGGGAGACTTTTAGACATACAATATCATTTTGTGATTGGTTCAAGGTAAATAGCAGCTTCTTTGATTAATTTTCAATTGTGGCACCAGAATTACAGGTGCCTTCAAAAGGCATTAATATTGGCCTCTCAAGTTTAGATTTCTTTTTTTGGTTTTCAATTTTTTCTTGTTGGATGCTCAATAAGAGATAGGCCACAGGCCCTGTGAAAACAAACTTTGTTCCTTTGCTTTCCCCTTTGTTCTCTATCCTCAATGGGCTCCCTAGTGAATGAAGGAGATTTGTTTTTTTAAAGAGCTATCAAGGAAGTGGGTAGTTGAGTTTTTTTGCCAACCAGCAACTGCCCACTAATTCTATGAAGTTTGATCACAGAATATCATAGAACGTCACAAAAGGATATCAATATGTATGTGTTTCCTTTAAGATTTTCACAACTCAACTGTTTTCCTATATTCTATAATCTCATCAACTGAGCTCCAAGAGAAATCCATCAATCAGAGGTGCCTTGATCAATTCTTCCCACATTTTCCTCTATTACAACAACTTAGTATAACCTGTTACAGCCTGTGCTCTGTTGGCAATCCTTGGAGAACCTGTGATCCTAGCCATACCATCATAAGGTAGGATTTGAGGAAGATATTAACTACTTAGTTCTACTTATAGGTCAGGGGTTGGTAAATTATAGTCAAGAGGGCTCTGCTCCTCTGATCTGTCCCCTAAGAATAGATTGTGCATTGTAAAATACAGTAAAACTTTATTTTAAAATGCAAAAACCATTCTTATATCACAGATTATACATGGGCCAAATCAGATGTTTATACAGAGTAATGGAAAGATGTTAGATTTTTATATTTTTAATAAATCAAAATCCACAGAAATGCTTCATTTGGAAGATTTTTAAATGGATTAGAAAATTCTGTTTCCAGGATTAATAAGAGGATAGATATGAGATTGTTTTTAGGTAACATAACTTAGGTGATTTTCAGCAGCTCATGTTTATAAAATAAATGAATGAGAAAGCATTTATTAAGTGCTTGGTTTGTGCTAGATACTATGCTAAGCATAGAAGATATAAAAAACAATACCAATCCCTAAAATTGAGGGGTTTACTTTTTTCAAAGAGAAAGATGTCACATTTAGGATGGGCCAGGTGGTCAAGGAGGAGTGAAATAGTGGAGTCTCGGTGCAGTCAAATGACAGTTCTTCCTAGGAATGGTAGTGTTGATTTGAATATTAATAACAATAATAACATCTATCTTATGTATAATATGTATAACACATATGCACATGTAAATATTTTGAGGTTTACAAAGTGTTTTACATATCATTTCATTTTATTTTCGCAACTCTGTGAGATAGGTGCTATTATTATTAAATTCATTATACAATTATGGAAACTGAGGCTGAGAATCTTTCCCAGGTCACATAGCTAGTATATGTGTCAAAATCTGAACAAAGGTTTTAACCCAAAGCCCAATGCTCTATCTGATGTGCTTCTGAGCTACCCCTAAAAAATTTAATAATTTGAATATTGTTCCCAGAAATAGAGAGAAAAGGTAGGGAAGGGAATAGAAATAAACTCTTGGCAGATGGCAGAAAAAATGACCATAAAGCAGTGTGAAGGATCTGGTACAGACTGGAAATAGTGAGCTATCACTAATTAGAAGCCAGGGTCCAAGACAGAGAGTGGAATGCAGAAACATGTCAGGAAGAGGAACAGAGAATTTCGTTTTAAATGTCTTACTGATTATGGTAGCTTCATGATATCATTAGTCGATAATGCCTCAAGGCACAATATAAACTAAGGAGGAAGTTCATAATTATTATTAGTGAATGTGAAATAAATTTGGCTCATACATGGAACCTAGCAGTTTCCTCAATTGATGCAAATTCTTCATGTAGAAGATACTGAGAAGATGGCTTCCAAGAGAATAATAAAGGTGCATAAAAGAAATTGTTTAAAAAAGAAATCTTGGACAATTCCCCTAGACTTGGGATGGAAATGCCATCCACCTTTAGTGAGAGAACTAGAGAGACTAAATGTGAATAAAAGCATAGTATTTTCACCTTTTTTGGTTTGTTTTTATTTCTTGTGTTTTCTTTTTTTGGACTGTCTTTTCTTGTACAACATAACAAATATGGAAATATGTTTAAAAGGATTGTATATGTTTAACCTATATCAAATTTCTTGCTATCTTGAGGAGGGGAAAAGTAAGAAAGGGAGGGAGAAAAATTTGGAACATAAAAGCTAACAAAAATCAATGCTGGAAACTATCTTTATGTGTATTTGGAAAAATAAAATACCATTGAGAAAAAAGAAAAAATCTTGGAGAAAGTATAGAGTATGCATCTATAAAACAAGGACATCCTATAGTTGGCATTCCTCAGATAATTATGTGGTCATGGAAAGTTCTTTGATTGGTTGAGGAGACATTCAGAAAGTCCTGTCTACCCTAGCTACTTCTCTGCTTCAGATATGTGGAAACTTGTGACTCTTCCCCTCAAGACATCTGAAGAGAAACCTGGAAGAAAGAGGAATACCCTTGGGGTCTTCTTCCCCCTTGAAATCAGATGAGTCTGGTTCTTTGCCATTTCAGTGATTCTTTTTTCCATTCTTTTTTTTTCTTTTTCTCTTTTTAAAATTAATTTATTTTATTTTTTGTTTGTTTATTTTTTAAACACACATTGCTTTATGAATCATGTTAGGAGAGAAAAATCAGAGCAAAAAGGAAAAACCATGGGAGAGATAAAAAATAGAAAAAAGAAATGAGCATAGCATGTGTTGATTTACATTCAATCTCCTTAGTTCTTTTTCTGGATACAGGTGGCATTTTCTGTCCAAAGTCTATTGGGATAGTTTTGTATCACTGAACCACTGAGAAAAACCAAGCCTTTCATTACTGATCATCACACATTCTTGCTGTTATTGTTTACAATGGATTCTGCTTGTTTCCCTCACAATTCTTTTTCCATTGTAAGTGAAGGGAGTAGAATCTTAAAGATTGTCTTGAGGGTATGAAGATGTTCCAGTGTTCTAGAGCTTGGGTTCTAGGTTAGGTGTTGCAGTCAGCTCAGCATCATTGCTTCAAGAACCAAGGAACAGTCTTTGGGAACAACTTCTGAACCCATGCCAGTGACAGCTGACTTGTTGAGATCCATCAGACAGTGAAACCACCTTTGGGACTTGGAAGGACCAAAGCTATGTACCTTAATACCCAGTAGAGGAGATAGAACTCAGAAGGGAAACATAGCTAGGACTAGAGCATATACTTTTTAATGTAAATAATTTCAAATATTTTTTCATATATATATTTCAAATAATATATATAATATATTAATCAATATTCAAATAATATTGATAATTTTTAATGGGAAGAGGTGACAATTTCTGAAATATTAACTCTTCCATTTTCTGAATGTTCACTGTCACCACATTATTAGCATTACCTTTAATCAGTGGTTTCTTTCCAGGAGTATTTTTAAGCCACTTCTCTATTTTGTTAAAGTTAGTTTAAACTAGATAATATAATGTATAACTCCTTTTGACTGGACACATGCAAACTGCAATATTGCAATGTGTTAAAGGCAAATGAATGAGAATATTAGTGTTAATCCCTTTACATTATGGAACTCCCACTCTTTTTGCCTCAGGATACTTGACACATAATCATCTGATATATGGATCAGGCAGGTAGGAGGGCAGGATGCCAGGACTAATCTGTACATTAAATATTAGGAAGGCTTAATTTCTTTCCTGATTTTAGATAAAATAATAAATATAAAGAAAAGTTTGATTGTTTTTGCTTTCCCTCGAGTATAAATACCCCACTTTGTAGGTTACTGTGCTAAAGTATCTAAGATTTTCAAGCCATTCCTATGGGAGTAGCACCCACACTAGTGATATCATGAAACTTTGAAGGATTTTATTTTAAAAGAATTAATATTTAAATAAGTTTGAAGGCAGAAAGACATGAGATCAGAATGGACAGAGACACTAGGAAAGGCTTCCAGGAAGAAAAGACACCTTTCTGAAACTGACCAGTTTCATTCCTTTGACACCTAGCATAGTGACAGGTACACATTAAGACCCAAAAAAATTTGCTCATTGACTAGTTGATTCCAAGAAAGTTCTTGAACCCAGAGTTGATACAGGTAGGAACTATTCCTATTCCCTCCCTCATTCTTTCTTTCCCCAAAAGCATTAGGCAGGTCATCAGTTCCTAGAATAGGTCTAGCTTTCCCTGATCAACCCTACAATGCTAAACAGTTTATATTTGCTTATTAAATATTCCTCAATGGTAACAATGGACTGATGTCTCCCCCATGCTGCCTTCTCTTCATTTTTCTCACCCCATCAAGCACCTGAGGTTTGACCTCACCTTTTCTCTGAAACATCCCTACTTACAAAACTGCCTTTTGCCCTAGTCCAAAGTCCAGGTGCTGTCTGAGATAAGATCTTGGTTTGCTTCAATCACAGACAGTTGATTTAAAAATTTGAGGATGAGCCAAAGCCTTGGTGCCTTGATTTGAGGTTAAGATGCTGTGTGGAATCAGTGTATGTCCACACTCTCCTTAAATTTAAAATGGGTCAACCTCCACAAAGTCCTACTTCAATGCCTCATCATAGCACAGAAATAACTCTTGGTTCTCAGGTTTGTCCTCTGACAGAAACTTTCTACCAAGATAAAAAGGGTGATTGGTGACAGATTAATCTAGCCGAGTATAAAGAGGGCTCTCACCAGCAGGCTGGCTACCAGGTGATGACTCTTTTGGCAACTCAAAAAGGAAGAAAATTTTAAATGACCCTTAGCCCTATGCATCTTTCTCCTACTTCTACACTGGCAATAGTGGAATGACTAGAAAGAAAGGCAGGCTCTTTTTCTTGCCCTCCCACTAGAGGGTGGAATCCTCAAGATCACTTCAGAATCAGTGGCAGTGGGTTGGAGGGGGGTCAGGATATGTATTTCTTAAGGCAAGGGGGGGAAAGGTGGAAGGGAGGAAAAAGAATGTATTAAGTGCTTATTATGTGCCAAACACTGTGCTAAGTACTTTAAGAGTTATTCCATTTGACCACAATTATTCTGATAGGTAGGTACTATTATTTTTATTGTACAGTTGAGAGAACTGAAGCAAAAAGAAGTTACATGATTTGCCCAGTCATAAAGGTAGTAAGCATCTGTATCTGAATTTGAACTCAGTTCTTTCTGGCTCCTGACCCACTATCTCACCTAACTGCCATAGTCAGGGCTTTAATCTGACTCTCCAAAGTGAAGGAAAAGATATCCAAAGTCTATTCCCTAGGCCCTTCCTACCACTGGGTGTCCAGGAGAGGGGAATGGCACATGGGAAATGCTCTCTACCACTTTTAGCCTTTCCCCCAACTTTGACTTTTGTTCATTGCATTCTTTTTCCATTTTTTCTATTTTATTTTGCAGTGATCTCATTTCGTTTCCCCATGTTTCTTCTAACTCTTTTAAGATTTTTTATGCAATCTTCAAAGAAAGCCTTGTGACATGGAGACCAGTTTATGTCTCTCTTTGGGGCTTTTTCTGGAGTTGCTTTACCTTTAGGGGCCTCAGGATTTGAGGTCTGTTCTTCCCTCTCTCCATAAAAGTTGTCTATGGTGAGAGCTCTTTTTAGTTTTTTATTCATTTTTTTTAAAGGTATGAGGTCTGTTTAGGGCAAAGGTGGGACAGCTGCTTTAATTTGCCTTGGGGCAGTTCTGCTGATTGAGTTATTTCAGGAACTGGGCAGTTCTGCTGATTGAATTATGTCAGGTGCTGGGCAGTTCTGCTTTAGTTCACCCTGGGGCGGTTCTGCTGATTGAATTATTTCAGGTACTGGGCAGCTCCACTGATTGAATTATTTCTGGTGCTGATCAGTCCTGTTGATTGATTGATCACCCTAGGGTGTTGTGTAATGGCAGCTAGGTCAGATGCTCATCAGGGGTTCAGTGGTTCACAATCTACCCCCCACAAAAGGCAGACCCCCCCCAAACCACCTGCCCACAATCAGGACAGATTGGCCCAAGAGGCCCCCAGAAGACTCCCAGGTGTGTGAAAAGCACAACGCTCCCACTCCTGTTCCGACTCCTGTTCTAGCTCCCTGCTCCAGCTCCCTGCCCCAGCTCCCTGCCCCGGTCTCCCTGCGCTGCAGTCTGGGTTCAGCAGACCACCCCCCTGCCCAATTAAAACAGACCTGTTTTGAGGTTCTTCCAGAGTATCTTCTTCTAGAATCGTGTTGTCCTCCAGATATTGTGGATTTTTTTGCTTCAAAATCAGTCTAGAGGCTTCATATGTTGTTGGTTTGAGGGAAGGTTAGAGGAGGTTACAGAGACTCCTGTCTGATCTTCACCACCATGGCTCCACCCCCAGAAGGAAGCCCCAACTTTGACTTTTTGCTAGGATTTCCATTCTCTAAACCCCACTATTTATTGCTATAATTTATTGAAGCAAAGGTAATCCCTAGAACTGTTCCATGCACATACTCTTTAGTGGGAGGCAAAGTTCTGAAGGGAACTTCCCTCTTGGTCCCTGTAGGCCAATATTTGAGTGTTTGAAACCTCAAAGATAACATTGGTTGGGATGGGATAAAGTTTTAGCAGTTTTATTTAAATATAATCTGAGTCCCAAAACCCACTGGTATGGGTTTGGTGAAAACCAATCCCCTAACCTATGTGAGGGTAATACGAAGTCAGAAAGAGCAGAAGAGAGGAAAGTCCCACAGTCTCTTCAGTCTTTTCATTTTCTTAGATTCTTATCAAGTCCCTTTGGGCATTTTTGACTTTCAATTTCAAGAGAGAAGATGGACAATACCAATCCTACTTCGGGTTGCTGAAAGAAAAGACTCTGGGAAGAACCTGACATGAGAGGAGAGAGCTGTTTCCATTATTCCCAGCCTGCTATAGTAGAGACTTTGGGGAGATTTTGAAACCTTTCCCTTTTGTTTGAGCTGAGTTAGCTCGGTTTTAATAGGAAAGCACCTACTCTATATTGTGGGATATATATTCTTATATTTATGCTTCTTCTGTTTGCTGATTTGCTACTGATTTGGATAAATGGGATTTTTTTTGCTACTTCCTATGGTATTTGGTGGCTAGAATCAAGCCTTGGATATACAGCTGGGGTCCTTAGCTTGAATCTGAAACCACATACCCTAGACCAATAATATTTAAAGAAACTAAAAAATATAATACTAGCCCAGTACGCCTTGCCTTTCAGGAGAGCAGAATGGCCAAGCTTCTGGCTTCAACCTCCTGCTTTCCTTCCTGACAGGAAATAGTTTCCCCTGGGGAAGGTGGGAAGAGGCAGAAATTTCTATTCTGCCTCTCTTATAGCCATACAGTGACACTCTCATTCAAGAGGACAGCTTTGCTACCTAAGAAAAACTGACAGAGGGATCTAACATCCTATTTTATCTTTACTGGGAGAGATAGAAAAAAAGGGCTCTCAGGACCATACTCCTCTATCAGCTACCTGGTCATCCAACTTATTCCATTTTGCTATATAATTTGAATTAGTGTAGGTCAGGGCCATCAGTACTTAAGCAATTTTTACAAGTATTATCTCATGTGATCGATCTTTAAAACAACCCTATGAGAGAAATGCTGTTATTATCCCCATTTTATGTTTGAGGAAACTGAGTTAGAAGTTAAGTCAGTCACTCAGAGTCATATGGCTAGTGAGAGTCTAAGATTGGATTTAAATTCAGGTCTTCTGACTCCAATCCTAGAGCTCTATCCATTATAGCACCTTGATACCTCAAACCTTCTTGCTGCTTCCTCACTCTATCCTAGAAACTGACCCATTTCAATACTGATATTCTTGCAATAACCAAATCCAGAAAACAAAAGGAAGTTGAAGTTAAATTGAGGGATGACTCACAGGTTTTGCTTAGAAGAACAAACAAAGGAGTTGGCACAGTTGTATCTTTACATGTTCAAAGGCAACAAGATGCATTTCATTACTTGGTGCTTTTTTGCTAAGCAAGAATACCAGCATGTAGGGAGTTGCAGCTTATGTCCCAGTATGTAGAAAATAGAGAGATAGAGAAACTGTGTGGAACCTAATGAGCTTGGGGTAATTGACCATTTAAAAACACATGCTTTGAGTGCAGGCAGTCAAAATGGCAGGAAGAAAAAAGCAGGGACTTGACTGAGCTCTCTCAAATTCCCCTCTAAACAACTTTAAAATAATTCCTCAAAATGAATTCCAGAGTGGCAGAATCCACAAAAGGACAAAATAAAAATAACATTCTAGCACAAAATGACTTAGAAGTAAGCAGGAAAGATCTCTTTTATGGAAGAGAGAGTCAAGTGCAATCCAGAAGAGTAGTAAAAAGATCATTCTTTTAGAGCATACCACCTTGGAAGAAGTGAAAACATAAATTTACTGAATTAGCCCCCAGAAAATAGCTGCACAAAAAACCTAAAGCTTGTAACAGTGCCTCCTCCACTCTGGGAGCAGAGTCTGCTTTGAAAATAAAATCAGGTCCAGAAATAGACTGGGAAAAATGAGCAAACAAACAAAAAGAACCTGACTATTGAAAGCAACTATGGTACCAGAAAAGATCAAAACACAAACTCAGAGGAAAACAACAGTCAAAACTGCTGCATCCAAATCTTTTTTTTTTAATTTTAATTTTTTATTTTTTAAAGCTTTTTATTTGTATGACATGTATATGGGTAGTTTCCCAACATTGATCTTTACAAAGCTTTCCATTACAAATTTTACCCCCAGTCCCCTCCCCTCCCCTAGATGGCAGGAAGTCCACTACATGT
Source organism: Myrmecobius fasciatus (assembly GCA_023553655.1). Classification (NCBI taxonomy): domain Eukaryota; kingdom Metazoa; phylum Chordata; class Mammalia; order Dasyuromorphia; family Myrmecobiidae; genus Myrmecobius; species Myrmecobius fasciatus. Next base: position 288,847 of record JAJPUD010002372.1, read on the forward strand.
TAATAATGTTGAAATGCTTGAGAAGTTATGCAAGAAAAATCCTATCTACAAGAAAAAAAAAAAGAATCAAAGAAAGGCAACACAATGCAAGCAAATGTCAATAAAGATCATGAAAATGTTACGTTGTGGACCATATTTCATATCCCTCTCTCAGGGTGTATATGGTTTTCTTCATTGAACAATTGGAACTGGTTTGAGACAATTCTTTGTTGCAGAGAGCCATGTCCAATCAGAATTGATCATCATGTAATACTGTTGTTGCCGTGTATGATGATCTCCTGGTTCTGCTCGTTTCACTCATCATCAGTTCATGCAAGTCCCTCCAGGCCTCTCTGAAATCGTCCTGCTGGTCATTTCTTACAGAGCAATAATATTCCATAACATTCATATACCATAATTTATTCAGCCACTCTCCAATTGATGGGCATCCCTTCAGTTTCCAGTTTCTAGCCACTACAAAAAGGGCTGCCACAAACATTCTTGCACAGGTGGATCCCTTTCCCTCCTCTAAGATCTCTTTGGGATATAGGCCCAGTAGAAACACTGCTGGGTCAAAGGGTATGCACAGTTTGATAACTTTTTGAGCATAGCTCCAAATTGCTCTCCAGAATGGTTGGATCTGTTCACAGTTCCACCAACAATGTATCAGTGTCCCAGTTTTCCCACATCCCCTCCAACATTTATCGTTATCTTTTCCTGTCATTTTAGCCAATCTGACAGAGGTGTAGTGGTACCTCAGAGTTGTCTTAATTTGCATTTCTCTGATCAATAGTGATTTGGAGCAACTTTTCATATGACTAGTGATGGTTTTAATTTCATCATCTGAAAATTGTCTGTTCATATCCCTTGACCACTTATCTATTGAAGAGTGGCTTGAATTCTTATATATATGAGACAATTCTCTATATATTTTAGAAATGAGGACTTTATCAGAACCATTGAATGTAAAGATGATTTCCCAATTTGATGCTTCCCTCCTAATCTTGTCTGCATTTGTTTTGTTTGTACAGAAACTTTTTAACTTAATATAATCAAAATTATCCATCTGGTGTTCAATTAGGAGTTCCAGGTCTTCTTTGGACATAAATTTATTCCATCTCCACAGGTCTGAGAGATAAACTATATTACGTTCCTCTAACTTGCTTACAAAGTCCCTCTTTATATCTAGATCATGAACCCATTTAGATCTTATCTTGGTATGTGGTGTTAGGTATGGGTCAAGCCCTAATTTCTTCCACACTAGTTTCCAATTTTCCCAGCAGTTTTTGCCGAATAATGAGTATTTATCCCAAAAGCTGGGGTCTTTGGGTTTATCGAACACTAGATTGTTAAGGTTATTGCCTAGATTGTCCTGATAACCTATCCTGTGCCACTGATCAACTGCTCTATTTCTTAGCCAGTACCAAACGGTTTTGATGACCGCTGCTTTATAATATAGTTTTAGATCTGGTACAACAAGTCAAAACTGCTGCATCCAAATCTTAAAAAAAAAAAAAAAATTAGTCTCAGACCTGAAAAGAATCCTTGGAAAAGTTCAAAAAGAAAGTTAAAAATCAAATAAGAGAAGTAACAAAAAAATTGGTAAAAGAAATGACAATGATGGAAGAAAATAGTGAGAATATGTCAACAGCTTGGTAAAAGAGGTGCACATGCGAACACACACACACACACACACACACACACACACACACATACAATACTGAAAAAAATAACACCTTAAAAAACAAAATACACACAAAATACACCAAATAGTAAAAGAGGTACAAAAATCCAATGAGGAGAAGACTTCCTTAAAAAGCAGAAATGGTCAAATGCAAAAGGGGGTATAGAAGCTCATTGAATAAAATAATTCTTTAAAAATTAAAATCAGACAAGTAGAAGCTAATGACTCCTAAGACATTAAGTAACAATAGCACAAAATCAAAAGAATGAAAAAAAATTGAAGGAAATGTGAAATATGCATAGGAAAAACAAGTGGCCTGAAAAATAGATTAGGGAGAGAGAATTTACGAATTATTGGACTACCTGAAAGCCATGATCAAACAAAGAGACCAGGCATAATCTTCCAAGAAATTATCAGAGAAAACCACCATGATATTCTAGAATCAGAGAGGAAAATAGAAAATGAAAATTCCCAGGAATACTATAGCCAAATTTCAGAGTTCCCAGGTCAAGAAGAAAATATTATAAGAGCCAGAAAGAAACATTTCAAATATCATGGAGTCATAATCAAGATAAAACAAGATTTTGTTGTTTCTGTATTAAAAGATCAGAGGGTTTAGAATACAATATTCCAGAAGGCAAAAGAACTAGGATTACAATCAAGAAACACCCAGCAAAACGAGTATAATCCTTTAGGGGGAGGAGGAGGAGGAATAGATATTTAATAAAAATTGAGGATTTTCAAGCATTCTTAATGGAAAACCAGAACTGAATAAAAAAATTTACTTTTAAATACAAAACTCAAGAGAAGGATAAAAAGGTAAATAAAAAAGACAAATCATAAGGGATTCAATAAGGTTAAACTGTTTACATTTCTACAGGGGAAGATGATACTTGTAACTCCTAAAACCTTTTTCATTATTAGGGAAGTTAGAGTATACATAGACAAAGGACATATATGAGTTAAATATGATGGGATAATATCTTTTTTAAAAATTAAGGTATGAGAAAGAAAATGCACTGAGAGAAGTGGAAAGGGAAAGATAGAATAGCGAATCTCACATAAGAAGTGCAAAAGAGCTTTTACAGAGGAGGAGAAGATGGGGGAGATAAGGGTCAAAGCTTGAACCTTACTCCTACTGGAATTGGCTCAAAGAGGTAATAAATACACAGTTGAGTATAGAATCTATTCTACCCTAAAGGAAAATAGAAGGGAAAGGAGATAAGAGAAAGAGAGGGACTCATAGAAAGAAGAGTGAACTGGGGTAGGTTGTAGTCAGAAGCAAAATACTTTTGAGGATGAATAGGCTGAAAAGAGAGAGAAAGCAAGATGCCCCCACCCCCACCCCGGGCAAATAGCATGGAAGGAAGTATTCAGTAATCAAAAGTGTGAAAAAAATTTATAGCAAATTTTTCTGATTAAAACCTTATTTTACAAAAATAAATAAATAAATAAAGCCTTATTTTTCAAATATATGAAGAACAGTCAACTTTATAAGACTATAAGTCTTTTCCTAACTGATAAATGGTCAAAGGATATGAACAGGCTATTTTCTTTTTTTTCTTTCTTTTTTTTTTATTATTAAAGCTTTTTATTTACAAAACATATGCATGTGTAATTTTTCAACATTGACCCTTGCAAAACCTTCTGTTCCAAATTTTGCCCTCCTCCCCCTGACCCTTTCCCCTAGATGGCAGATAGTCCAATACATATTAAATATGTTTCAATATATGTTAAATCCAATATATGTATACATAGTTATACAGTTATCTTGCTGCACAAGAAAAATCGGCTCAAGAAGGAAAAAAAACTGAGAAAGAAAATAAAATGCAAGCAAACAACAATAGAAAGAGTGAAAATTCTATGTTGTGGTCCACAGTCCTCTTTCTGGGTGTACATGGCTCTCTTTTCATCACTGAACAACTGGAACTAGTTTGAATCATCTCATTGTTGAAGAAAGCCACATCCATCAGAATTGATCATCATATAGTCTTGTTGTTGCCGTGTATAATGATCTGGTTCTGCTCATTTCACTTAGCATCAGTTCATGTAAGTCTCTCCAGGCCTCTCTAAAATCATTCTGCTGGTCTGAATAGGCAATTTTCAAACAAAATAATCAAAGCTATCTATAGTAATATAAAAAATGTTCTAAATCACTACTAATAAGAGAAATCAGATGGCTAATATGACAAAAAAAGAAAATGACAGATGTAGAAATTTGAGACACTAATGTACTGTCAGTGGAGTTGTGAATTGATTCAACTATTCTAGAAAGCAATTTGGAACTCTGCACAAAGAACCATAAAATTATGCCTAGCCTTTGATCAATCAAGACCACTACTAAGTTTGTATTCCAAAGAGATAAGAAGAAAGTGGAAGAAGGAAGTAGAAGAAAGAAGAAGAAGAAGAGGAAGAAGAAGAAAAAGAAGAAGAAGAAGAAGAAAAAGAAAAAGAAGAAGAAGAAGAAGAAAGAGGAGGAGGAGAAAGAGGAGGAGGACAAGGAGAAAAGGATTTAAGGACTTATGTGTGCAAAATTATTCATAGCAGTTCTTTTTGTGATAGCAAAGAATTGCAAATTGAGGGGATGCTCAACAATTAGGGAATGATTGACAAGTTGTAGTATATGGTTGTGATGAAATGCTATTGTGCTATAACAAATTACTTTTAGAAAAAAACTGGAAAGACTTTAATGAAATGATATAAAGTGAAATGAAGAGAACCAGGAAAACATTGTACACAGTAACAGCAATATTGTATTATGATCAAATGTGAATGACTATTCTTAGCTACACAATGATGGAAGGAAGGAAGGAGAAATTGATTGTATCTTTTAAAAATAGATTTCATTGGTATATGGGCTATACTTTCTCTTATATGCCTCTTCATCCTGTCTCCAAAGAACCATTCTTTGTAACAGAGAATATTTTTTAAAACAGAAAAAATTTTTAGCAAAACTAATCACTTAAAAAAAAACACACACACAAACATTAAATGCAATGTTCTGTACCCATGCACCCCCATCTCCACAAAGGAATCAGGGGAAACCGTCTTCTTATATTGTTCTTCAGGTCAGGCATCCTCTTTTCCCCTCCTCCTTTATTCCCCTAAATTTGTTCTTTATGATTTCAAAACATTCAGTTTTGATTGAACCAGTTTTGGTGTTAATTGAATTTGAAAAAAAAAAAGCTATTTTTCTTTCAATTTACAAAATAGATCATATTTTGATAGAAAAAGACTGACTCCTGATGAGAATTCTATCAGAGTCAGTTGTGTATGTGCAGCCAGATCAGTGACTAATGAGAGCAGAGTCAAGATCTATGCTAAATTAGAAGAAAAATTCTAGTGAGAGCTTGGCTTGAGACCCAAATGATCCATATTATTCCCAAAGCATTTAATGGTAAACCCAGCAGGAGAGCAATAAGTAAACAACAAATGAAAAAAAACAAATCAACAATTCTACAAAAATCTATTTTCATTAACAATGACACAAGAATGATCTCACATGAACCATATCTCAGACCTTAATGTGCTATGAGGAAATTGAAATAGCACTAAAAAAGGTAAAGCCAGTATTTACAATTGGCTCAGACCAATTACAAGGAAATCTGTGCCCAAGGTCATGCAATTTTTTTAATACTAAATTTTATTTCCAATCTAAAATTCTCCTTTTATCCCTCCCATCTTTCCCTTACTTCCCATTAAGAAAATAAGAAAAACAAAACTTCTGTTACAAACATGTCTAGTCAAGCAAAAATTTCTTTATTGGTTATGCCCTATCTCCCCCCCCCCCAAAAAAAGTCTTTGCATTCTGAATATCCATCATTTCTATATCTGAAAGTGGATAGCATGTTTCATCATGAGTCCTCTGGAATGACAATATTATTGTTATTGTATAAATTGTTGTGGTTTTGCTTGTTCTACATGAGATCATACAAATTTTCCCAGGTTTCTCTGAAAACCATCCCTTTTATAATTTCTTACAGCAAAATAGTATTTCATCATATTCTTATACCATAACTTGTTGAACCATTCCCTAGTTGATGGGCACTCCCTCAGTTTCCAATTCTTTGCCATCATAAGCATAACTGTTATAAATATTTTTGTATATGTGAATACTTTTCCTCTTTCTTTGTTCACTTGGAAGATGCAAAAGAAGTAGTAATACCACTGGGTCATAGATTATGCATAATTTTTTAGCTTTAGAGGGCATAATTCCAAATTGCTTTCCAGAATGACTGGACCAGTTCATTATTCCACCAAAAGTGTATTAATGTACCTGTTTTCTCACAATTTCACCAGCATCTGTAAGAAACAACCAGCAGGACGATTTCAGAGAGGCCTGGAGAGACTTGCATGAACGGATGCTGAGTGAAACGAGCAGAACCAGGAGATCATTATACACAGCAACAACAATATTACATGATGATCAATTCTGATGGACATGGCTCTCTGCAACAAAGAATTGTCTCAAACCAGTTCCAGTTGTTCACTGAAGAAAACCATATACACCCAGAGAGAGGGATATGAAATATGGACCACAACATAACATTTTCATGCTCTCTATTGAGGTTTGCTTGCATTGTGTTTCCTTTCTCTGATTTTCTTTTTTTCTTTTTTTTTTTTTTTTTGTAAATAGGATTTTTCTTGCACAATTTGTCAAGTATTTCAACATTATTAACATGTAGTGGACTTCCTGCCATCTAGGGGAGGGGAGGGGGCTGGGGGTAAAATTTGTTTTGTTTTGGTTTTTCTTTTTTTCTGAGGCAATTGAGGTTAAGTGACTTGCCCAGGATCACACAGCTGTTACATGTCTAAGATCAGATTTGAACTCAGGTCCTACTGACTTCAAGGCTGGTGCTCTATCCACTGCTCCACCTAGCTGCCTTGGGGGTAAAATTTGTAATGGAAAGCTTTGTAAAGATCAATGCTGGGGAACTATCCATACATAAGTTATACAAATAAAAAGCTTTAATAAAAAATAATAATAATAATAAAAAAATTTAAAAAAAAAACAATTTCACCAGCATTTGTCATTTCCTTTTGAGGAAGAGTGTCAACATTGTAAGTCTGATGGATATGAGGTAGGACCTCAGAGCTGTTTTAATTTATGTCTCTCTAATTAATAGTTTATTTTTACATAATGCCTACAATGTTCCAGGAACTAAATGTTTTACAAATATTATCTTGTTTGATCCTCACAACTACCCATTGATGGAGGAGCTACTATTATCCCCATTTTACAGTTGAGAAAATTGAAGTTAAGTGATTTGCCCAGGGTCTCCCAACTAATAAGTCTCTAAGACTGGATTTAAATTCAGGTCCTTGTGTCTCCAGTTCCAGTACTCTATATAGAATTTTTTCATATGAAGTTCATACAACCTTGAAGGCATTAGAAGGTCCTTTGCCACAGAGAAGGGAAAATATCAAAAACTGAAAGAAATTTTTTTAAAAATTGAATTAACATGATTGTGCTGAGGACAGAGTAGGCAGCCAGTCTTCCTGCCCCTTGAAGGCTGGAAATGTAGCTGAGTGAATAATCACTGTTGTTCTACCAAAGCAGATAAGGGGGTCACTATGCTGAGTCAGGTTTGTTACCCCAGCCATCAGACCTGTGATAGATGCCTAGTAACTGAAATATGCTGAGACACCAGGCTGAAGGACAGAACTGGTTGTCCATTCCCCCATTCCCATTCAGCTCTATAAGCATTTATTAAATGCCTACTGTTTGTTAAGGAAGCACAGGATTAGGTACTGGAGATGTGAAGATAAAAAAAAATGTAATTCTATACTCAAGGAGCACATGGCCTATTAGAAGGAAGTAAAATGGACACATAAGTTGACACAAAATCTGGAAAAAATTAATATGAAATAATTATAGGTGGTGAAGCATTAATAGGAGGAATAGTGAAAAACTTATGGTATAAAATCTATCTATGAGGCAAGAGAGAGAAAAGAGACAGATGAAGTGGGAGATAGAGGGAAGAGGAAGGGGAAAGAAAGATGAAGAGACAGAGAGAGGAAGACAGGGAAAGAAAGAAACAGTATTTCACCCCAGAGGGTTAGAAATAGGAGTGTTATTACTAGATGTTCCTGGTATTACTATGCTTTTCATAATCAAAGTAAACAATTTGACTTTTGCTAGGATATGAGGTGTATATATGATGATCAATTCTGAAGGACATGGTTCTCTTCAACAATGAAATGTTTCAAATCAGTTCCAATTGTTCAGTGATGAAGAAAGCCATCTACACCCACAGAGAGGGATATGAAATGTGGACCACAACATAACATTTTCATGCTCTCTATTGATGTTTGCTTGTATTATGTTTCCCTTCTCAGATTTTTTGTTCTCGTAGATCCGATTTTTCTTGCACAGCAAGATAACTGTAAAAATATATATACACATATTCGATTTGTCAAGTATTTTAACACAATTAAGATGTATTAGACTTCCTGCCATCTAGGGGAGGGGTGGGGGCTAGGAGGGAAAAATTTGTAACAGAAAACTTTGCAAGGGTCAGTGTTGAAAAATTACCTATGCATATGTTTTGCAAATAGAAAGCTTTAATAAAATGAAAAAAAAAAGATATGAGGTCTAAATGATTTTTTAAATTTTTTTTAAATTTTTTTTTATTAAAGCTCTAAATGATTTTTTTAAATTGGATCCAAACAGGAGAAGAGATTGCCAGCAAGTAGGGGCAAAACAGGCAAAGCAGAGAATCCAGAAACCAGAATAATTGGAAAAACAGGACCTTAGGGGACTTCTTTTATGTTATAAGCTTCCAGAAGTCAATGGACAATGTTACTCCTTTTTGTACTCTGCTCATTTCATTTAATCAGTGTTTGCTATGGGCAAGGACCCTTGGGTGCTGAGGATACAAGATGAAAAAACATCCCGATCCCTGCCTAAAAGACTTTGCATTTTAAAAGGTGAAACAGAAATAAGTACAATGCAAGTTAGAATATAATGAGTACCTGGAGGTCTAACAGAGACACCTAAGAAATTAAAGAAAGTGAGGAATTAAGAAATGATTCTGGTAGTGACTAACTTCTGAGGAGGACTTTGAAAGAGAAGGATTTTTATTGTCAGGATGGGAAGGAGGGGAATTCCAGGATTTGGACTTCTACTTTGGCTTCTATGGAAGAAGAGTTTGAGAGAAGGAATGTAAAACAAGGGTAGAATTTGAGTCAAATAAGAATGAAAAAGAAATATTGTACATGACTTGGAGGGGTTTGGACTAGTGAAGAAGACTAGACAGGGCAGAAATTTGAACAAGAAGTTAGGAAGATCCAAGTGAAGTTGACTAGAATTCTTTTACTCTTTGTACTATTTAACATTTTTCTTAATGATTAAGGGCAAAGCTTCTTAAACTGTGGGTTGTGACCCCATCGAGGGTGTTGTAACTGAATATGGGGGTCATGAAATCATGATTTAATAGCAGTAAATGTTTGATTTGTATACCTATTTTATGTGCCTATATGCATGGGGCTGAGTAAAAAAAATTACCTTTTTTAAAAAATTAATTTATTTGTTTATTTTAATACACATTGCTTTATGGATTATGTTAGGAGAGAAAAATCAGAGCAAAAATAAAAGGGGGGAAACCATGGGAGAGATTAAAAAAAAAACAGAAAAAAGAAGTGAATATATAGCATGGTTGATTTATATTCAGTCTCAGTTCTTTTTTTAGATGCAGATTGCACTTTCTGTCCAAAGTCTATCGGGATTTCTTTGAATCACTGAACCACACTGAGAAGAACCAAGTCTTTCATAGTCGATCATTGCACATTATTATTATTATTGTGTACAGTGTATTCCTGGTTCTGCTTGTTTCGCTCAGCATCAGTTCATATAAATCTTTGCAGGCCTTTCTAAAATCATCTTGTTCATCTTTTTTTTTAATAGAACAATAATATTCCATTACCTTCATATACCAGAGTAAAAAAAATTTTCGGGAAAAAATGCATCACAAATGAAAAAAGTTTAAGAAGCCTTAATTTAGTGAAAGCTAAAATACTACAGAAAAGAATCCAGATCTAAAAGGATCTGGAGAGAGATTGATTAGCCTAATAATGAAAATCAATTAATATAAATATAAAGTATGTAAAATCTTACATTTTGGTACAAAACATCAACTTCATAAGAACAAAATAGGGGAAATCAGGTTCTTTTTTTCTAGCTTTTCCCCCACCTTGAACTAAATCCAAGGAAATCTCTTAAACTAGGGGAGTTCTTATCTTGGTAGTTTGTGAATTTAATTTTCAAAATTTTTGGATAAATAGATTTTATTATAATTTTGTTTCCTTTGGAATTTTATGTATTTTATTTCAAGCATTTAAAAGCATTATTCAGAGAAGGCATACATAGGTTTTGCCAGATTACCAGAATCAGTCAATAAATGATACCAGAATTTATGTATGTATGTATACATCAGTATGTACCCACAAACTACATACAGGATATGTAGGATAGGAAATAGTCAACATAGGGGAGGCACTAGAATTAAGAGTGATTGGGAAAGACTTCCTGTAGAAGGTTTGATTTTAGTTAGAACTTGAAGGAAGCTAGGAAAGCCAAGAGATAGTGATGAGGCAAAGCATTCCAAAGCATGGGGGGACGGCCAAAGAAAATACTGAGCTGGAAAGGCAATGTCTTGTTCAAGGATCAAAGAGTATGAGAGAAAGCACAAAGTATAAGAAAATTGGAAAAGTTGGTGAGGGGTTGGGGTGGAGGACAATTTACAAAGAGTTTTGAATGTAAAACAGAGGATTTTCTATTTTATTGAAGGTGATGGGGAATTACTAGCACTGTGATATGGCAGCCAAAAAGGCAAATAAATCTTGGGCTGCATAAAGACAAGCATAATATCCAAGAATTGAGAATTGAGATGGGAAGAAGAGGAATAGTACCACTGGGTTCTGCCTTTGTTAGTTAGACTTCAAATTAGTATTGTGTTCAGTTTGAAATACAATGATGGAAGAAAGACATTGTTAAACTGGAGAGTGTCAGAAGGAGGGCATCTAGGTTGGTGAAAAGCCTGAAGTCAATAATATATAAAGCATAGCTAAAGGAATTGGGCAGATTTAAACTGAAAGAGAGAAAGTTCTAGGTGGGAAAAGAAGAGCCATCTTTAAGCATTAGAATGGCTGTTATGTGGAGGAAAGATTACATTTGTTCTATTTAAGCTTAAAGGACAGAACCAAATGGAATTTGCAGAGACAACATATTAGTTATCAGTAAAACTTTCTAAGAATTAAGCTATCCCAAAGTGGAATGTGCTGCCTTGAGAGATGATTGTTTCTCCCTTTTTGGCTACTTTCAAGTAGAATCCATGTGACCACTTTTATCTGTATAGTAGACATTCCTTTGGTCTAGGATTTGACAAAAAAATTTTTCTTTATAGAACCTAGAGTCAAGATTTTAGACTGTATAAATTAAGAGTCAAATCAAGTATATTATATAGTACTTACATAACACAAGAGAAAACAAATTTCCACAAATTTTTTTAATCAATGAAATTGAAAGTACAATAATTGAGTACAATTTTTGTAATACAGGCCTACTAATAAGAATGGATTTCTTTTTTGAGGAGAATAACTGTTTGCTTAATTGCAGTTCAAAGTTAGTTCTCCCCATTATCAAAATCAAGTGCAGATGTTGTTCATCTATTATCACTAATATGTAATGAGATTTTATATACTTTATCTTTGAAAAACACCTTTTCAAGCAGATAATTACTATCAGTGCACAAGAATTTGGTTTTATATATTTTAACATATTTATCATATACTGGACTACCTGCCATCTAGGGGAGGGGGTGGAGGGAAGGAGGGAATAATTTGGAACAGAAGACTTTGCAAGGGTCAATGTTGAAAAATTACCCATGCATATGTTTTGTAAAAAAAAAAAAAAAAAAAAAGCTTTAATTAAAAAGAAAAAGAATTTGGTTTTACTTAAGCATATTCCTCACTTGAAAAGCACTTTACAGAATTCTTTTAGATTTTTCTTTTAATATTTTCCTTTTGATAGGTTATTATATTGCAGATTAATCACTTCCAATTGAAGATTAGATGGAAACTCCTCAATTTCACAGTTAGATGAATTTTGAAATGTGGAAATTTCTTTTTTGTTTGCACTGAGGGGCAAAGAATACTGCTGAAACTGTAGTTTGAGCTCAGAAAAATCTATTCACTGCAAATTTGTGTGGGAATAAGAAGTGAGATCTTACTTTAACTTTCAACAGCACAGGAAGTATATATATATTCACATATAATAGTTCCAAGTTGAATTCATTAAAAAAAATGATCAAATCTGCAGCCCAAAGCCACTTAGTATTGAATAATAGTGATTGAGGAAACTTCTTATTCAGAAAGACTTCAATCTCTGCTCTGACCTAAAAATAAATAAATAAACCATAATAAAATTTCTTTTGCTCTTCTTGTTTTGACATGATGTGTATAAACTGATAATTAAGAAAAAAAGTCATGGTGAAGCTATGCACATGGCATTCAAAATGTTAAGTTATAACTGTGAAGCAATGAGAGAACTACATATGGTATCCTATACAACTATATCAGCTCTGCTGTTGCCTGGAAAAGCAACCATAAATAGTAAATAAACAAATGAGGGTAAGTGTGTTCCAATAAAACTTTATTTTATGTGTGAAAACTATTCTCAGCTCACGTCATATAAAAACAGTAGAAGTGTCATATTTGATTCGTAAGACATAATTGACAATCCCTGCTTCCATCTATAAGTTGGAATTGATGGTCACTGAGGTTTCTTCTTACTCTTAAATTCTGTAATTCTGTGAAGACTTGGAGGTAGGAAAAAAAAAACAGGATGAAGATACAATATAACTGGCCCAGTTTGATTATAACACAGAATTTGTGATCAGAATAAAGGAATTTAGGTAAAATAAGACAGAAAGGTAGGATGGAACCAGGTTGTAGAGGTGCCTTAACTGTCAAAGTGAGGAGTTTTTATTTTATCCTATTGGTCATAGGTAGCCACCAAAGATTTTTCAGTGAGAAATGGCATGTACTAGCATTATTTCAACACTATGGAGAGTATATCATAGACAGGAAAGAATGAAGGCAGTAATTACAAGTTAGGAGAGTGTCATATTAATCCAGGATAGAAGTGATGGAGGTTTATAATAGGGCAGTGGCAATGGAGTTGTGATAAACTTATGGATACGAGAGATATTGTAGAAATAAAAAGGAAATCATTGGCAACTGACTGGATATAGCAAAAGAGGAAAAAATCAAGGATGACTAAGAAAATGATAGTGCTTTTAACGTTAATTTTTTTGGAAGGGAATATAGATGTATTGAGAAGACAGTTCAGTTTTAGTCATGTTGAATCTGAAGTATGATCAGGATATCAGAATAATATACAGCAGAATCAGAAATGCATCCAGCTGTGGATTCAGGGTCTAGATAAATCTAGCAGAGCAAGACAAATAGCTCTAGGAGTCATTCAGCATAAAGGTGATCATTGATGCCACAAAGCCAAGAAAGAGGAAACCTTAGGGACCACACCCTAATTTTTCAGATGAGGAAACTGAGACCAGGGAAAATAAATTGATAAAGTTACATGTATGCACATGGATGGAATGTCAAAAAGAAAAAAAAAAAGGAATAGACAGAAAAGAGAAGCTAGCTTTTGCAGATCTTCAAACCAGGGGACAGGAGGAGGAAGATCCACTGCTGAAGACTGACTGATAGCATTTAGACCAGTATGAGAAGCATGAAATAACAGCAGCACAAAAGCCAAGTGAGGAGGGATTATCCAGGAAGAAGAGGTTATTATCCAGTGTTGTTTAGCCAAAAAAGTAAAGAAACATAGAAATGAGAAAATATTTGTGCATTAAAAGGCCATTGTGAACTTGGAGAGAGCAATTTCAGTTAATTGAGACAGAAGTCCATCTCCTGGCTGTTCCTCAGACAACAGGATTGATAGAATCAAGGGATCTTCTTTGGGGAATGTGAAAAGAAATTAATGAAAAAGTAGATTATCTGCTATCTAGGGGAAGGGGGTATGGGAAAGGGAGGGAGAAAATTTGGAACACAAGATTTTGTAGGGATGAATGTTGAAAACTATCTTTGGATGTATTTTGAAAATAAAAACTATTATCTGAACAAAAAGAAGAAAAAAGAAAAAGAATATAAAGACTTCTGTCAAGCCTGTAACCATGACAGGATATCAAGGATCATACTCTTAGCCACTCTCCAGCTCATGCCAAGTGATGTGAGAGTGACTGCCCCATACCCTCCTTAGTTACAGGCTGCCACCCTCGGAGTCCTATCACCTTGACACCACCAGGGGCATCAGTCCTTGAATATTTTAGGCTTTTTGGAAGATGAGTTATTCCTTCTACCAACACCCAGTATTGAGACAGGGGAGAACTGTTCTTGGGACCCACGTTGCCTTTCACTGGAAGTGACTTAAAATTTCTCCCACCCATAAAGAAGCCTGGAGTGGGGTTTTTCCCCTCACAGAGCCTCATGTCCCAAGATCTGTCCCTCAACTGCATATGCCCTCACCCCCAAATTTTGCGAAAATGCAGACCTAGCAAGGGTTAACTCCTATAAATAGGCGTGTGTGTTTTCTTTCAGAAGTGTTCAGAAACTCTGACAAAGGTAAAACAGCCGGAAGTATCAGTATTTAAAGCTCCATAGACAGTTTAAGCCCCTCACCTAAAAGAGAACAGCCCAAAGGAAGTTAAATGGATTAGCTAATGGTCACAGTAAAGGAGTATATAGCAAAGGAAAAAAGGTCAAGTGGAAAGATCAAGTTTTAGATCAGGTCTTCTGAATCTCTACCCAATGTTCTTTTTATTATGTTCTATGATAGAAAGAATTACACAGGGTTAGGAATGAGCAAGATGAGGACATCAGGTCAAGATATTCAGCTCAGTACCCCTTATAAAACAAGCTCAGAAAAACTTGTTGAATGAATGCATGTATTTCTAGCACTAATCCTATTCCAGTTCTAACCATAATCCTAAATTCAATCCTAATGTTAAGATAGTTAAGCATGATTTAACTCATTCCCTGACCTTGACACAAATTCTAATTCTAAAAGTAACCCAAATTTTAAAGCTAATCTGAATCTAACAAATTTGACTCTAACCTCATTACTGACAATGACTTTAGCCTTAATTCTAAATCAAATCCCAACCAAAATTCTGTCTTTCACACCAGATTGCAGAAGAACAATACTGTAGAGTAGAAAGAGCTCTAAACTTTTGAGTCACCAGAGACATGGATTCCAATACTGCTTCTAGCACTTACTAGCTAGCTATGTGACTTTATATAAGTCAACTTACTTCTCTAAGCCTCAGGATCCTCATATGCAAAATGGAGATACCTACCTGCAGAAGCAGCACTTCGACATTAGGAAGAAGACTACCTTGAAAGCAGGAAGATCTGCTACTGACACATACTACTGAGTAACTATGGGCAAGTCCCTTTTTCTCTCAAGACCACTAATTATAACTAAATCGATGATATCCAGAGAGCTCTAGGACACCTCCAGGAATTTCCCAGAACAAGAAATCTTCAATCTATGGTTCTCATAAGAGTTGTAAAGATTAAATAAGATTATGGTTAAAAATGCATTTTGCAGATCATAAGGCCAATATAAATTTCAACTATTATTATCCTAAACCAAACTCTGTCCCCATCATTATCTGATGATTCTGTCCCTGGTGCCATTTAGGAACTAGTTGGCTTAAGTATTCATAACTGAAAAATCATCAGGTCACAGTGATGGGATTCTGATAGATGCTTCCAGCTCACCCCAGCCCAAACCTGCCCCTACTCCCAAACCCAACAGAAATCATTAATGGATATTCTGTAACCACTTAAACAATTTACCACAAAACATAATAGAGAAATCAGCTAATAAAAAATAAGCACTAATAGGATGCAGAATAGGGCATTGGACTATAAATCCCCAATAAATCATTCCCCACATTCTGGATAAACAGCATGTACAGTTCCACTTCAAGACCTCCCCATGTAGCAAATTCCTCTTAAAGCCCCCAAATTTACATATTTTATGACGATGTAATCAGCACCATTTACTTTATAAAGATCTTTGTCTTGCTTTGCTAGGCTCCTGACTCCTTCAGGGAGCTTGGCCCACCCATTAAGTGTGTCAATCTCACTAAAATGTCTTTACTTGGGTTGGAAACTGTCTGAACCTGAATTCTTTCAGAAGTGACACACCACAATACATACCTGATACCTCAACAACAGCATCTTTGAATCAAAAGGAGACAGCAAGATGAGCTAATCTAATATGTACCTGAACAGGCATTCTTCTCTATAGGGTACCCTACAAGTGGCTATCCAGTTTCTGCTGGAAGACGTCTTGTAATGAAAAGTCTAGCAATTCCTGCAGAGGCAGACCATTCCAACTTTTAGACAACTGCTGATTGTACAGTTCTTTCCCACTTAGACACAAAGCCAGAGAACACACAAAAAAAAAGGGCCCCACATGGACTTCCCCTTATCCTGTCTTGGGTAGCCCTTGCTGGCTGCAGCAGGGGATTTCCTACTATACTGTCCCTCCCCTTGTCATTGCTATGTTCTCTTCTGAGCCACCTGGGAACTTCCCAGGCTCAGAGTCCCAGTAAGTGAAGAAATCTACCAGACTAACAGTCACTTGGGAATCTGCTACCCCGCCTGTGAGTTAGAATAAAGGGCAGGCAGATAGACTGCCAGTGGGCATTCAGCCTTCAGAGCTCAGAGACCAATGCAAGAAGGGTTATACTTTGCCCTGGGTGAGGTCGCTTCTGCTTCCCAATTCAGAGTAGTTCCTGGGATAGATTTGGTCGGAGAATCTTAGGTTTTATTAGTGGAAAGAGAGACAATCTGGTCCAACCTTTTCAAATTCAGATCGGGGAGTGAAAATAGATGCCCAGGAGCCAGGACCCTGAGTCCCTTGCCCAGATCTCTGTTCTTGGAGTGAGCATTTGCTGCCAGCAACAAAAGAGGTAAGTATGAGAGTGTGGAAGGGTTGTTGGAGGAGTGGGGAGCACCTTGAAAGGGCAGAGGAGCCATAAGATAAATGCTGTTATGGGAGAGGAACAACACTTGGAGCTCTCCTTTATCCTGATCCAGGAAGAGGATTTTGGGGTCCTACTTTCATCTCCAATTCTCTGGGTACGTCTTTCCTTCTCTGAGAAGGAAATTAGAATTCTTTGGGTTGTGTGCCCTGCTTGCCTCACAATCAAGAAGATCCAAAGTATTTGGGAGGTGCTAGTGTATGGTTACCTTCCCAAATCACAGGAATACCACTACCACCACCACCACCACTCCTAGAGAACCTGTCTTTCCAGTTGTATACACCGAGGCTAGAACCCAGGACTCCCCAAGTAAGTGATAGTTTATGTTCCTTCTTTTCCTGGGGTAGGAGTAAGTTTCATGTCCCACTACCAAGCCACCTTTTGCCATTGGCTTCCAAAGGAGGCCTGGTGGAGCTTGGTCACATCTTATGAAGGACCTCCATTTCCCCATAACTCTATGTCCTTTCCTCTCTGCTCCTTCTGTCTTCTTCAGTTTTGCCCCACTCTTCCAGGTATAATTATAGACCTGTTGAGGACATAGGAAAGGGTCCCATCTTCTCCCCTCCTCTCTTTCCTGAACAGGGTGGGACCAGAGAATAAAGAAGCACTACATGGGGCTACATGGAAGGAACCTTATTGTTCTACTCTAGCATGACACATTTCACCTAGAAGCAAAAGATACTCTAGCAAGAATAGGCTACCCCCTTGTTTTGGCCTTTGTTTACTCCTTCTAAAAAAGGGGCATAGTCATTCTTGGTCTTTATTGCTCAGAAATGGAGAAGATTATGTCCATGAGGATCTTTATGATCATTTGAACAGAGGGCACTCTCTTAGACACAGGAGAAGGGCAGAGACAAAAGACTCCAAAATTAACCCCAACAAAATTGGTCATCTATATGGCAGGGATCGAGAGAAAATTAAGTGAAGGGAAGGGATTCACACAGGCTTCCCAATAAAGTATAAAAACCAGTGCTTCTTTATTCTCTGGTCCCACCCTGTTCAGGAAAGAGAGGAGGGGAGAAGATGGGACCCTTTCCTATGTCCTCAACAGGTCTATAATTATACCTGGAAGAGTGGGGCAAAACTGAAGAAGACAGAAGGAGCAGAGAGGAAAGGACATAGAATTATGGGGAAATGGAGGTCCTTCATAAGATGTGACCAAGCTCCACCAGGCCTCCTTTGGAAGCCAATGGCAAAAGGTGGCTTGGTAGTGGGACATGAAACTTACTCCTACCCCAGGAAAAGAAGGAACATAAACCCAGCTCTGTCTAACCCACTCTACCCTCTTCGGGTTTCCTGACCCCAAGATGGCCCATCTGGGACTTCAATATCTTAGTTTCATGATGTCTCTTATGAGAAAAGGTAGGAAGGATACAAGGGAGAGGAAGCCAATTCCAAGGCCAGTCTGGAAAGGAAAGAAGTCTTAATCACCTCATCCAACCTCATCCTGGCAGGAGTAGAAACTTCCCATCTCTTACTCTACTCATCATACCCCTGGACTTTACCTTTAATGTCATGATTCTTGCAGCCTCTTCCCCAAGGAAGACTCTTTGGTCAGGGCTCTGCAATGTTGCTCTGGGGATGTCTTTTCATCATGCTGGATGTCCTGCTGTGGCCTGAGTTCAGAGCAGGTATGCTCAGGGAGGCACCCATGGGAGTCCCCAGGGTCTGTCTTGAAGGCTAGGGTTGGGGCATTTGACAACTATCTCCCTGTGGCTCTAGAGAAAAGATTCCCAGAGGATTGGGGATCAATATTAGGAATGTAAGACAGAGGGTATGGGGTCCCTCAGAACTAGGATGTCTAAACTTAGGAAAAGAGATTGAGGGATCAAAAAGGAAGAAGGAAAGGAAGGAAAGGTAGAGAGAGCTTTTGGTAGAAGACTCCCAAGTGACTTGTTAGTCTGGTAGATTCCTGTGCTCTACTTGATATAAGCTGGATTTAGGGTTAGAGGGCCTGGATTCAAATTCTACTTCTGCTATCTATGTGTTTTTAAGCAAGTCACTTAAAAACTCATCTGTAAATATACACTGGAAGACTCCTAAGATCCCTTCCAGCTAACATTTATGATCCTGTTTCCTAAAGTCCTCTTTAGCTCATGTATTCTCTGTTGTAAAGTCCTTTTTGAAAGATATTCTGAACACTTCATCCACTTTGACATCCCATATTCTAGAATTCAGGGCTTCTTAAACTTTTTCTATTTGCAAGCCCTTTTTGCCCAGGAAATTTTTACCTGACTCCAGCTATATCAGTATATAAAATAGGTATACAGGCTCTATTGCTGTTTACTACGTGATGTTGAAAAAGTAACTTTTCTTCTCTGGCCCTCAATTGTCATCTGGAAAAAAAAAATCTTAAAATCTGGGTCCTAAAATCCCCTTTTAGCTTTTGCATAAAGGGATGGGAGTGAATGATCTGTAAGGCTCCTTTAATTTCCAATATTCTCTGTGAGTGGAAGCCTAGATCCTGACATGGTAATTAGTAAGAGTATTCTCCAATTCTTTGGATGCAAAATTTACCCAAGCCCAACAGAATGAGGCAAAGAGGAGGGGGTAGAATTTGGAGGATGCAAGCCAACCTCTAAGCCATCACGTTCCTCTTTCCCTACAGCATCCCTGCCTTTGCAGATGGACTCCATTATCCAGATTCTAGCACAATTAGAGCAAGAAGAGCCCGTTCTCCATCTTACAGCTCCTGGTCTACTTTTGATGTCTAGGAGTCCAAACAACTTCTCCCAGCATCTCCTCCTCTCAGGGACCCCATCTCCAATAAAGCTAAAGCTTGACTTTCTTAGTCCAGAACTTCAGGCATTAGCCACCAGCTTAATTCCCCACCGAGTGGATTCTGGGCAAGAGCATGGGGTGGTATTAGCACCAGATGGCTCCACAGTGGCTGTGGAACCCCTTCTGGCAGGGTTAGAGGTTGGGCTCCGTGGCAGACGGTCTATCCCCATTCCCTTGGAGTTCAAAGCTTCTCCTTCTGAAGTCAGAGCTACTCCCGTGAAAGGACTTATGTTGGACCCTCAAATCAGCACGACCCCCCAAGATGATAGAAACATTTCCCTGGACCCCACTATCCTCCCAGCTGTCCATACTAACTCCTCAACCAATGTGGATAACCTCCTAGCTGTCACTCTGACCAAAGCATTGGGTGTAGCCTTCCTCCCAGACCCTGGGACCCACACTCCCAAAGGCCTAGGACCTGATGGCTGTTGGGATCAAATCTCAGCCCCAAAGACCTTCTCTCTGTTATACTCTGATGCCCCCTCTGCTCTCACTGTTGCTTTCCTCAATGGGGCATTGGATGGGGCCCTGCTAGGGGACTACCTGAGCAGGCATCCCAAGTCCAGCCCACCACTCAGCCACCTCCTGGCCCAGTACTATGGAGCAGGGGTGGATGGGGACCCCAAATTTCGGAGTAACTTCCGCAGGGACAACGGTGCCAGCCTGATTTCACAGGAGTCACTAGTCCAACAGATATGGGGCTCTTTGCTGCTGATACAAGAATTAGAGCCGTCTAATTTCCAGCTGGAAAATCTATCCCAAGCTCAACTGACTGAAGTTGCTACTCAAGCTGCCAAGGAGTTCACTGAGGCTTTCCTGGGTGAGGTGGAATCTGTTTTTACATGTACATATGAACACATATCAGGAACTATTGTTAAGCAATCAAAGGGGCTTTTAGAGTAGGAGACACCCCAGCTGTTAGACTCAATCACTTCCTGCCTTTGGGGGGGTGGGGTGAGAAGGAAGGAGGAAGCAAGGGGGAAGGGAGTGGTTTCCACTGGGATTAACCAAGGTATATTCTGGGAGCCATCCCAGATAGAATGTGGTTACAATAGCTCAGACCTGGAATTTCTGGAACTAGTGTTGTTTTCAGATGTGGACAACTGTTGTTCAGCCTGGATGTTTTGAGAAAGGCACAACAGCTCTTGGTCATTTGGGCCTCATTAGCCTAAATTCTTAAAGTCCTTCTGGCTCTGTTATGCTGTGCTCTGCTTAATATGAACTGGATTTAGGGTCTGAGGCCCTGGATTCAAATTCTACTTCTGCTATCTGTGTGTTTTTAAACAAGTCACTTAAAAACTCATTTGTAAATATGACTGGAAGACTCCTAAGGTCCCTTCCAGCTAAAATCTATGATCCTATTTCCTAAAATCTCCTTCAGTTCATTTGTTCCCTGTTGTAAAGTCCCATTTGAAACTGATTGGTCTTTTGAACACTTCACCCACTCATATCCCATGTTTTAGAATTCAGGGCTTCTTAAACTTTTTCTTTTCGCTAGCCCTTTCTGTCCAGGAAATTTTTACCTGACTCCAGCTATTACAGTATATAAAATAGATATACAGACCAAACATTTACTGATAATAAATTATAATTTTGCAACTCCCACATTGAGTTACAAGATCTCATATGGGGTCATAAACCACTGTTTAAGAAACTGGGTAATCCGGATCAATTCTGAAAGATTTGAACTAAGGACTACACTGGGAAACCAGGATCCAAACCAAATGTAAGCAGAAATGATTGTTCCTTGGAGCACACTAAATGAGAACAAATAGGCTGAGTCTGGACCAGAGAAACTTTTGGATAATGAGGCAGGGGCTGGACCAAAGTGACAGGACATAATCACAAAGTATTAGGGTCTGTGCTTTCTGGTTAGCCCTTTCCTGAGGAGGGGTAATCCATCCATCCAGGCCCTAACAGGCTTAGGCAGCCAGGGAATTCTGGCTCTTATCCCAAACACCTTTAATTCTGAGGCAGGAGGTCAAGTTGAGCCAGAAGGGAGATCTGCCAGGTTAGATGTAAATGTATGTGACTCCCTCTGAGGAAATGACTGAAGTTTTAGGGTACTTGTTTTAAGTGACACTCCTCTTCCTGCTTCACCTTCAGAAGCACACTGACATTGGCATCTCATCTGTCACCCAGAATGTCCAGCCATCTTGCCTCGCTGCCGCTGGCAAGCAGCTCCTTACCGAGGGACTCCCACGATGCTGAACCTACCTTTGGGGTTCCTTTATGTGCACCACACCTATGAACCCAACCAACCCTGTACCAGCTTCTCCCAGTGTGCTGCTGACATGCGAAGCATGCAACGCTTCCACCAGGACATCAGAGGCTGGGATGACATCGGCTATAGGTAGGAAAGGGAAGGTAAAAAAAAGAGAGGGAGGCTATGATAAAGCTGAGGTCTATCAAATTAATGGTGGGTTGTGGGAAGCCTGGTGTCCAGATAAGGAAAATGATGGATCCACTGCACTTATTAAGCAACAAGCATTTTAAGGGCTTAATATGTGCCAGGAAATGGGTTAGATGCTGGGGATAAATCTATAATAATGAAAGAGTCCTTATTCTCAAGGATTTTACATTCTATTATGAGATAGATAGATAGAGATAAGTATAGATATACACATATAAGGAGAAGGAAATGGCAAAGTACTTTGCCAAGAACATCCCAAATAGGATACAACTGAAACAAATGAATAATAACAATGTATGTGTGTATGTGTGTGTATGTATGTGTGTGTGTGTGTATATATGTATATATATATAATGAAAAATGGAAGATAATTGAGAGGTAGGTCAGATCAAAGTATGGTGTCATACATGAGGTAAAACATGAGTTGATCTTCACAGAAAAATCAATGATTCTATGTATGACATAGAGAAATAGACATGAGGAGATAGTGTACAGGGAAAGGGATGAACCCAGAAAGGAGATGGACTGTTGGGTCTGAGCTGTTCTGAGTGGTTACATCCCTACTGGGGGATGGAAATCTGTTTTCAAGGCACCATGTTTTAAGAAGGATGGGGCACAGAATCTTTATATGGAACAGAGGACCTGAGTAGGAATTCCAGTTTTGTCACTCCTGACTATGTGATCTTATACAAATCACGTAACCTTTTACAGATGAGGGAAGTGGTTTAGAATGATGACATTCCAGCTCCAAATCCTATGTCCTTTGACAAGCAGAGCAACCAGAACAAGGGGGGGAGGGAGTGAAAAGCAGATCCTAATTTAACATATATTTTAACATGTTTAACATATATTGAATTGCTTTCCATCTAAGGGAGAGGATGGGGGGAAAGAGGAGAAAATCTGAAGCACAAAGTTTATGCAAGGGTCAATGTTGTCAAATTATCCATGCATACGTTTTGAAAATAAAAAGAAAAAAAAAAGAAAAAGAAAAAAGAAAGAAAGAAAGAAAGAAAGAAAGAAAGAAAGAAAGAAAGAAAGAAA